>CAUJNA010003872.1:212500-366662 GCA_963377175.1 Effrenium voratum
AGTCAGAGCTACGCTACATTGATGCCTTAAGCAAAGCGCCAGAGCCAGAGCAATGGACAAGCTTGAGTCTGATCGCATTACCTGTGCTCAGCTTTCTTGCTCCTCAGGTGCTTGGGCCGAAGCGTGTCTCCTCATGCTTGTCGGCAGTAGACAGCGGCGAAGCGAAGGCACTTCACAAGAAATCCAGGGTGTGTCAAGGTTGGCTGCCCGCAACGTGTGGTGTGCGGGGAGAGGCGATCCAATTCGGCAATAGTCACATAAAAGGTGATTTGTGGGCTCTCTCTCTCTCTTTCTCTCTTTCTCTCTTTCTCTCTTTCTCTCTTTCTCTCTTTCTCTCTTTCTCTCTTTCTCTCTCGCTCTCCCTTTTTTCTTGTTCTCTTTTTCGTCTCCCTCTCCCTCTCCCTCCTTCTCCCTCTCCTTCTCCCTCTTCTCCCTCTTCTCCCTCTTCTCCTTCTTCTCCCTCTTGTCCCTCTTCCTCCTCTTCCCTCTTCTCCCTCTTCTCCCTCTTCTCCCTCTTCTCCCTCTTCTCCCTCTTCTCCCTCTTCTCCCTCTTCTCCCTCTTCTCTTTCTTTTCCCTCTTCTCCTTCTTCTCCTTCTCCCTCTTCTCCCTCTTCTCCTTCTTCTCCCTCTTCTCCCTCTTCTCCCTCTGCTCCCTCTTCTCCCTCTTCTCCTCTTCTCCCTCTTCTCCTTCACCCCCTTCTCCCCTTTCTCCCTCTTCTCCCTCTTCTCCCTCTTGTCCCTCTTCTCCCTCTTCTTTATCTTCTCCCTCTTGTCCTTCTTCTCCTTCTCCCTCTTCTTCCTTTCCCTCTTCTCCTTCTCCTTCTCCCTCTCCTTCTCCCTCTCCCTCTCCCTCTCCTCTCTTCTTTATTTCTCTCTTGCTCTCTCTCTGCGCTGCAGCGTCATGTCCCCCCGGAGTTGACGCGATTTCCGTGCGTTGCCCCTTCAAGGACCTTAAATTGTCGTCTTACTACAGGCTTTCCCCTTGATTTCACGCACGTCCCTTTCATTGCCAGTCATCTCCCTGCATCTCCCTTCGTCTCCGCGACCTTTCTCATTCCCCCTTCACCCCCCTGCATTTTCGTTTTCAGTTTCCATTTCATTTCGCCTCGCACTCCTGTCACTTCTACCTCCTGTCCCCTGCATGTTCTTGCATTTCGCTTTGTTTCCCTTCGTGTCCCCTTCATGCCCCCCTTCATTTTCCCTGGTATTTCTCCGAAAATCACGGTAGGTTTCAAGAGGCAGAAAACAGGGGGATTCGAGACTGGGACCCCTATTTTGCCATACCATCTTCCCCAAGACTAATTTTAGTAGAACGTCATCAAATTGCTGCGTGCGCAAGCTGAGGATGCAAGGCCCGTCCCTTGATGGAAGCCGCCCGTCCCTTGCAGGACGGAAGCTGGGGATGCAAGGGACGGGGACGGAGCTGTCCTTGCAAGACGGGCCCCGTCCCCAAACACTCCGGTGCGTCTATGCCCGTGCGTATCAGTTATTTTAACGCGGCGTAGCAGCAATATCACACGCGGCGTAACTCAAAGATATTTACGCAGTGCAACCGCCAAGCCTCGCGGGGTCGAGCAGTATATGTTTGCCACAAACAGCACGGGATGCAACCGGACAATATGAACGAAATATGGGGACATAGCTGCAAGTGCTCATACAGCGGGGGATCCTGATCTAAACCAGAACATGACCTTGAACATGTCATTCTCCCTTTGGCGGTTTTAAACATTGTGTCTCGCGTCGAAACGTGGGACAGGCGAAGAAATTTGGTGGGTTGCTGCAAGCTGAGCAATGTAGACCCAAGGGTGAAGATTAATTTCACCTCAAGGAATGAAGGCTCTCGTTGATACGTAAAGTCAAGCTGAGCCACTTACTCAGAACAGAACGGGAGTTTCTGGAGACAGTCCCCTTGTTTTACATAGGTGTGAACAAACACTTGCGTTTTTTGTCTTCCCAAAGCTTGCTCCGAGCGTCTAATAGACCACAAGGGTAGAACAGCGCTTTGATGTCCTTCGTTTTCCTTCATTTACTGAGGACGATTTGCTGCTCTTGTGCCGGGTCTTTGAAGCTTTTGGGTAGACCCTCGCATGCGCGATGTTGAGTCTGACTCAGATCACCCCGAGGCCCAAATCTAGAGCAGAGCTGGGATGGAGATGCCGGACAGGCACGAAATGGGCAATGCACACTCGGAGCGTTTGTGAGGTTCCAGGGACAGAGCTCCAGCCACTGGACACCACAGAGCCAGATGATCTGTGTATTTGCACCGCTTTGGTCAATCTGTTATACAATCAGCGACAGATCGAGCGGGTCACCAAATGATTGAGTATTTTTAGGCATCAAAGTAGGGCCACAGCTTCTGCAAGCATGTTGCAAAATCCAAACGTCATGTGGACGAATGCACGTCCCCGCAAGGAGCTTGCCTAGAGTCTCCGGCAGTTTAGGTCGCACTGAAGCAGATTCCTTTGTCATGAGCACGGTATGTGTCAAACTATGAGGCCTCTCCAGATGGTCGAATTGGCTGCCTCTGGAATCCTCCCCAGAACAATGGGCACGTACTCCAAAATACGCTTAATCTGGCAGTGATCCCTGTTTGGGCAAAACAACGGAATCAGCCCGAGTCAATCAAAGCCACAAGTGAGCTAACAGCTTGATTGATGCTTGGAGCATCTTGGATTTCAGCCTTGTACGAGGGGGCAGATTGGCCGTTGTTGAATCAGTCGAGGTGTCCAATTATGTTTTCTCCCACTTTTCAAGAATTATTGGCATTTGTTGCCAGGTATATCCAAAATCATCTCCGTTTGTACCGTGGGCCCGTAGCTTCACGTTCTCGGGCGAGGGTTGCCTGGTTTGGCATATTGCGCAAGAGCCAGAAATATGGAGGATTCCCCCTTTGGTTTCTTTTTCGATTGGAGCCAAAAAGGGTTTCCTCCAAAAAGAGAAGAACAAGAACATATGGGAGTTGATCAAACGGTCCTTCACACGGGGTGACCATTCCGTATATCCACTAAAAAAGATGATATTCCCCACTAAATGGGAATTGTAGGAGCCTGGCCGAATAGCATGATGCGAAACGTGGCGGCCGTGTTCCCTCAAGAATCTCGTGAACAACTTTCTGAACAACCATCAATCCCATCAAGATATTTCAACGAAGGACCCTCGGTGGACAGAAACCTCATGCCCAACTCATTTCACCGATAATCCAAGCCCCTTCGCTTTCCTCAGGCTTTCCCTCGGGAGTTTCGCCCGTTGGCCCAGCCTTTCCCATTCAAGTTTGTGGTTTTTCTCGGTGCCCCTTTTGGGGGCTCTTTTTGAAGGCAGACCACAAACCCATCTTATACGCATTTCACATTTTCCGCACATGTTCCACGCCTTCATCATTTGATGTACATAACTTTGCCTTCCCTCTCATCCCTCTCCCGCACTTTTTCCGGGTGGGTTCCCTAGCCAGTGGAAAAGCCCCTGCCGTGGCACTGGCACTGTGGCACTGTGGCACTGTGGCACTGTGGCACTGTGGCACTGTGGCACTGTGGCACTGTGGCACTGTGGCACGCAGGTGCGCCTGGTAGCAGCGGAGCCCATCGAGCCAGGCCAGGAGCTCTTTACGCACTACGCCGGGACCCCGGACCAAGGCCGACGCGCCGATCGGCACCAGCCCGGGTGCTGTGTAAAATTCTCAGACTCTGAACCCTCCCCAAAAGCCATCAGGTGTTTGGACGCATTCGTGAGGTTGCATTCATGGTGCCAATTGTACTGGGGACTTTGGAACCATCCACGGTAGTCAACCAGGGGTTCATCCACTTGATAGGTGATTGATGGGTTCATTGCTTCGGTGGTGACGTATTCACACCGTTCACATTGCTTAAGTCCGGGTAACAACGCAGTTCATCGTCCCCTCGCCATGTTTTGGTTGCGTTTTGGTTTGTTTGGTCCCGTTTCCTGGGACAAACTACCGAGGCAGAGAGCCCTTTCGATCTGGGCAGCTTGCCTCGAGATCACACAGTTCTACATAGTTGTATTTCCAGGGGATCATTGCTGATGCTAGGGTTCTTGGTTTGGCTCCGCTATCAGTTTCTGCTGGGAGAAAATGGACAAACTCCTCGCCACGCACAAGTTGGCAGGTGGTTTATCCCAGGATTCATAGGGTTCATTCATTCCCGGTGCGTTTTGTGGACCGCAAAGCTCTAGTTGTACTTCCATTCTTCCGTTGGGCGTTTGGTTGCTGTGTTTGGGGTCCTCGGAAACTGGCCAGATTTCCAAAGAATCTGGGTAGGTCCCCCAAAACAATGGGTGAAGAAAAATGGGGGGTCAACCTTTAGAAACACAGATATGCGTTGGCCAGCTTGACTCTAAGGTTGCTCAAAGGCAATGGATTAGGGATTGGGGTTGACCAATACTCCATTTTGAAAAGTCCACGCAGCTCTATTCACGACAAGTGTTCCTTTGAACCAACTGTGGGGGCCCCCTACGTTAGGACACCCTCATTACCACCTGTACGCCAGAAACCTCTTGAACAAGCTCTCACTGAGTCGCTCTTGCTCACCCGTGCTCACCGGAGACGCCCCGCCCTCTTGCTCATGTGAATCAACGAGCCCGTTCCATTGCAGAGGCTGACATTCGAGCTTGGTCAATCCACTCAAGTGGGCAATTCCTGGAAAGTTGAACGCAGGCCTTCGACGCCCACAGTTCGCAGTTGCAGAATGGATCGACGAGAATCCGCTCCCGACAACATGTTCACTGAGCCTTTGGTTTTTGCAATACTTAGCTAAGATGGGACTGGGTGGGGATTGTTCGAAGCAAAGTAATTCTGGCTCAGCCACATTACCAGGAGCGACGTGTTTCCTTTGGAGGCTTTCCTGACCACGCATTTGAGTATGTGCACGCGTTTCTTTCCTTTGTTGAACAGCACTTGGTTACGACAACAGGTGATGCCAACTTAGCAATACTGCTATAGTTGCATGCTGCAGGGATGTTGAGCGTGCAAGATGCTCCGGGGATTGGTTGTGAGTATTCATTTGATCAAATAATAAGCAGCTACTTGGGAGTAAAGCAGGCCCCGCCTATGATGAAGATCCCTTTCTGGGGGATTGATTGCTTTGAACTTTTTCTGGTGTTTGAATTCAACATTTGCGCAGATTCCTGCGAGTTCTCAGCGCCATGAGATTGCGCCGGATGGCAGCACCCCTATGCGTCGCCTTGTTTGTCCATGTGCAGCAGGGCAGGGTGCTGCGGCCAAGCGGCCCCCAGCTGAGAACTCTTTCTGCGGGCGTGCCGTGTTGCTTCGCAGCTGGAGCCAGGGCGGCACGTGTCCGAGGCAAGACGACAGCCAACAAGCGGAGTTTGGCCCTTTTGGTAGACGGCGACCAGTATGGGCCTAAGCAGTGCCAACTTTTGGTCGATTTCCTTGACCAGTCTTATGATGTTCGAGTTCGCCGCATCTATGCTGCTCCAAGCAAAGCTGAAACATGGCGCAGGCCTTTAGCCGAGGCCAGCTTCGACTTTGTAGCAGTGCCACGCTGGACTGGTGGACAGAAAGATCCGGTTGACATGGAAATTGCCATGGATGTTATAGAGATGGCCATGTCGAAGGAGTTGTGTTGCCTTGCAGTGGCATGCGCAGATGTGGACTATGCAAGGGTATTTCAGCGGGGTCGCGAGCTGGGCCAAGATATGCTGCATGTTGTGCCTGCCGGGACTAACGCTTTACCGGAAGTTCCAGCCGAGATTGCAGCGAGTTGCTCTCAGACGCTGGTGGTGAAGCGGAAGGAAGATGGCAAAGCGGGCAAAGCAGAGAGATATCAGGTGACACCGGCCGAGCAAGAGGTCAGAGATTGCTTGGCTGATTTGGGCTACTGGGATCCGAAATCAGGATTGGCAAGGCGCTACCAAAGTCGCTGTTTACGTCAAGCTATTGCTTGCTTCGTGCATGTGAATGACATCAGTAGTCTCCGTGGCTCCCACCCGTTCTTCCCACCGCGAACAGTGACAGCACAGCTGCGCGAGATTGTTTCTCGGAAGCAGCAGTGGAAATCTAAGCCAGATGGCTTGCTGTGTTTGACGGGCTGCAACTCCCGTCACAATCACCCGACCTTGGGAATGAAGTTTTCAAATTGGCCCTTTGTGGATTGTTTCGAGTTTGCAACAGACAACTTGGCCGAACGGGTGCTTCGAGCCTTCGGTTATCTCGACTCTTGGCACAATGTGGTTGAGCAAGAAGCACGTACTTTCTTTGTAAAGCGACAAGCGACGAAACGGACATCTCATGACAATGAGATGCTTGCGGCTTTGAAATCGGCCGACTGGTCAGAGCTCCATCGCCTTTTTACCCGCGATGACCTCTTGCAAGAGTGGTGCTTACCTCGGAAGGCAGGGTTGGGAAGTTTTGATTTAAACGGGAGCCAAAAGGAGGCTGTTGAAAACATGGGTGCTGAAACATGGTGCAACACTCCGGAAGGACACCCAGCTTCGGCTCGACCTGCGACGCTTGGGCTACCTGGACTCGAAGGCCTCAAAGGGCGCGATCATGGGGTCCATGAAGCGATTCCTGGAGGCACAGGGAGTGAAAGTCCCTTGGCCTTAGGTAAACCTTTCGGAAAAAGGTACATGTATCTACTCCCCAGCAAAATCGAGTTTTGTTGCAAGGGGTTCCCACTAACCATCAAACAACTCATTTTGGCAGAGTCAGTTTGACCAACCCAGGTTCCTGCCAACTACCACTTCCGGGTTTGGCACTGCCTGGAGCTGCTGCACGCACAGCCATGCCCAGATCGTCGAAGAGAATGGACTGAGGAAATATCTCGCGGCCATGTTCAATAACAGGACTTTGGAGGGTGCCACTGAGCAGCAGGACTCTCTTAACTATGGATAAGCGTGCTTTTTCAGGGTACCCTTTTCACCTTGGTTCAAAGGAGGCCAAAGGCAAAGCTACCATTTCTCGGGGTCCCGCTATTTGTTTAAGACACTCGTGTTAAAGGTCACGCAAGGGAGTTCCTCATAATTGCCAACGTGGTGCCGCCTTGATTGGGTTAAAGGCTTTGGCGTTGTATACTGGCAGTTGATGCGTCAAGGCCATCGTGGCTGACTACGCTGGTTTTTGTGGAGGTGAAGTAGTAAGGTGCACAAGCATCACAGTAGATGGCAGCAAATATTGACCGTTGCTGGTTTCACGTTTAGAATGGTTGTTGTGGAAGTGGTTGTGCATGTAGAGCAATGGTTCTACTCACTGGCCTTGCAACTTCAAGTGAGTAAGGCCTTCTAGGGTGTGCGTCTGTGTGTGTGTGTGTTGAGTTGGTAACCTTCTTCGGGGATTGTTTGTGAAGAAAGTCCCATTTTGCAGGTCTCACAATGTTGGACTCAATCATTGAGTCCTTGCTTGTTTGCAGGTTGACTCCTCTTGCGCTGATTCCTGGATGGTTGGATCTTGCTTAGTTGTTGCTTTCTGGCGTGTTGATTGCTTGGTTACTTGCTTGGTTGGGGGTTAGTTGGGTGGATCCTGATTTATGTCTTTCGGCTTGGGCTCAAGGGTGGTAATTCAAAAAGCTGCTGTAGCAAACTGATGTCATTCTTCATGAAATTGAGATTCTCACGGGTTCATTCCCATGTCATTTAATTTGGGTTCAGTGGCTCCTTTTCTCAAACCACCCCCACCCCGCTTCCAGCCAGGGGCGTTTTGCTTCAAAGTCGATGCTTGTTCATCAAAGCAACCCCGGCGTGCAGTTAAAAGGAAAGCCGCCAACAGGTCCTGTCTCAGGGCTTCGAGCAACCTCTTCGTCCATGTTTCAGCGCGTGTGGCTGAACCAACCTCCTTTCGGCTGCCTTTCAACGTTCCAAGACGGGGGGGACCCCGTGACAACCTGAAATTGAATTGTGATCATAGCTCAAGTCAACCAACAGCCCCAAAATACGTTCTTCGTCCAAAATCTGATCATAGAAAAGTCGCTTGTGTTCCCAACAAGTGGAGAGTTTCTCCGCATGTTCCGGGAGCCCACCCAAGGCGAACCCGGCCATGGCTCCGAGGTGGAGCTGCGGGAGGTGCGCCAGGAGCGGCGCCAGCGGCTCCAGGAGTCCTACGGCTTCTCGCCGGTTGGCCCAGCAGGAAGGTGCGTCTAGGGTACATTTGGATATCGAGTTGGAGCTTGGACTTCTTTTGCGTTTTTTTGAGGGTTCTATTGCCCAGCTAAAATGCATTTGAGGTTCAGTTGGTTGCGTTTTTCTTCGATGGCGTGGTTCAGGGGTTGTGTTGCTCAAGCTTCTCTTTGCAGAGTCCTTTGGGTTTGCCCCTATTCCAAGGACACTAAAAGCTGATATCGTTGTTTTCCGACTAACCGTGGACCTTGGTGAAGTTCCACTTTCTTGGGGTTAGTCTGGTAAGTCACGACCCTGTGCTTTGAGGTTAATGTGTTGACCAAAACGTTGGCCGAATTCGAAGGGTGCTTGGAGAAGAAGTATAATTTGGGCGAATGATTGAACAAGCACCTGCAAACGACCTTGGTGGAATCCAACGGGTGTTGCCCACTGCCCGCCATTCATCACAATGACCTGCGGGCATGTTGACTGCTGCATGACATTGGTATGTTTTTAGGGTAACTTGTGCCTTCAAAGCAAGACTCGGTCAGTGGCGTCTTAGAATGTTGAGGCTGGGAGGCTGCGACAGGCAAAGCTCTGATGCTTTTTTTTTGCACCCTAATTTCTGAGGTGCGAGTGCTCTGCATGCCAAGCGCACAGCGAGGATAGCGACCGCAGAAGGCCAGCACAGCCGCCAGACATTTGGTTATAGGACATGGACCCCCCAACTGGCTAGTTGTCCCAGCAGTGACACCGGGACTCCCAACCCCCAGCAAGATTCCCAGGACTCATCTAAGAGCCCGTTCTCAGAATGGGGATGGCAATGGAGAATGGCCGAGTTAGGGGCCATGATGAGCCCAAGCAAACGGCTCTGATGGTTGGAGCACGTCCACCAAAAGGTCCAATAGTTCATCCCGCGCTTGAGGGGCTTCCAGAGCTCTTCAAACTGCCCTTCTAGCTTGCAACAGCTCTGCAAACTCTTTCGCGCCGGTGCGCCGCAGAGCAGGCGCAACGATGCTTTGCTAAGAGGGTGTTCAGAATTCCTTACCCCTTGGGGGCTTTAACGATGTGCTTTAGTTGGTTTCAAGAAAGCAGGACCAGGATGGACGTATGTGCGATACTGTTGTGACGCGCTTGTCAGGAAAGAGATGATGCGCTTGAGTCCCAGTGAGACTGGTCGACCCCGCCGAGAGGCTACCCTTCTTTTTCCATGTCCCTTCAGGGTGAAAAGGAAAGGGAAGAGAGGCTCTTCCCCCCAATATAGTTCGCTTCGCGTGCAGGTCAAGTAGCAAGAGCTTGGGCAAGCGCGCTTCTTCAATTTCCATGCCCACGCTGCCTCACAATACCCTATGAGTAGGTCACTCACCAGCTTCAGAGATGCGCACAGCCGCGGCGCCCTTCAAAGCCCTTGGACCAGATCTCATAGATGTTGAGCCTGTGCCACGTACTGTTCTACCGTTTATCTAATCCCCCAAACAGCGTCAGTTGGCGTTATCAATTACGCACCTTAGCACCTCCCGACGGTCCAGGGGAGGAAGTCAATTTGGGCATTTGTTTGCTGCTCCTAAAATAGATAATTCCCTTATGAAAAGGGAACGACCCCTGATGAGGGTCCTCCAGATTGATCCAAAGTTAGAATTATTGGGAACGCAGCATTCATTGACCTACGGTTGATCGTTTGAAACGGGGCAGTATCCATTTAAGAGGGTATCCGTCAGTTTTGATCCGAGGATTGAAAGAGATCATCGCGCAGGACATGCAAAACCCCGAGAACTTCGACCGGGGCGAGAGGGTCAGCACCTTGAGGGGGAGAATGCGGTTGTTTGTGTGTGTGTGTGCGTGTGTTTTTGGTGAGCACTCTTTTGGGGCGGTCAAGAGAAACCATGGGGGAACTAAGACTTTTCTAAAACTCTCCTAACCATCATGGAAGCTGACAGAAGGGTCTGGGGCGTGCCCGTCCATTTTAATGATTGGAAAATGAAATGAAGGAACCCTTTTGGGATTTCTTAAAGAGAAACACCAGACGCTCCTGGTAGTCCCCTGGCTTAAGGCATGCCCGAACTTTTGAGCTACTGCACATGTTTTGCCCACAAAAACGGCACTGGCTTGGCCTTCCGGAATTTGAATAGGGAACCTCAAAGGTGGTTGATGGACATGAATCCCAACCTAGGTCATACCCCGATTTGTTGATTCAGGCCATGAATTCCAGATTATGGCAACCTTTGCAACAGGAAAGCAACAATATTATTTGTAGTCTAGAGTCTAATGTTGGTTTGGGAGGACATGGCGGGCCACAGTTGCCACAAAGCAAGGGCTAGCTTCCATGTTTGCAAACCAAAGGTAGTCACCCAAAAAATGTCGAGCAGTTCAGATCATAGCACGTTTGCGGGCTTTCTGAGAGCAAAGCAGGTGCCGCCAACGCATTGCCACATTCTCAGAGCTTTTACATCTCCCTGCTTGCGGATCAGAGTTTAGGAGAAATTTGTGGGTTTCCCACGCCACTCAAGCAGAGAAGAAGGCCAGGCCGGGGTACCCTGAAGCGATTGCAGCGACACCAGAAACACAAGGCTGAAGGCAGACGCTGGGATTCCCTGTCCAACAAACTCAAATGCAGATGGGTGTGTTTTAAAATGGGGAACCCCCGCTTTTGAACGGTTTTCAAGGGAAAACAACAGGAAACGCGCGACACAAAGGAGTGTTAGGAAAGTGCCCGTTTCAACATGGGGCTGCCTGGTGATCTGCCACATTTGCCAATGATAGAGCCCCTTGCCATTGCTCAAGGATGGCCCCAAAGCACAAGCTACGAACCACCAAGAGAATGGCCAGGCACGTAGGGAAGCCCAACAATGTAAGCCTCCAAAACCCAGTCCAAAAAGTCAGGTTGAGAATTGCATAAGGGAGATATTCCTTGCCATCATGCCAGTCGGCAAACTTTTCTCGGGCGCCTTGACAACTTGCTGAAAACAGCCCTTCATGGATTCCCGGGCCTGAGCGACAAAGCCTGGGGCGGACGTAGTGTGCCTGTCAAGGAGCCTTGGAATTGAGGCGAGCCTTGTAGAAAGCCACAGGCACTTGGGGTGTTCGAGTTTGTTTTTCGGGTTGCAACCTCTCAGCCTGCGCGATGAACTATGTTTGGCTCAACTTGTTTGGATTGCAAGAACACGCCTAAGCAATTCAAGTTGGCCTAAGTCAAGGGAACGGTGGTTTCTCCGCGTCGCAACAAGCCCGCGGCTGCTCCGTCAGTCGGTGAAGCGGGTCCTGAAGTTGTTCGACCAGGAGCTGTTGGCCGAAGCTCATGGATGACGATTGATGGCGTCCAGCGGAAACTGGGGACCAGGAACCGCGGTCACGGACCCGTGAATGAAGAGTGTCCCCCCCGCCCCCCCCAAATGGATGATTCGAGGCTGGTGGTTGAAGGGCGAGGTCGAAAACAGATCATAATCAGAGTCAGATGGATCAGTTGCCCAGACCACAGGATAGAAGGCTTTCTCATCCAGTCTGCAGGAGGGACTTCACATGCTCAGCTGGCGCAAGATGTCAGGCTCTCGACAGGGTTCCCAAACTTGGTCATCCTTTCAAAAGGCGATTCTTCTGACTGGTTGGTCTTTTGGGACGAGCACATTAGCAAGGGTTATCGATTTTAACAAAAGCAACAGCGAGCAAACGGGAGGTTTCCATGCAGCCCTTGGGCCCAAACCGTCACATGGTAGGGCTGACGGCGTCCCGCCGCAGATTGGGCCGTGGTCGGCTTGCACTGGATTGGCTGCTCTGGAGATGAAACCCTGTCTGGGGGCGATATGAGGTGTCGATCAACGGCAGGGGGCTGGTGCCAGGGCCGGAATGAGGTGATCAGCAAGATCTTCAGGCTGCAGGATGTTGACAGCCTTGACCACCGTGGCTCTCCTACCTGCGTTGTGAGTCCTCCGGAATCTTAATGGCAACAGCTACGGGGCTGCTGGGCTTTGTATCACCAAAACAGGACTGGTGTAGCCGCTGACATGAGAACATGTCACACCTGCAAGGAGGGACAGTGGGCAAGCACCTGGCGCATTTGGTGTATGACTGCGGGGCTGTGGTGCCAGTGAGATTCCCGATCAAACATGATGAGGGCATGGCCTATGCTTGCCCTGCATGCAACAGCAGTTTACACGGACGATTTGATGAGCTGGCCTTGGCGTTTCTTCTCTCATGGCAAGACCAAAATCATTTCGCAAGTGGCGCAACTAAGTCGTGCAGGACGTTGCCTCGGCCTCTGCGTTGGCAAATGCTAGGCACGCAATGGCAGCTGGCACATGTGACTTGATTAACGGGACTTGTGGTATCGAGGGCGTTGATGCGCGCACTCTTGCAGCGGGTTCGGTGGGGCACGGCTGGCCTGATCACAAATGTTTTTTCATTTGACTACTGTCAGGAAGCCGACCGTTAACCACACGCATGTGGCGCTTGTGAGGACTCGTGCATGGAGTACGTATGTCGGTGCCTGGAAGGCATCAACGCCATTCAACGCCTTTGGACCTTGAATCACTTGTGTCTCGGTAGGCCAGGCTAGCGCATGGAGGCTCGCGTGCAAGTTGGCCTTGGCGATTGGGATCTGTCCAGCCGGTTTGCTTTTTGGTTTTGTAGCTGGCTGATATTTGTCACTGGCCGTATATCTGTCCCTACCTCGCTTGGTTGCGATGTCACCGGCTGACGGTTGTGGCTCTTTGGGTGGATCTTCGGCTTTGGTTCCTCCCACACCTGATGTTGAGGGGTGCTCACGCTACGGCCGGGGCATCTCCGTAGCCAGCGCTGCTACGCAAATCAAAAGGGAAAAAGGGAGGTTTCCATGCACCAGCAACGTTTTCTTTGCGCTGTAAGGCACTGCCTGGCTGCGATGGAGTTTGCGCTGGTGCGCGGAGCGGGGTCCTGGCTTTGTGCGAAGATTGATGCCTCGCATGCCCCTTCCGAATAGGTAGGCTACAGGATATTCTTCATAACACATCATATGCGCGGATATTTCCCACGACTGTGAATTCTGACACCTTGAAACGAAATGCGAATGTTTTGAACACTTTAAGCACCGAGTCAGAGTGGCCGTCATGAGGGGCCTGGTGTTCCACCCAAAACCCGGGAGGTCCGCTATCACAAGCCCAAGATAGGTGGCCCAGCGCTATTTCCCACATGTCCAGCTTCCTGAAGAAAACGATCGCACCAGTTTCTGGGCTCGGGCGAGTCACAATCAAAACCTGGGGTAGTTGAGGCTTAGTAACGATTCGTTACCATGGGTTTTGGGTCGACCAATCGGTTTTTGCTCACTGAGGTGACACTCCGGCAGCCTTGCGCTGGGCCAGGAAGGGCCATGACTACGCGAGGCTCGGGGCAAGTGGCCCAAACCTGCGGCCATTCCTTACAAGCGCCAAACAGAGGTTGCGCAAGCGAATCGTGTTTCTAAACCGGTTGAAACAGTGGTTCAAACCATGCAGCAGTGATCTACACCAAGCTTTAAAGAATAGTGGTTTAACCAATTCTGAAACAAGGACACATGATTCCCTACACCCCCAAACCCTAGACAATCGCAGACAATCGCCTCGCCCCCAAAACAACCCCCACACACCCGCAGAGAAAAAACAAAGGAAACAAACGCTAGGTTGGCGCACGGCCCTGAGCATCGCGACACGCAGCGGATGGCGCAGTTGGCGAAGGAGTCTCGGGGCTGGGCCAACCGAACCTGGCTCCCTTTTTTGCCCTTCAAAAGCTGGACTTACACATCACTTTTCGGGCTTATTTTAAATTGAGTTTCCTTTCAGGGTGGGGGAATATAGGGGTATGCTGTGAGTTACGCACGACTTTTGCAAATGGTTGGTGGAGATAGATCCCTGATGTACACAGCAAGGGTTGTAATTAAGACTCGTGCCATGGACCATATTCTCAGGACTGTGGCTGGATGCCGTTGGCGTGATGCAGCTGTGAGACTTCTTGACCGACGCAGGGGAAGCCGTCCTAGGATCCACAATCAACGCCTCTGCAAGCGAGCGTTTGCTTTTATGCGCGCACGGCGAATCTTTCAGTCATGCTTACCCCTTTACCAGCCAGCTGTTTTCAGACTATGGCGTTCACACAGCCCTGAGTCACAGGATCCTAGCAGCCACCCGGACTTTGAGTACCGCAGCGAAACCGCCGGGCTCGCCTGAATTTCCGACGGTGTGGAAAGCGAAGACAAGGGGCAGCCACCTGTTTGAAGCAGGATCCTGAAAATCGCTGGTTTCAAGGGGGTTTCCCAGAACTGTGTTCGCCATTTTCACACGGGGTCCATTGGGTCCACCTGTACCGGGCAGGAAGCCAGGAGACCTAAATCCAATAGATCACCTTCTGACCGCTTCAAAGCCGTCGGCTGCGGATGTTTTCAGGAGGAAAGCAGAGGTTTCTCTCCGGGGACCCCCAAAATGGTGGTTTCCCTTTGGGTTTCCCTTTAAAACCAGAAACAAGGGGTGCCCTCAAAAAGCTCACACACACACACACCTGCACAAAGGCGGCACTGTCACCCAAATGGGAGATGGAACCCTCAGAATGGGGTTGCCTTTTGGTTTGCCTTCTGAAATCAACAGATGAGGCAAAGAACATATTGATTAAACACAAATCAGAGGCCATTTTTTCTCTTATTGGGTCTATGAACCAACTCTTACAGCACAGACTTGCTTCAGAGCGTGAAGTGATGCAGATTCTCAGGTCAAAAACTGGGCGACATATGTCCTGATGATGAGCGTCGCCATAGCGCAGGCCTCAGGCTGTCTGTGTTTTCCGCGGTTTTTAGCCAGCATCGGCATCGGCCGGAGTGTTTCTGTCGACGAAATTCTTGAAGTATCGTAGTATTGTCACTTTGCAGTCGGACGGTTCTAGCTGTTTCCTTTTCTGCGCGAGCTGGTTCTTGCTGGAAAGTATGGTCATTGAGAGCATGTCAATGCGACAAGTGCAAACAGCAAGTATTCGAAACGGGTTTCACCCATGCCAGCCGGGCCTGTGCATTTTGTAACGGTATGAGTCAACCAGGGGTGTATCAGAAAGACTCTTTTTTTCACGAAAGGACCCCGCAATTTCGGATGGAATCCCCATGCGGCTGCAACCAATCTTGATGGTTGGGAGGTTCATTCTTAAATTTCCTATTAAAAGGAGCAACGACCATTCCCAGTAAGGAATAAGCATCTAGCCAAGTTCCATAGAATAGGTTGAATGTTGCCACTTGCTGATTCCCATATTCCTTGTGCTCCCTATAAAAAACAAGCAAGTAGACCAAACCCAGTGGCCTAGGTCGTCTTCACCGTGATGTACGAGTAATCCGAAAACGAGCGCGCAAAAGACAAATCGAACTCGGCGTGTGAAAAGCCAGGAACGCAGTTTTAGGGATGGTCCCCGGAAGTTTTGCTTTGGGTGAAGAAGAGGTACCTCATTTTTCGCCCGGGATTGAACTGCCGGTCACCAGGTCGTCCCCGCTTTCTCCGTGTTTTGTGGAGTTGGTATCTGGGATATTTGGGTTTGTGCGGGAGCGGGTTCAGCGTTCAGCATCCCTTTCCGAGAGCTTGGCGCCTGCTTCAGGCTCCTGAAATTTTCAGCGCGCGAAGCTTCAGGTTGATCCGAGTGATCACTCGATCACAGCGTTCAGTCGAGCACAGCAAACCTCGTAGCCCTTTTGACCGGAGCCATGGCTGACTCCAAGGCCCGATTGGACATGCACAAGTGCACGACTTCATGCATGCACACGTGCATGTGCACATCCACACATACGAGGAGAGGGCCGGTCCGAATGAATTTGTGTTTGCACTTTCAGATGATTTCACTTCTGCGTCGAGTTGCGTTGATTTGCCGATGATGTTTGGAACGATGTTGCATTCGCTTGCATTTGCTTGTTTGTGCATGCAGTTTCTCAGCTTTCTTGACATCATAATATATCATCATGAGGTTCTAATTTAAGAGTTTCCCCAAAGGGAACCCCCCAGCACAGAGGGTTGCCCTACATTGGCGCCACAAAGCCTTTCTAAGCCTTGCTAATGTGGTTCCCCAAAACATCAAGCCTCGTCAAACCTTGCATCACACCAAGCAAACAGCTGACACTACCTGCACTGCTGCCCTTGGCAGACAACGTGTTTCTCGCTCAGTTGTCAATGCAACACGTCGTATGTCATGTCATGTCTGACGCTTTGCTGCTTGCCGCACATCATCTTTGAGAGCACGCACACACAAACAAAATTGCCTTGGTTAGGCTTACTAGAGCTTACTCGGGCTTTCTGAGGCTTGCTGAGACTCCAGTTGGAGCGTTTGTGGGTCAACCACGCTCAAAACGTGGCCTCAGTGGGGCCTGCAGCTTAATAAGGCTTAGTGAGCTTCCCGAGGCTTTTCGAGACACCGCTACCCTTGGCTTAGTCAAAAACGCTAAAGTGGGAAGAACGGCTGTAGAAAGGCTTCCGAATGAGGCTACAACTCAACCGAACTTGTGCTTTGTAAAGCTGAGGCCACCGTTGACTATGATCCACCATGCGTGCAAAAACAATACCCAAAGGAGGCTTGACCTGTGATGTTGCAACAGCTACTGGAACTTCCAAACTTAACACCACCATGGCAGAATCTCACGAAGCATTGCTAGGCCTTCAAGAGTTGGGGGGGGACCCTTTGGGGGACCTCTCGTATCACCCCATGATAATAATCTATCGTCATATTGTCTCGCTTCTGCCTTGTTCGCATCTTTCCAACCGAATGCGGTAGCTTGGAAGACCCATCACAAAAGGGGGGTCCCGGAGTGCGGAAAGCGTATGAAACTCTTGACTTCTCTTTTTCTGTTGTTGCACCACCTTATGTTTCCCTCTTCAGACGGGTCAAACATAGTTTCACAGAATGCTGAACAGCGCGTGTCGCGTTTCCACCAGTTTGGTTAACAAACAGGTTCCAGGTTGCATCACGAAATGACATGTATGTTCGTAGCATGCTAGAACTCCTTCATCACCAGTCAGGATCACGTCAAATTGATTTTTCTGGGAGGGGCGGGGACGGACTTGGGCTTCTCACTTCCAACCCGAGGACTCAAACAAAGAACTGGACCCAAAAGAACCCAAGCCCCTGGTTCTACTTTCCGATATCTCGACCAAGTTGTTGTCCAGTCCCCTGCGAAGAGGACCCCTTTGGGTTTGCTAGGGTTAATCCGGCAACCCTTGAGGTTTGGATTGGTTTGGGGATTTGAACCTCGCGTAGAGGGTGAGTTGGAAATCACGCCGGTAGTCAGGCTACCACACTCCAAACTTGGGAAGCGAAGCAAAGCCAGATAGTCGATAGATTTCCCAAATAGGAACATCAGAACTCCCTAGTTGAAACTTGCCCGAAGCATCTCCTGGTAAATACCGTAGACTTTTTCAACCATTGACTATGAAGGCAGCTTACAACATGCAGCCATGGCATGTTTGCCCCAAAACCTGATGATGGGTCAACTAGTTAGCTCCGCGAAGTCCACGGATGTTGGTGGAGCACGCCCCCGCGAGGCGCTGAGCCGTGGTGCAGTGGCCACCGCAGCTGCCATCGCCTTGGTGTCGCGGCTCCGCGACGCCCGGGCGCCCTGGTCCCCAGGGCTTCCTGGTTGGTAACCATGGACAATGGATCAGGAACCAAGAACGGTCCCCCAAAAACAAGGAACCTGGTTCCAATTTCACGTCTTTCAGAGTTCCGCCCTCCCAATTCACGGTTCCACCCATTTCACAGTTCCGGCACTTGTTTCACAGTTCCGCCCGTTGTTGTGCAGCTCTGGGAACTACCGCCAGTTACCAATTTTGTAGGTAACCAAGCTGGTCACCAACTGCACAGGCAACCAGAAGCACTGGGTTGGGTTTCCCTCTGGAAGGAACCTCAAATTGGGTTCATATGGGTTGTAATGTTTCCAAACTGTGAGAACTGACAAAATATGCGGTTTCCTTTGGTTTCCAATCTGAAGCAACAACATGGGTTCATATGGGTGCGTTTCCCCAAAGTAGATGCTTTCCGTGTAGTGTTCCGTTTGCTTTCAAGTATGGGTGAAACCTTATTTTCTTTCCCAACAAATCCAACAAGTGTTTTCGTGTAGAGATGGGATGTGGAAACACCTAACATGGGTGATCTCCTGTTAGTGCCCTTTGAAACAAGCCCAAATTAGGGTACCAAAAAAAACGCTGACAAAATGGGGGGGGTTCTTTTGGTTTCCTACGGTTTGGCTTTTGAGGCGCCCTGGGTTGGCTTAAGCTTAAGCAATCAAAGCCAGAAGGAAATGAGTTGTCATATTTGGGTTTGGATGATCTCCTATGAACAATGGGTTGTTTAAACGCCTATCAACCGGTGCGTAGCGTTGATTTTCAGCAACCATCCGCAATGATGGCAGAAAAGGCGACTTCCTTGGCGTGTCCGGATGGTTGGACGGCCTTTTGGAAGGCCACAACCGGAAGCCAAAGGGCAAAGGCGACTTCCTTGAGTTTCCCCATCCCAACTGCCGATCGATTGGCGCGGATTTCGAGCTGCTTTGGCTCCCAATCCCTTCCTGTCGGGCAAAGTCGAAGGCAGCCTCCTTGCTACAAGCGGAGAAGCTGCCCTTAATTTTGTTGCATGGCTGGTGCCCTTCACCGGGTCACGAGGTCACGAGCATTGGCCGCCGTTGTTTGGGTACAAAAGGACGAGGGGGGAAATCCCCCAAACGGAGGTTGGTGAGGATCCAGATTTTGTCTATTTGTTTTGTTTTTTGAATCCAGAGTGACGCAGCCAAGTATTTACTGTAGCTCCGCACGAAAACTCCTGATGCATGTCTGTCTTCCTGGGAGATTTTACATCGAAACAACGTGTGTTTTGCTTTTTCTTCTCCCTAAGCATGTGCATGTCGGTTTGTGAGGGATAGCCAAAGGGAAAGCACCCCGTCTTGGGTTGTCCATTTTAGGGACATACCCATGTGTGCATGTGTGCATGTGTGTTTGTGTGGTGTGTGCGTGTGTGTTCCAGTGAGGCTGGTTTTCTCCAACGGCTCGCGCTGGACAAGGTGTGGAGAGGGCATGGCAGACATGAGCAGCGGGCACTACAAGCTGCCATCTATTTTAAGGGGCTAAATACTTAAAATGATGCTGTGGGGGGTAATTAAGCTCATGATCATATGACAATACAGAATTTGTGATTTGCAGTACTACTCCCACCAACAAAATGGAAGTGCACAGGAGCCTTTTTCAAACGGAAAGTCGTCTTGCCTGTTAGTTTGTGAGGGAACGTCGGAAAGGAGATGAAATTGGTTACGTTCACCACATCACGATTAGGAAATGGGGGTTCTCACCAATCCAATGATCCAATGTCAGTTAGGGCTGTTCAAAATGCAAGCCAGAAACGTATGGCTGGTTTTGACAAGATTTGGCCCCACAGTGATCGGCAATTTCCCCATGGGGATGATGGATTGGAAGTCTATTCCGAGCGACCTGCTTGTGTCACCAAGTTTCCGGCTTTGTATTTTTCTCCAAGACCTTCAAAACAAACCCTACAAATGGGTATCCAGGAACGGTATCCACATAAGAAGACACCCTTTTTGCCTGGAGCTTTCCCTTGCGCCAGGGATCGCCTGTCCACAGCCTCCACATCTTGATGACTTCCGTGGCCTATTACGGCGGCTTGGCAAACAAATAGTTGCCTTCTGGGGCCACCAAAGGGTAACCCGAACCTCGAAAACGGGATGCTTTCCTGTTGCTTTGTTGAGGCTGGGCCCCTTGTGAACATTTTAACGGGTATTTGAAATGAAGTTTGGGGGAAGCTCTTTTCTCGCATTTTCGGGCATCTCTTTTTAGGATGGCACTTTCACGGACCCAGTTAGTTCGCAGAGCTTTCCCATCCATCCCCCGCGCTTTTTGCTATCCATGGATGAGGCCGCAGCAGGCCTCATTGACATTTCGGGATTCCGCTCCGGCCAATGTTCAAACTGTTCAGCACATCCCGGGGCGACTTGCAATTGGAGTTGTAGTCAGATGTGCGAAGGAGGATAGACTTCCCTGAAGCAGAGAAGCAAGGCTCCCACGGGGCGGTGCAGATATACCCGCCTTATGCTTGTCCTGGGGCCCCAACCAGGTTGAGACATGTTCAGACTTCAAACAGGGGCAGCCTTCCGGTTTGCCGCTGGCATTGCGCCAGGCTATGAGCGGCTCATGACTCTGATCTTGCAACGCCTGGGAATGACGAGGAGATGTGCGCAGTTGATATGGGTTTGTCTTCATTTTGGGTCAACCTCAAAATGAATCCCCAAAATCGGGGGGGGAGGGTTCCCTGCGATTTCCCCATGTATTCACGGGCACCCCCAGGGGCTCGTTTTGACTCGAAGCTTCACTTTGGCCTTTTGGATCAGGTGAAACACCCTGAAACTGCAGTCTAGCGTCTCTGTTGGCCTCCGAAGCCGTAGGATTCGCACATGTCTGATTCACTGATTCCTGTTGGCTTCAGAAGTCCTCGATCTCAAGTCGTGAGTCCAGAGCAGTCACAAGGAGATTTGGCTTGCGACCTTATGAAGCTTGCTTTCATGTGTGTTGCCCATGTCTGTTTGGCAAGTTCTTCTATTTCACTCGTGTGTTTGTCCGGGGAGCAATTTTGGTTCCTTGGCACAGCTGGGATGCAGCTAGCCATGCGTCTTTTTGGGACAAGAGTACCAAGCATTGGGAATCCATGAAAAACGCATCCGGACCATTTGATGAAGGATCCTTGCATAGGCATTTTCTAGAGTTGAACATGAAGGTTCCTTTCGTGGCGTTTCTTCTTCTTTTTTTGAGCCGAGAGGTTCGCCGTGAGGTCGGCAGGATCACCTGACAATCGTTTTTTTTTTTTGCCAGGATGCCCCCGAGCCTTGCTGCCGTTGATGCCAAGGCCAGGAATTGGAATTCCTGAGTCGGACATGCCTTGGTAAGACCATTTGTGTGGTTTTGAAGGGTAATTACATGCAATCACGGCTTTATCACCTTGGATTGAAACCAAAAGGAGTGCCGCCATTCCCGTGACATGTACCCATATGTTGCTGTTCCATAGAGGAATCGGGTTAAAGATAGGTGCCCAAACAAATGGAACGGAACTGGACCAAGACCTGCGGTCTGGTTTAATTTTGACTCATAGACCCATACCAACGCTAACCGTTTTTGGAATAGCACTGCGCCATCCTTCAGGCTCTGGGTCGCGGTGCAGTGGGCGCGGCCGCGGTCGCGGTCCTGCTGGCGCGCATCCGGGATGCCGGGAGCCCCGATCTTGCCGGACATGAAAAAGTGTCTGAGTCAACCTGTGGTACCATCCTGTTGAACGTTTGAAGGTTAAAGAACGCTGGGTAAATGATTGCCCAAATGGTGGTAGACATGGTTTATGATTGAAGGTTGACCAAGACCCTTTAAAGGGAAGCAGAAAAGAGTGTCCTGTGAGCAATGGTTTCAACCTGCGTGTTTTGCTAGAGGGTTACCCGTTTTAGGTTGGAAGGGAAGACAAAAGGACAAAGCGCGACATGGTGGTTTGCCATTCTCCGGTGCCAAGGAAGATACGTGCACATCCATTCCAAACCATGTGGCCAACAAACAAGCAGATGGAAGCGTTGGCCAGAACGGAACAGGTGTTCCGAGAAGCCTCTCTCAACAGAAGCACCGAGTGCCCAAAACACATTGCGAGTCGCTTTAAAGCTCGGTACCCGGTGCCATCTTTATTCCCTGAGAGATGACCATGAGCAGTTGGATTGCCAGCAAGGTGGGTGTCAAAATAGGGGTTTGGACACCCAAAATGGTATTTGTTTCTTTTAGTTTCCCCTGAAACCAACCTAAATGGGGTACCCTCAAAAAACATGGACCCCAGCGTCGTAAGCCAATGGTTTCAGACATGCTGAACCTCGCGATGAAATGAGACAGTCGTGAGCTCCCTCTCAGGCACCATTGTGTGAAGCAACTCCCAAGTGTCAGGTTTTGTGCGAACCGAGATACGGGTATGTATGTCTCAAAATAGGGATTTGGACCCCCAACATGTGCGCTTGGGTGTCCTTTGGTTTCCCTTCAAATCAACCTGAGTGGGGACCAACCCCAACCACTACCTTTTTTTTGAAAATCATCAATCAATGGGCTAATTGATTACACACCCAATGCCCCTACAATCATGACTCAATTTAGTTGTAAAGTAACCCAACATGGTTCCCTACATTTCCTCCTTAAACACTAGTCGCCCCAACAAAGCAAAATTACAGAAAAAACGGCCCCGGCTTTGAACGATTTGTCCGCCCCTCACGTCGAAGGTGAAGCATCTCCCGCGCCTCTTGCTGGACAAGGAGGCGGAAAGCTTGAGTCGTTAGGGCCCACCCGGCGTGGCGCATCCATGTTTCCGACTTGTTTGAGGGGAAAAAAACTCGCACTTGTGTCAGGGGGCTTTCCTTTGAAACCAAAGCTCAGGTCGTGGGCAGGCCCATGCAAATGTTTGCCCGCACTTGGATCTTGGTGGGGCTCGAAATTTGGTTGCTTTTGGGACACCTCCAGAGAATGTTGAGGATATGCTAGTAAAGTTGACATAATCTGACCTACTCCCTCTGAGGACATCGGGATTTCCAACACGGAGCATAGGCAGTGGCATGTCCGTCGGTGATTCAAAGGATGTGAAATACAGGAGCGTTTGCGAAGGCTCGTCTCTCAATCTGACCTTTCAGCTGTTCCCCAATGTGCATAGGCAAGTTCAAGAGTCCCCATGCCTGTGCCAATTCAAGCCCAAAGATACCCACACCAGGGCAGAGTTTTGGTTGTGTTTTGTTGATTTCATTGGGTGAGTTTCTACCCCTGTGATCGGGTCTGATCTTCTCAAAATTTGTTCGTGGGGTACCCTCCCTCCAAGATGGCACCTGGAGGGTTGGACTTAGAAGATCAGTTTCCTCTTGAAGAGGACTGCAATCATGGAAACTGACAAGAGGATGTTGGACGACGACTTTCCTTTTGGGGAATCCCCCGAAACTCTCTTCCATTGTTGGAAAGACAGGACTTTGTCCGCTCATGGAAACATATATATTTTTTGAACGGAACATCCTTTGTTTCAGGTTTCATTTTCGAGTTCCATGTTGCAGTTGGGGGAGCTGCCCCCCAATGCTGTTGTTTTTTTGTTGCGGGCTTCCTCATTCTGTTTGGAGGAACCGGGGGGCTCCGCTTGGCTTCGATGTTTTCGCCAGGACAACTCCCCGAAGCAAAGTCTCCATATCCTGGCATCCTCCGTGGCGATCTTCGGCTCGGATCCAAGAACAAAACGGACCGAATTATTTCATTGAGCAGCGCTCAAAATGGAAGTGACCTATGGTGGGCAGAAATTCCTATGTAAATGACCCAATTGGATCCAATTGGTGGGTTTCCCATGAAGGCCAGCCAGGCTATGTTCTGTATTGCATCATGTTGTTTTTCCATCCGACGAAGGCAATCCTGCTCCGGCAACACACGCCTTTGTTTGGACAAATTATCAGATCGATTGGGGGGAATCGCATCTCAGGCTACGAGCGGTTCGTTGCCATGGTCTTGCGTCGCCTGGGCCTGACGAGGAAGCGGCTATGTCGAGGGTGGCTTAGTGGGAAACCAAAGGGACACCGAACCGCCTGTCATTTTGGTCCCGGGACTTGGAGGCAAATCCACTCGCGGGAGACAGGCGCTTGTTCTCCCAAAGCTCTCTCAAACGTCTCACCCACCCCCGTTTGGTGGGCCAGACAGAGCCCATCAGATGAGCAGAGCATATAGTGTGAGCATCCTGGTGATACAGCCCCATCCCCTCTCAGCTAGTCTGACAGCATTGCTTTCCAGGCTCAAGTTTGTTCGAATGCGCTTCCAACACTACTAGAGACAGACGCCTGCAGTTCCAGCAGCATCGTTGCCTCATCAACGGCAGCGATAAGTTTCTTGCATCCTCATCACCAGTGCTTCGTTTGATTATTTTCCTCCCCCAAATCCCTGTATCACCTAGGCAGAAGCCATTGCAAATGGTGGGGCTTCCCCTGTTCCATACTTGCACATCTAGGGCATCGGCCATGTGGCACAGTCAAAGCACTCTTTCACGGTTTGACAGGGGTGGTTAGTGACCCTTCGGATTTAGACAGCAGTTATTCTGGAATATGAGGATCCTTTTTAAGGACATGGCCCACATCTTGGGAGCTTTGACAGCGGTATATCGCCAGCGGTGGATCTGCTTGCAAAATGAGTTATAGAACCCAGAACATGCTTCGGTTTCCATTTTGTTTCCTTTATGGGTTACTCCAAGATGACCAACCTCAAGGCTAGAACATTGGTAGGTTCCCGTTGCCAGGACCAAATTACGTCCATTGGGGTCTGAAGCAAGCCTGTGTGCCTCCGGAAGTGCACTCCCTCCCCAACCCCGCCATGAAACCCGGCAATGGGCGTGCATTCTGGCGTGATCCATAGTCGGACAACTAAGCCTCGCAAGGCGTGCCAAGTCCAAACACCAGGAGCCACACATGTTGCCGCCTTCTTTCAAAGGGCCAGAAATCCTTATGTACATGATGTCCACAAAAGAGTCGCAATTAAATTTGCATGGACATGGGCCTTCTTTGTTTTTTCTCCCGGCCCTTCCTCGAAGAGCCCCCGCAGCAGTTCGACACAGCTCAGATCTTTGCGTGTTCCTTTCTTCAAGCCAACCCCGACTTGAGCCAAGCATGACTGCTATGCGACATCCAACTTTGGCTTTAAGCAGGTGGTTCCCTAGTTTCTACTCTTTTAGCACTTTTCAGAATGAATCCAAAGCCTACTTTCGGGTGATATGAACCTCTTGACTTAAGTCTGGAGGTGAGGTGTCTTCTGGTTGGTTGATGTTTTGAGGTTTTGGTTTTGTTTTTTGCAAGGAATCCTGTTTGGGAGCGTTCTTGTTTGTGTGTGTGTGACTCACCCCATGCTTGCGGGCACGCTTCGCGTCAAGGAGCAAGACATGATCCGAGTTTGGACCCCCTAAAAATGGTCGGTTCCCCTTCAAACCAAACGAAAGGGGCGGGAAAGTGGCTTCAAACCAACCAAAATTTGACTCCCCGAACAAAGATGTGCGAATTCACAAGGATTCGGATCAATGACTATTCCTTAAGGGACTTGAGGTGCCTTTCAGGAGCCGAGGCTCGGACTCACATGAGGCTTGTCCAAAAATGGGATGCCTCCTTGTTTGTTTCTTTTTGTTGGGCCCTTTTAGGTGTGACCTGAAAAGGGAAAAGGTCAAGGGCAGGGTCCAAAATTGTCAGGATGCCCTCCACTTTGGCAGCCATGCTGACACTCTTTGCCGGTTTGCGCGTCGCCGGGCGCCACAGTTCTGCAAAGTGGATTGATAAACCCCTGGGACCGGGACCCACAACTCCCCCACTGGCGGGCCCCTATTTTGACTACCCAAATGGAGATCCAGTAACTAAACCGTTGATTCCAGCGGGAGGGGACATCAGGCGACTTGGGAAATGCAAACTCAACGTTGGCTGATTTTTATTGGGTGGAGTCCATATTATTTTATAATAATAATAATTCCTCTTATAATATTTTTATGTTTTATTTATTGTTATATTATTATTTAAATTTCTGATTCTAAAATTAATAATAATATTATTCGTTAAATATTATTATTATTATATTTATTTAGAATTGTGTTATTATTTTTATTATTTTTAATATATCAATTTAGCGGGGATCCGGGATCGGGACCCCAATAGTTCACCAGGTTGATCGGAATTATGGCAGTCAGCACAGAAACACCTTGTCCATTGCATCTGATTTTGGAGACGAACCCGTATTTGCAATGCGTAGCTTGAGGAGTTTTGACCCGTTTAAGAGACAGACCATCTGACTTCAGACATTTGCTTGGTCTTCCTGGGTTGCTCGCTACCGTTGATTCATTTTTATGCATGAACAGCAGATTGGAGTTGAGCTTCTTAGACGGCTGGCTGCTTGCAAAGGGCTGAAGCGTGAGCAACAACATGCTTGTCGTCAGGCAAAGCATGGTCACTTTTCGATTTATCCTGCTGTTTTGGTGAGATGGGGGCAAGCGTTTCCAGACGGGCACTCAGGGACGTGAAAATGGAACTTGTGCAAGACATTGAAACATATTGCATCTCATCGCCAAACCCGCATGATGCCTTTCATGCGCACCGTTCTGAGAAGTGCAGTGGGTCACTGCTGTTTCGCCCATATGTCTTATGACTTGGGCTTCTACCTGCTCAATTTGCCAATTGGCTGTTGGTAATTCTCGTCGCTTGATTGGGATTTCAGGCACAGTGTGGCGTGAGGAACATATGCGAGCTGTTCTTGCTTGATGTAGCTTCTTCGTGCGGGCTGCAGAGGGGCAGGAGGAGGGATGTATGAATAGGTTTGAAATACCTTTAATTGAAAATGCAGCAAATAATTGAGATCTACTTGCGAGGTGCTTAGAAAGGGGTTTGCATGACGTTTCCACCTCCAAAGGGACTCTCAAAAACGAGACACCCGCTTGTAGCTCGGTTCCCTGACTGTGCCTTTTGGCTCCGACCTGCAAGAGACAGCAGACAGCCATTTGCGACACTCCGATTTGAAGGTCAAGCAGGGTTCCATTTGTTGATTTGCCCGTCCCCCATTTTTCCAGAACGGAGTCCTAAGGTCAAAGAACACAGTTGGGTGAAAGTAGATGGCACAATTTCATTCGGGTTTAGTCATCCCCGTACGTAGCCGAAAAGGAAGTTGTGTCGCCCATATTTAGGTTCAGAAGCTGAAGGACAGGCAGACTTCGGACAGGCCGGGTGGCGCGCAGATTCAAATCTGAGTTGAGTGTGTCTCAAAATGGGGAACCCCCTCCAACAAATTGGTGGTTTCCGTTGGTAAGCTGGTCATCAAATGGTGAACCGCCTTCAGATTCGCTTCCGTTGTCTCGTGGTTTCCCTTGTGAATCTGATGGTCACGCGCCCCGACGCCAATTCTGGGGGCTAGCAGGTACGGTCCGTCCCTTGACAGGAATTTGGACGAACCTTATAAGTTGTCTTTTTGTTTTTAAGCTAATCAATACTATGGTCCACACAACGTTTTGACTATGGTGCACGGGTGGCATTTAAGCATCCCTTTTGGCAGCTGTCTGGCACCCGTTCCCATTCTGCGTTCAATCAGCAAGTGCAAGTTGCCTTTATTCCAAACATCGCACAGTTGGCTTCATGGCATCAAGACGATGTTGCGGTCAGGGCGCAGCTGCCAACTGCTAGCCATACCACCCACCACCTGCCTCGAAGTCTGGTGAATGGGCTTACAGATGCGCGGCTCCCATCCAGACACAGGACTCAGATCCTATTGCTTCAAGACCGTTTAATGCACCAAACAACATGGCCAGGTGTCGATGGCTTCCAGCAACAGGCTGAGAAAACATGGCACTTCCGAATGGCGGAATCCTAATTCAGCGGATCATCAACAAACAGCACACACACACACACAGACTGGTGTGTGTGTATGTGTGTGTGTGTGTGAGCGTGTGCTTGTGCGTGTGCGTGTGCGTGTGCGTGTGCATGTGTGCTGGTGTTTGTGTGTTAATGTTTTTGATAGTACTCTTTTCACCTTAGTTCAAGGAGAAGCCAACATGACATTTCCGTGATTGGGGTTCCCGCTAGTTTGACTCACACCCACATTACCAATACTGGATAACAACACTGTACCCGCACGTTGAGAAGTCTTCTGCCAATTCAGCGCCATTAAACACTTCGGGTTTGGTTTGGTTTGGGGGAAGTTGAAATCCCTTTAGATGTATGTGTCCCCTTGAAAAGGATACCCCTGTTTGAGGTGGGTCTTAAAGAGAATCCAGGGAACCACCGCATCCATAGTGAGGGCGCCCACCTAAATGGGGTTAAACATCTGGCCCCTTTGTGACATTTTGTGCTGCCTCTTGAAGCTCAGTTTTTGACCATCAAAAGCCGGGCAATTGGAGGGTACGTGAGTGCACATATCATCGCATATCCTCCCTTTGACGCGCTACCATGTCTTGGGTAGACCGTTAGACCATGTGAATGCCAGGTTTTGATTGTCTCTCAAGTTTGTTTGCGCCAAGATGGGGAAGCCCTCAATCGCTTTCATCGAGGTACTTAGGTGGCCATGAAACTTGACAGGGAACCACAGAAGTGATTTGTGGACATGAATCCCCACCGAATTTTGATGTCCAAATACCAAAGGGTCCGGGACCCAGGTAGCCTAGAAAAAGACCCCAAAACCCCAAAACCCGAAACTGACTGACGGGTACCCAGGATTAAAATTCACACCCGGGGACCCTAAAAACTGTCCCGAAGGCTGGCGGAGATGCTGAAGCCTGGCGTGGACTTCCTGGGCCGCTGGATGGGGCTCTTCCTGGCCGGGGCCCGAGAAAGGCGGAGAGCGTAACCCTAGGCGTAGGGATAGATAATGTATAAAATGTATATTAATATAGACATATCGACCCCCATATTATATACATTATGATATATATATATATATTACATGCATACTTAAGATATGTACATGTATACATACATACCTTTTCATGTATATGTATATACGTCTATCTCATGCCGCCGCCATCCGTTTCGCATTGTGGGCTGAGCCATTTCTGCGGATACAAGCTCTCGTGACATGTAGTTTGTCTTTCGCAGGCGGGCAGTATTGGTTGTTCGGCGAGGCACGGCGAGAAGTATGCAACTGCGTGACTAAAATAACTGCACACATGGATAGTGCAAGTGGGATGTGCTTGGGTTGAGCCTCCACCTGGCAAGTCAATGCGGTCTGGGGCGTCCAAAAGCCCACCCTGTGATTACAGGATGGGGTGCAAGAAGTCAACTGCTCTTCCTTAGCAACAGCCGGGTCTAGGTCTAGGCTTTTCCGGGTTGGGTGCTTCCGTACATGGAACCCGTAAAGCGACCTTCGAGGAACCTGCTGGGGCACCTTTTTTTGGTTCCATGACTTGTCTGTTTGAGGCACCTCCATTGGTTTCCTTGGATGCCTCCATCGCGCGGCTGCCACCATACAGCAGGGGCCCCAGTGAAGGCATCCGACTTCTGCGACATGGATTCTATGGGAAAGTTAATTCCCGGTTGTGTATTTTCCTATCCAGAATTCAGCCTACCTATGTGTCTATCAATCTATCTATCGACTTTCTCTTGCCTTGGTTGTTTTTACCTTTTCTAGTCTTATATTATCTTATCTTATCTTATCTTGCCTGTCTTGATTTTGTTTTATCTTATCGCATTTGATCCTATCTTATCACATATATATATATATATAATGCTATCTATCTTATCTTAATATCTATCTCATCCCCCGTATGTTGTATCTGTCTTTTCTATCTCATTTATCTTTTATATCGTATCTATCTTTTCTATACTTTTTGTATCTTGTCTATCTTATCTGTCTTATCTGTCTTCTATATCTTCTCATTATTGTCATATCTAGCTTATCTACCTTATCTATCTTATCGATATTGTCGTGCCTTACCTTATGTTATCTTTATCCTATCCTTTTTTTTCCTATCCTATTTTATCCTATCCTGTCCTATCCTATCCTGTCCTGTCCTGTCCTATCCTATCCTGTCCTATCCTATCCTGTCCTATCCTATCCTGTCCTATCTATCTATGTAATCTATCTATCTAATCCAATCTAATCTAATCTAACCTAATCTATCTATCCATCTGTCCACCTGTCCACCTATCCATCTATCCATCTATCCATCTACCCATCCATCCTATCTAATCCATCCATCCATCCACCTATCCATCCATCCACCTATCTATCTATCTATCTATCTATCTATCTATCTATCTATCTATCCATTCATCTATCCATTGATCCATCTATTTGTCTTCCTATCTATCTATCTATCTATCTATCTATCTATCTATCTATCTATCTATCTATCTATCTATCTATCTATCTATCTATCTATCTATCTATCTATCTAGTCTATCTATAATCCATCTAATCGATCCATCCATCCATCCATCCATCCATCCATCCATCCATCCATGCATCCATCCATCCATCCTTCCTTCCTTCCTTCCTTCCTTCCTTCCTTCCTTCCTTCCTTCCTTCCTTCCATCCATTTGTCTATGTATCTATCTATCTAATCTAGTCCATCTAATCTAGTCTAATCTAATATCATATATGAAAATCTAATCTAATCTAATATAATATAATGTAATAAAATCTAATCTAATCTAATCTAATCTAATATAATCTAATAACATCTAATCTATCTAAGCTAATCTAATCTAATCTAATCTAATCAATCAATCAATCAAGTCTATCTATGTATCTATCTATCTGTCTATCCGTCTGTCTGTCTGTCTGTCTTTCTGTCTGTCTGTCTGTCTGTCTGTCTGTCTATCTATCTATCTATCTATTCTAACTAGTCTAGTCTAGTCTAGTGTAGCCTATTCTAGTCTATCTATCGGGGTTTTCCTACACCAAGAATCAGATGTCGGCGCTGTCATGCGCTATGCCTTCAAAACGAGGCTCAACGAGGAACAACACACATGCAACGAATGAATGAAACAAAGGTTTCCAGGTTCAAAGGACTTTAAAGTGTGTGCGACAAACCACCCGGTTGCATGACTGAGGTGAACATCGTTGAACACGATGTCTGATTTTTCCGGTCGTGCATAGACGCATGCTGCGAACTTGCAAAAGTTAGTGTCCTCATTAATTAAGCAAGGTTTCCACTCCGTTTATCGGAACCAAGGTTGCGAGACCTGTCGTGGACGAAGAGGAACCTAAAGGCAGACTTCAGTCGATCCATTTAAAGTGCTCATGAAGTTGTTTGTTTGCCGCCCGCATGACTTGCTCAGAGCGATTTGAAGCCTGGCATCCCGCGTCACAAAGTGGCCGACAGAGTGCGACGCCGCTCTGCGTCGGCGTGCCCGCGAGCGCGCTGTCATGGCGGCGCGAGGGGCGGCAATCCCAGAACTCCAGGAGGATTTCGTGGGCCCGCTTCCTCTAGCTGTGGCATGGGGCGAGGCGATGGCTGCAGCAGGCTGCGCCGCGTCAGGCCAGGCGACTTGCCTTCGAAGTGGTTAGTGCGTACACACACACACACCCGTCTCGAAGGACCTTTTAAGATGCGTGGGTTCATCGGTTATACGTGCTCCCCCCTCCCCAAGATCCACGCCTGGACCTCTTCTGCAGAAATGTTTGCCTCTCTTCCAATGCAGCTTTTCCTGAAGATCAAGAAAAAAGCGCAGGATCCGGGGCACCCGTCTCTTGGCCAGAGAAGATCCTGACCTTACAAGATGGTCTCTTGGCACGGCGCATTAGATTTCTTCTTGGCTGTGAATGGTTGTGTTGTGGTAACACAAGTCTACCACTGTCTCTGTATCCCTCCTGCAGTCAGCTTGGTAGAGGCTGTGAGATTTTCAAGTTCCAGGGGCAGCTCTTCAAGGCGGACAGAGGTGCTGCAGAGGCATGTGGCACGAACTACTAGGAAAGGAGCTGAAGTGCAAGAATTTTGCCAGCCTTGCGCCATTGCAACGTGTGTTTACGCTTCTTTTGTGGGGTAGATGAATCCCTCACAGGCTTTGGTCTAAACCTACGAACATGGATCAACCAGCCCTCACACGCGTACCGCCAGAGTAGCTGCGTAGCACATACAGAACAAAAACGCGTCTGCCTGCTCAATGAGCAGTCTGGTGAGAGCAAAAACTACCCGAGAAAAACAAGACTCATAAGTTTGAGAAAGATGTTTGGCTCAACCTCTGTTTTTGTTTTCTTGAGCCTTTTTCGCCGAAAAGCCGGTGTTGTTGTTTTCAAGGTAATTATAGGCAACAAGCAAAAAGTGCATGGTTTTGTTCTTCTTGGTTATCAAACTACGAAAGCCACAAGTGTGCTTTGTTTTCCCTTGTAGTCCTTTTACAACCAGAAACACGGGTTGTTGCTTTTTGGTGAGAAAAAGCAAAAACACGCAAGGAAACCAGCAAAACTAAAACAAATTGAGTATGTTTTTGGTTTCTCGTTTTTGTGTTTTTTCTCTTGGGAGGCTGTTCTCCTTTACAACTAAAAATCTTGTCACCAAAAACATCTGCTGGCAACCAAACATAGGCCAAGGCGCCCGTCTTTTCAACAACATCTCCTTCTGTTAAAACCAGCTACCCAACAATGCAACCAAACCTGTCACCAGAGTCTGGTAGTCAGCATTGTGTGTCAAGAACACGTTTCGCCAGTAGTGTTGACAAGCTAGGCGTGGATGTTGTGGGGCTGGGGGGGTGCCCATATTCACACATCTACCCAGGTCAGCGAGCCATGAGGCGCCTGTGGCCAATACGCCTTTCAGTGTGAAAACCTCAGGCGTTTTGCATTGAACTGATGATGCGCATTGCAGCGGGATTGCGCTCATGCATGAACATCATGCTTTCCCAGTAAGAATCCGCACGCCTTCTGCAAACCAAGCTATGATATGTCTGCTTGCACGTTTGTCACTGGTGACTCCGTTCTGAGTTGTAAACAGCGTGAAGCCCACAGCGTGGAAGATGCGGCAGAGGCAGAGGCTACATTCAACTTGCTCAAGTCAAACTTAGAACGTGCTCAAGCTTATGTTAGCATGACCCTCGAACCCCTCCCCATCTTCAATGTAACGCCCAGCCGCGCGCAAGTGGACAGAACGCGAACACACCCCGCCCCACCCCAGATTCAATGCAACACCCAGCGCGTTCGCAAGTGGAAAGAACGTTAACATGACAAATTCCACCCCGCCCCATGTTCAAGGTAACATCCACTACCCCGCCCCCCAACCCCACTGCGTGCTCATCGTAACACCCAACGCGTGCGCAAGGTTAACATGACGCCCCCCCCCCAACACCCAAAAGCATATATCCATTTGTCTGTCTGCCTATCTATTGTCTATGTATCTCTCCCTCCATCCGGCGACCCCTTTTCCTATCCCTCTTTTTGTCGATCACTTTCAATCCATCCATCCATCTATTTATCCACCGATCTATTTGTCTATCTATCTATCTATGTATCTATCTATTTATCTATCTATCTATCTATCTATGTATCTGTCTATGAACCATCCATCAACCTGCCTACCTACCTGGCAGGCCTGCCTATCTAGCTATCTATCTAAGTATCTATCTTTGCATCTATTTACCCATCTATTTGTCTATCTCTCTTTCCGTTTTTTGCGTTTTTAATGTGTGTTCTGTCCTGTTGTCTATCGGTCTAGCTGTCAAGTTTGTCTATGTGCCTATCTGCCTATCTGCCTATCTGTCTATCTGTCCTTCCTGTCTCGAAAAGTCTAAGTCTATCTGTCTTTTTATCGTTTGACTATCTATCTTTCCATGTACATATCTGTTTAGCTACATATCTGTTCATCTATCTATCCATCCATGCATTCCCGTTCCATCTATCTATCTACAATAATTTGTGTGTCTGTGTGTCTATCTGTGTGGTTTGCTAGCTGGCTGGCTGGCTAGAGATTTGGCTGTCTGTTTATTTAAATACCCAGCCAGCTATCCATCTATCAGGCGTCCATCAAAATGGACTAGATCACCAATTCTCCATTAGGTGACTTTCCAGGAGCTGCGATGCCGTGCAAGTTGACCGAAGTGGCCTCTCATGGAAAGCGTTGAGAGCTGGCGGATCAAGTGATAGTGTGGCTCTTGAGCTGCTTTGGTATTGGGTCAACAGATATTCCTTTTTGCAGGGCTTGTCACGTGTTCGAGCCTTGGCTTCCTTTTGTGCCGCCTGTCAATCGAAAACACATTCAACAAACTCCTTGTCGACCTCAAATCGAGCTGGTGCAAATGGATTTCCACCACAGGGTCCCCAAGAAAAGCTCATGCCCATCACACATGCCTGTTGAGAAATCCGTTGTTCCCCGCTGCCTTCAAAACATATGAACCATCCCTATCTTGAGCCTTGGCCATTCCACAAACTCAATGTAAGCTTATAACTCGGGAACTCCCAATAAAAGCGCTGCACATACCTCCCCACGCTACTTCTGACGTCTACCGACTGTCTACAACAGGGTTCAGCAAAACAGTTCATAGTTCATAGCCAAATGATTCAGTGCGAATTGCGAGGACGTCCAGAGCACCCCAAATTGCAATTCATTCTAACCCCAACGGTTTGTTTCTCTTTCGCCAATGCAACTCGTTGCAAATTGCATGGCTTTGTTTGGCCGATCTGCGAGGTGGACGGGTGTGGGCCAACACTACGGCTGTGCTGGGCCTCGGGTGGGGTGCCACGCCAGAGCCTCAGTTGCGAGCTTCAGCGAATGGTCCTCAACCTTTCGGTCTTGAAAAGTTCCAACTCTGGTCTACTTGCAGTGGTCAGTAACCTCAGTTATGGCGCATTGATGAACTTTAGAGGACTTTTGAGTTATGGGTAGGGGCTCCAAGAACAAGGCAGGCACGATTCCGAGTTATATCAAGACTTGAGTTGCGTTTCCACGCCCGCCGTCGATTTGATACTTGGCCACACCGGGATGGTTAAACAAACCAGCATGCCTTCGACGTGAAATGCACGCCGCGGCTGAAACTGGGGATGGACAGAAGCCTGCACCAGTTGGGCTGGAGGAAACCCTACAGGCTTCGGGTAAAAGCAACCTATCAACTTGTGCCTGGCGTGAACCTAGTCTATCAATTGGGGCAGCTACATCCAATGAAACGAAGCAAGGTTTCTGTGGTCAATGTGGGAGAGACATGGGTGGGGACGTCTAAAGCCTTGTTTGCGAGTGCCCATTGCAGGAACCCCAAATTTGATTGTTGCTCACGTGTTCGTTGCTACTAAGTCCACTTGCAGATTTGCAGAAACAACTATTCAATGATGCTCAAAGTTCCATTTCCTGACTTAAGGCAGACTTTGATTGCAGAATTAGTTTCCATTTTGGGGGAATCACTTCCACCGCTGACTTCAACTGTATGGAGTAGTCAAAAAGGGGAACTCTGATTGCACAGGAAGTTGCAAAGTCACATATACTGTAATACCGTAATACCCTGAGGGCCCTGTCCAAAATCCTTAGACGGGAAGGTATGAGAAGACCCGCTTCCGCTGTTCGGTGCAAGCCGTGTTGAAGTCCAAGGGCGCCGCATGACGGTCAAACCTGGGGTTCCTGGTTTATTTGCAGGGGAGACTAGATCTTAACCAACACCGTAAAAGAAAAGCCACGCCTCAATGTTCGAATCCCACAAGTTGCTTGCAAAATCCTCGCCGCAAAATGGAAGCAGCACGGCGGCAAAGCGTGGCAGAGCTGAGCCGCTCACAAAAGCGGATCCCGCCAAGCCTCGAAACAGCAAGGCCAGCTACAGAAAGGGGTTCTGTCGAGTTACTGTGTTCCGTTGATGCAAAAGGAATCCAAAGGAAAACCAACCATTCTGGAGCAGCTCTTAGAGTTACCTGCCCGCGCGGACTCTTTTCCATGCTCGAACAACAAGCGGCTGCAATGTCAGGCTAATCTTCTCTGCATCAAACCGTCACTGCACCTTGGATGTTTTGCGTGTCATCTAAAGTCAAAAGAGGGGTCATGATTAGACCTTCTTCAAGCGTTTTCGCAAACCCAAACCCCAGTTTTCAGAGCTGAACCTTTTCGGAGCCCGTTTTGTTTTGTTTCCTCTGAGTTGCAGTCTGCGAGTCTGCGAGGCACGCCGCCGCAGGGGCGGTGGCCTCGACGCTGGCGCCGGTGCCTGCGGCACCTGCGACGGCGGCACCTGCGCAGATCGCCAGGTGCAAGGGGGCAGTGTTTTTGTGGGATTGAGAGGGAACTGCAGTCGTTGGTCTTTTGGTTTACGGATGACTGATTTGTGCTTTTGGTTTGGGGGGGGACTGCAGGATTGTTTGTTTGAAAAGTTCAGTTTCTTGGGGGGGGGGAGGCTGAAAAGGAAGTGCAGTTTTCTATGGATGTTTTTTGTTGTTGTTTTTTGCCGGGGAGGGTGGTTGAGGCGTAAAGGAGAGCAGCAGTTTCTTTTCGGATTGTGTTTTGTTCTTTTGAGGGGTTGAAAGGGGAAGTGCCAACCTAGTTTGGGAAGGGGAACAAATAAACAGAGCGTGCCAAGAAAGACAGCAAACAACACACAGGCCCAGATAAAAACAAGGCCTTCTCGATTTGTGCAACAGACATCGTGCCACCTGTTGAAACCCGAAACTAATTCCTTTCAATCCATGCTGTGAAGCTACCGGAGTGGTTTTGGTCGCAAATTCGTTGGCCACCCAACAATTCCAGATTGAGTTGAGCTCGAGTCAACCAACGAGCCAACTTGAAGTGTGACCAGGCATGCTGAAAAGTAGACGTGTCTCACGTTGTGCAAATGTTTGAAGTCATCTCTGGGGAAAGTAGACGTGTTTTGTCCTAAACTAGGGGAACCAAAAATTGACAGGTTTGCTTTGGGTTTCCCTTTGAAACAACCCCAAATCCGCCGAATTCCTTCCGCATTTGCCTTCTATTGATCTGCACGGTGCTCTCAAATCACCCTGCAAACAGAAGCACGACAACGTCAAACAGACCCCCCCGTAGCAAATTATGCATCATTGGGTGAGCAGGATTGAACAGCTGATCGAACCCGAACCTGCCGGATCCGTTTGCCTTTAGTGGCTTTGACGTGTGAGGTGTGGTTGGCTACGTTTACAGTCGCTCATCTTGAGCTTTGTCATTATTCGTGTCAACAGCCGTAGGAACAATCAGTAGCAACGGTAGTGGCCACTTGGCCACCTGTGCTTTTCAGTCGCCTAAAAACATCATTTCCTCAGAGCCACAAATCAGCTAAAATTGATGCTGATTTGGCTACCAAACTATCCCTTCCAAATTTGGAATTGGAGGAGTGAAAGTTCATGCCTGTCTCCATTTGCCTTTTGTGATGCTCTGCAAACTAAGCCGCTTCTTTGTTTTTTTTTTGGCGGGGTTGGTCTGTGATAAATCGAACTGAACCTCCCCTCTCAGGTGGAAGCCTTCAACCGGTGCCATAGTGGATCTCACCCTCTAAACCGTTCCTCTTTTTTGGGTTTGGTGGGTTCCTTACAGAAACATGCTCAACCTAAATCAGGGTTTCCTGAGGTGTTTCGGCCCAAGGCTGACTCACCTCAGGCCTGAGCCGTCCCAGGGGCATGCGACCGACGTGGCAGCGTTCTACTAAGGGAGCGTCCCTTCGCAAAAGCGAAAGATGAAAAGACTTATAGCGAAGAAGCGGAAGAAAAAATAAGCGAGAAAGAGCAAGAGAAATCGAAAGAGAACGGAAAGGGAAGTGCGCTCCAAACTATAGTTTGTAAAACTTTGCAACTTCTGCCCCTCGGCTCTGCGGGGATTTACAGGTTGTGGCTTCCCTTGTTGTTGAGTCCTACGAGTCCTGCGGAGTACGGATTGGCATCTTCCATCTTGAACAACTCGTTTTGGGACGGAGAAAAGAACAAACAACACATGTCTCAGAAACTCCGACCAAACAATCAAACATCCCCTTTGCGGCGAGAAACTAGTCTGGGAGGTGGCCCACTTTGGTATCACAGAGCTTTTGGTGAGTGGCAGTCAGCCAGCAGCTGGACCCCGAATTGCGACCAACCAATTTCCTGGGAAATCTCCAAACGCGTGCTAACTGTTAACGCTATCTGACTGTTACTCACACTAGCAGTGCTGGTTTTTCTTCTTTGAAAAGGGTGTCCTTTTCAGGTTGATGTACTGGGAAGCTCAAAGGAAAGCTACCAGCTTTGGGGGCCCTCTGTTTTCGACCTACCCATATTTCTCCTGCCCGGCGCGACTTCGCGAGGCCTCGCTGGCAATCGACGGACGCAATGAGCAGGACGCCGAGCAAACCCCTGCAAGAGCCAGCGCCACCGACAGCCGAAGACAAGATCAACGAGGACAAGGCCAGGGTAGCCCGTGGTATGCTACTTTGTTGGTAACACGATGAAGCATGTTTGGCCTACCAGGCACTGATTGCAGGAACCGTGCCAGCCCCCCTCAGTGGTTAAGGGTTGAGAAACCTAAAGAGGGCCAAACAAGGTCAAACAAGACCAAGCAACACACGGGAGCTTGGCAACTTGCGCTAAGTGACAATTGCCCAGTTCATGTGCGTCAGGTGGAAGTCTAAAGCTGAGGAGAAATGAACATTTCTGTTGGAAGGCGTGATAAGGTTGTTTTTCCCACCCCTGGCAATGCAGCGACCATAGTTCAACAACGGCTTGGCCGAAGGCCGAAGAACATCAGTGCACACAAAGACACAAATTAAGTTCAATCATAGCAACACATACTCTACCTGCAAGCCAAGTGTGTTTGTGTGCGTGTGTTAGCGATTGTAGTAAGGCCGCACATCCATGGCGGAAACCCTCCCTTCCCCCTCCTACTAGGCGCCGCCTGAAAATCCTTCTTCCGCAGGCCTTGCAGGAAGAAGCGGTGAGGCGCAGTTGGGTCCTCCTGGGGGCCCTGGGTTTCCTCGGAGTGCCGGGCTCCCGGCCCCGCGGCGTGTCGTTTGCGCAGCCGAATTTCGGGAGAACAGGGGAAGACAAGTAGGTGGCTTAGTCCTCAACACCAGGATTTTCGGAGCTGAAATGGAAATGCAGAGGGGTTCCCCATGGTTTCCTTCTGAAACAACTGAACAAACACAGGGGATAAGAGATAGAAGTGACCTCTCCGCCCACATTTTGCAATCCGCCTTACACTCTCCCTACGCTTTTTGGCGCAATTCAAAAACGCCCATCAACACAACCCTTGGTTCAACCAAATCTCACACCCAAAACGTGATTAGCCATTGGAAACAGCAAGTTCTAGTCGCTAACCCAAATCCTGAAACGAGAAGGCTGGATGGCAAAATGTGAGTGGGAACAAGGCTTTGTCAGATAGATTTGCACCGTCATACAATTGCAACAGACGTAGGCGACCGTTCCAACTGACATGGGCAGTTCCACATGCCGCTTTTCGAGGGTACCCTTTGCAGGATGGTTTTAAAACAATCACAAGGAACATGTTGGGGTCCAGATCCTTATTTTGACGCATACAACCATGACAGCCTTGTCAGCCATTTGTGGCCTTTGTAATTTGTTATATGTGTTATGTGCATGGCAACATTGCGGCCACACATGGCAAGTGTGGCACGCATAGAAGAGGGTCTTGGTGAATGTGGCACTTTTCGTTGGTGTCTAAAGAAAACAAACAAGAAGCACCCATGCTCTAGGGGTCCCCTGCCTCCGGCTGGCGTTTTGACTCCGACACCATTCATATTTGTTTAGCGCACATTTTTTTCGCGGCCTGGACCGGGGGGGGGGGGGTCTTGGATCTTTTTGTTGGGTCGGCATCTTCGAACCCTTTTCGGGTTAGAGAGCAAAACCCGGTGAAGAGTTGCAATTTGGAAATAAGGACCCCCTTTTTTGGCCAGGCGTAGTCCAAGACCCTGTAGTCCAGGCCCCCCACCCCCCCCACCCGCCCCCCAAAAAAAACCGTGGTGACATTTTTGCGGGTATCTTCCAACCCCCCCTTTTCAGGTTGGGTGCCCAACGGTCGTCGCAAGCTGAGGGCCTGCACGCCAGTCCTGCCGGCAATGCTGCATCGACCTGTGGGGACTGGGTCTCATTTTCAAGAGAGGGGATGGACTCCAAATGGCTCTGTGTTGTGTTCAGATGGGAAACCCTTTGTGGTTAAGGAAGCTGAACTGACTTTGGGCTTGTATTGGCAAAGGTGGCTAAAGGGGAATAAGCAGTGTCTTGGTTTTGGCCCCTGATGTTAGGGAATCAGGGAAGAAATTGGAACCCTTTATTTTGACATGGGTTTATGGCTGGTTTGCTGGGGTGGAGAAAATGTAAGCAGAATCAGCTCACCTAGCCGAAGGTTGACAATCCCGAATATCAGCCCGTTGGATGGTCTAATGAAGGCGTTGCTAACTCCACGAGGGCGAAGAGATGCGAAGAGTTTCTGGCGGTGCTTCCCTCAAGCTTCCATTTGTAGGCTTCCTCCAGACGCTGGCCAGCTTTGAGATCGCACGCACAGATGCGGCCGAAAGCAGATGATTGACAAGGGTCCTTCAATTCACAAGGGTCGAGAATTGGTTTGGTTCCCTTAGTGCCAGGCTCTTTGGAGCAACCCTGAAGATCACAACTCGTGAGGATGCTCTGTGAGATGAGCACTACCGTGTGCGCTTTCTCATTGACCAAACTGCTTCCCGATGCAGTGCAGGCGCTTTGGGAGAGGGACACAGCATGTGCGCAGAGGTGTTGGAGAGCAATGTGTGTGAGAGAGAGTTTTGAAGTGTAATTACCCCTTTTCAGGCTGGTTCCAAGGGAAACCAAAAGGAAAGCCACCATTTCGAGGGATTCCCCCTTGTCTGACACATATCCATATTGTGTGATTCTCTTGCTGCCCCTGGAGTGCAAGTCATCAAAAGAAAAGGGACGCAATGAGGTGGCGGATACGAAAGGGGATGTGCACACAGAGAGATCCCAAGCTGGGTGCAGTAGAGGTCACCGAGCAGCCAACAGAGAACTTCGTTTTTGTTCTTCTGCTATCCAGGTGAGCCCTTGTTGTTGCGACGGCAGACAAGCTTGGAAGCCAAAAGCATTCCTTTGGTCAGTCGTTCTTTGCGCTGCCAAACCACCCACATTTCGAAGGAAGCATGACAGGAGCCTTGTTTAATCGTTTGCTGGATGCAAGTCACATTTTGGCCTGACCGGTTAGCATTAATTACTCTGCGGATAGACATGGAAACGTACGCAGTTTGAGAGGAATCTCCTCCTGGGAGACTCGTTTAAACGACGGGGCTGCGTTACCGCAAGTCCGCGCCAGCGCGTGCTTCACCCGCTCGTGGTCTGTGCGGTGTCCTCCAACTTGGCGAGACGCCGGCGTGTTTTTGGCAGTGAATTCGAATACACTCCTGCATTTTAACATATAACCCGAAGAGCACAGTTTTTAAAGGATTCTTTTATAGGGGAGCCCGTTTTGGGCTTGCATGTCAATCTGGCGGGCACCAGCTGGCTTACAGGATTCTCATGTGAGCCACAATCAAAACCTGGGTAGATGAAGGTTAGTAAAGGACGATCCCAACCATAAATAGCTGCGGCCGCCTTCTTAATTCTTTACATGGTTCTGGGTTCACCATTTTAGTACCAGGTTTTGATTGCGACTCATGTAAAGCAGGTGGCTTTTGAATGCATCTTTTAAGGACCCCTGAAATGAACCTTCATGTTTGAGGCCGCACAATCCCGCAAAGAGGCCGCCCATTTCATCCCGGCCCAAACTGCGATAAACGGCGAGAGAGACCCCCCCGAGATGAGTAGCCGAGGATGAACTGACGATGAGCAGGCCCCTTCCCACCAGGTCCCTTTAAGATCCAGCGACATCAAAGTGCTCATTGCTTGAAATGCCACGGCCTCCCCAGTGAGAAAGCTCCGCAGCAGTTGGGTTGAACTTTGATGATTCCCTCCCATCTCGAAAACGAGCCTGAAAGGTTGATTCTGGCTTAGCTGCAAATGTGGTGATGTGAACACATGACTGTGGCTCAAATGAATATGCCAAAGTGGCACCTTGGCAAATGAAACCAAAGACTAAAACCTGCGAACCCTAGCCCACCCTCACATGGGTAATTATTAATTGTATGTCGTGTATATTTCTATCCACACATATATATATATATATATTTACATTTCGTGGTGTACACGGGGTTTGTCTGTTTTGAAGGCACCCAGTTTGGGATTCGTACAAGTGACTATCAAAGGGAAACGGCCAGTTTTTGGGTTCCCCTTTTGTGAGACAAACCCATGCACACCAACCCTTGTCAAACTCATGGAAGCAAAGGAGGAAAGCCACAAATAAGGAACTTTTTGACTGGGGTTCTTGGCTTGGGCAACGTTGTCCGAAACGGGCCCTTTCTCTGGTGGGTTCGTGGGTGGGAGGGTGCTATTTCTGCTTAGAGAAATGCTTTGTTTTCCTGTCCAAAGCCGAGCGGAGCACAAAACGTTCTCTTTGCCGCTTATTGGGGCCATTGCAATTCCACAAAGGCGTCTTTGCCTGCCTTCCGATTGGTTTGTTTCCCACAAAAACATTCAAAAGGGTTGCCAACCTGGAACCCACCAAGAAATTGTCATTGAACAGTCATGAGTTGCCATACTGTGGATGGACGAAATCCTGCACCACCTCACAGACCCTGGAAGGTTGAATTCCCCGGAAATACCAACCAGCACTGGTTTCTATCTGGTGCACGATTTCGTCCATCCACAGTATTTCTCAGATTCCTCTTGGAGAGCTCTGGCAAAGTTCTCAAGGCTTACTCTGCCCCCTGCGATACATTGGAGGATATCAAGATTTGTTCTATGTTTTGTCGCAGTGCCGCATAGCCCATAGCCCATAATGATGTTGCGCAATGAAACACCAAAAGGGGATGTTAATGTGTATTGTTTCTTGTATTTTTCCTGACCCCAATTTTGCACCCAGTTTTCTGGGGGGGGGGGCGGCTGCTTTTCGATTCCAACAAGACTGCCAGGTCCCGCTTTGTGGGCCCAGTGGCGCCGTACTTCGACCAGGGCCGCGGGGCCACTGCCCCGAGACACGAGGTTCTACTGACTATGAGGATCATAGTGAGGCCAGCGCAAAGCCTTGTGGCCGCTTGAAAATAGTCTCCACCGAAGCAGAGCTGCCCCCAAAACAGAAAGGACCCATGGAGGAAGCCGTTTCACTTTTATCCCTCGGGGTTGATGATCTACCTTCTGGCTGAGACATGGACACATCGAAACAAAGATTTGCGCCTGGCAATTGTCTGGGTAGTCTCACTCGCCCACTTCCTGAGCCTTTTGGGTTGCTTGTTTTGGCCAATCCACGGCTCTAAGTCTGGTGAAGGTTAAAGAGTCGAGAGCTACAGGCGGACTTCTCATGGCTCCCATAAGCCGCGCCAACCTTTGCGAGCTGAAGGTCGGTGACAGGCTCTTCACCTGGCTGCCGGCGGCGGTTACAGGTGGCTTCTGCACTTTGGAAACGGAAGGTCGCAGTGTGTGTCTTCGTGTGTCTATGCGCGTTTGTCCATCAGGGGACCCCAGGATTTTATTTATTTTATGCTTGAAGCTTATATAGCCCAAACAGGGTCTTTGCGTGAATTTGTGTGCGTGTTCGTGTACTAGAACCCGGCCATGAGCGACGTAGATTGTGGCAAGCATCATCTTGCTTTACCCGTGCATTGATGCAAGCAAATGCACATGGGTATGCGTCAAACTAGAGGGATCCCCAAAATGAACGGTTGTCAAACTAAGTTTCCGTTGCGGGTGACTTGAAAATGGTAAGCGACACATCCAGTTGCCGAGAGTGCTGATCTTGCGGATTCGATGGATTCGTCTCCAGGCCTTGGCGTACGAATGTACAACACCACTGGCCTTTGGTTGGACAACCCCCAGGACTTCAAGTGCGTGCCTGGGTGGCATTTTGGGATGCAGGGGCCATGGGGATGGCATGGGTTGGCAACGCATCCTCTTTGATGCCTTTTTGCGGAGTACCCCTTTTAGGGGTCTCCCGATTCTGAAATAAACCTTGGGATCAAGCAGGGTGTTTGCAACTGAAATTCCCTCACTCAGTGCCCCCGGCAATTTGTCGGCGTCGTCGGCCATTTGGGGCTCCGCTTTGGGGCTCCGCTTTGGGGCTAGCCAGCAGAATTGTCGTTTGCGTTGTTCCAGTTCGATGGACTCCAGCAAGCCTCGTTTCTTGCATACGGATTTCCATCCTAACCATTCGTTCTCCCTGGTTGAGTAGCAATGCCGTACGTTTGAGCCCTTGACCTGCTGTGGCTGGTGGGGCCGCTTGTCCGATCTCTGACAGGTCCTGGGAACCTGCGCTGCCTCCGGCTGTCACTACCCCAGAGTCAAGCGGTCGGGAGGGATGTCGACAGAGGTGATCCCCTATGTTGTTCAAGGCAAATGGTCTCTTGCAGAATCTTCTGCAGTGTTTGCGGAAGACGAATCAAGTGATCAAGTGCATACTTGTTTTTATACAGTTGAACAGGCTTGCATGGGCTTGGGGTATTTGCAGGAGGGGTAGCGACTTGGTCCTGGAGCAAGTGGCTGCAGGGGGACAAACAACGTGGTTTGCTGGGTGGTTTGCAGGTTAGGTTGGCAGCAGCGTGCCTGCCTTCCTGGAAAACCGACTCTCAATATCTTAATTGATGGGGGACGCCGTTTCTGAAGAGTCGATATTCCAAGATTGGCCAGTGCGGTCTAGGTTTCTACAAGTGGGAGAATTCGGCTTTGCCATGCTGCGTCCATGAGACGTTTTTTCCTTCAATCTCATTTATTTGGTTTCTCGCATTTCGTGCAGGAATCAGAGCATTTGAGCGGCTCAGCCAGTTTGGGAACGAAAGCCAGATCAGCTCCATTGCAAGGGAAGCTAGACAGTATCTTCGCATCCGGTTCCTCCCTTTGGCCGTCTCAAACATAACCTTGGCCAGCTAAAGTAAGTTTCCTTTCGGTGCGCCGGTTGCTGATTTTCGGTTGGACATCTAGTTGAAACCTTCAGGAAACCCATACTTGGTGGTTTGGATTGGCGGTTTGGGGAGTTGAACCTGAGTTTCTTTTGAAACCGAATGGGGAAGCTTTCGCCAAACCTCCAAACCACCAATCCAAACCTTTGAACCCCTCTCGCCCAGGCTTTTCGATTTTCCTCACCGCCCTCGGAGCCGTGAACACCTTTTCTCCGCTGTCAGTGCCGGCACCGGCGCGGCAATGTTGAGAGCAATGTGAGGGCTGGGATATGGGTCTGTGTGTGTGCATATGTTTGTTGTTGGCGTTTCGAGGGTACCCATTCCAGGTCGTTCTACAAGAAAAGCCGGACATCAGAAAGAACACCGGCCACGTTTGGTACTTGGGCACGTGACGTATGCTCAGAATTCCGTTTGCAGAAATTGTGTGTTCCACACTTTGAACCAGAGAGAAGAGTTGACTGGGAAAACCTCCAAAGTGGAGAAGTCGCTTTGCCAGCACTTCCTTGTGTCAGGTTTAGTTCATTCCTGTTGCTGCAAACCCACACTTAGAACCTTAGATCATTGCCATGACAGGTTCTAAGTGTGGATTTGGGAAGATGGCCAAGATTTTGCGACGAAATAGGTGTCACAGAGGTCAGTTGTCGATTTGTTTGGTCAACATGAACCGAAAATAATAAAGGCTTTGAGACCGTGGTCGTTCTCAGGGTTGGGAACGTTTAGACATGCAGCCCTTATTGTTTGAACCAACCTCCTGTTGATTCTCCGTTTTAACAGGGAACAACACATGTTTTAAGCAGCTTTCACAGATGCTGTCTTCAAGGGCCTGGTGTTTTTATTCCCAACCGCATGTTGCCCGATCCTTTCATTTTCGATGGTTGCTCGGTGCCTCGAAAGAATGAACCCCAGTTTCTCAGGAGCAAATGGACGCATACGGGTGTGCCCTGTTGACAAGCAAGAACAAAGCAAACAAACAATCATGGTCATCGCGTCTTCCGATGGCCTTTTGGTGCACTGCCAGCTCTCCCTGCCGATGCTGCACCGCTCGGTGATGTCCGCACTCGGCATCGAGGGCTCGCAGGCGCATGTGACATCCGCTCGCGTTTGGATTCGGGAGTGGGAAGGCCGTTTTCGGGGAGGGGGAAGCCAGAATGAACCATGAAGAACTTTGATATGTCTATATATCTATATATGTATTATATATATACATGTACACATGCATATCATATAATTCATCATACACAAATGTACATAAACATACGCATATTGAATACATATAGACTCTGCGTATACACATACATGTGATTTATTGTATCTTACAGGTGTGTGCATATACTGGTCGTGAGAAAGCGCTCGTAGGAACGATCCTTTGCTCGCGGCTATGTCTTTAGCCCGTTCTGAGTGTGGCTTCGATTGCGGGGGCATGAGCATAGAGGTCTCGATCTGGGCTTTTGGGACCAGGAGTTTGGACACAAACAACTTGGCCCGCAGAATGAAGCTTCGCGCACGTCTTTCTAGACGGCATGTGTCTCGGAACAATCTAGCGACTTCACCAGGAGGAGGGTACGACCTGTGATGAAGGTTCCTTCATGGTTGGAAAATGTTAATTCACGCAGTCATTTTCCGTGATATTTGAGATGCAATGTTGTTTGAAAGTTGCGCCAGCTGACCCAGCTGACCTTCAGTTTGTCTCGCAGCTGTACGCTGGGAAAATCATGGGACTCGGCTGGAGGATATTGGACAACAGACCGGAGAGGCCAGCCCCCCAAACCACTAATCCCAAGAAACAATTGGGGATATCAGCATATACCCTTTAAGCAGTGGCTATGTAGTGCCGATTTTCCCTTGAGTCTTAGATTCATGGGCCTTCAGACCTAATTTACTCGAACCAGGGCTCCTGTTGAGACGAGCAATCCCCCTTTTTGGGGGGTTCCTTCTGAGTTTCTGTTTGTCAAATTGCTAGGGAGTATTCTTTGGGCATGGCAGAGGCCCTTTCTCGCTGTCCTTTCGGGTCTAAAGCTACCGCAACCTGCGAGGCGATTGGTCCCGAGTGTGATCCAAAGTTGGCCGTAGCGTCAATTCTGATCACTGGGCGCGGGCTCCCGGAAGAGAGCAGGTCGGTGAGTGATAAGCAGTCGGACCTGGGGAAGGCTTCCCGCCATTCTATGGTCGAAGATTTGATGTTCCCCGAGATTGTACACGCTTCGCGTTGCCCGCCTCGACCAGTATGTTTTTGGCTGGACTTTGTTTTTGCCTTGAAGTGTTGTGTTTGTTTGAGTGTGAGCTGGTTCCCGAGATATATGGTGGGCTGGCTTTCTAGGGGAAAGTTGGCTGGGGCGATTTGACTGATTTCTAAGGGAATTTGACCGGTTTTTAGGGCAGATTTGATCGGTTTCTGGGGCAGATTTGATCGGTTTTTAGGGCAGATTTGATCGGTTTCTGGGGCAGATTTGACCGGTTTCTAGGGTGGATTTGACCGGTTTCTAGCTGGTCTTTGCCGGTTCCTAGGGGGGATACGACCCAGTAACTTCTTTGGGGTAAATCCGACGTCTAAGATGCTCGAGGCTGGGCGTGGGTTTGGGCTGCGGAAGGATCTGGCCTCCGGGACTTTGGGGCTGCAGGCAGCTGGAGCACGAGTTTGGCTCGGACGGACAAATTTCGCGGTGGGAAGGGGATGGGAGGAAGATCTCGAAGGGACTGAGGACCGCTTCCCGGCCCTGGGGCCGAGCCGAATTATGAGACCCTATCTTTGGGCAGGGGCAGTTGTGATAGCTTGGCAACGTTCAGCAAACGTAAGCAGGTAGTACTCCTCGTGGGGCATTTGAGTACAGCTCTCACTGCTTTCTTCCCAGTTGATTTAGTCAAATCAAGAACCTCGTGGTCTTGGGAGACACAATGGAACTCGGACCGCCAGAGGTGCATCGGGGCCTCTCTGGGCAATACCTTGCTGGAAGCGTTCCCATTTTTCCGCGCGCAGGGGCCTCAGCTGACTCTGAGTGAACGCGAGGTTCGGCGCGCAACTCACCAACTGGATCGGTTGGTCTTTTGTTCACAGCCCAGGCATGCTCGATACTGTCACAAGTGAAGCGACTGGCATGTTCACTGGCATGCGGGCCTCCCCCTTATATTTGCCAGAATTACTCCTTTTGCACCAATGGTTTCCCTATAGTGGTGTTTCCATTCCAGTACAGATTGTGGATATGGGCTGCTTCTGATTTTGGACAACCCATCTAAATGGGTCTGTATTCTGCCGAGCGTTTGTGGTCAACGAAGGCAACACCAAACAGAAAACCACCATTTAGTTTCTTATTTGAATACATAACCCCAGAAAGAACATTTTGTTGTTCTCCTGTCCCAGCTTAGGGTGTCCAGTCCACCAATGACTTCGTGCGACGCGTTGCGTGAGGTCTTCTCCGTTGGTCAGAGGTGTCGCCATGGGGTGCTCCGCACACTCCATCGGCACAGCAGGGCTCATCTCCCTGGGGGACCGGGGCTCTGGGTGGTGGTGGGTGGTGAACTCATTACGGGTCCCCAGGGGATTAAGCCCATGGTTCATGTCATTAATAAGCAATAGTGGAGGAGGGTCGACAGAATCGTGATGCCAACCAGAGGGAGTGTTTCCGGAAATAGTGGAATGTTTAGCAGGTGTTTGGTCATTGGGTGCTTGTGCATATACCAAGCATCTCTACCTAAATCAACAGCCACGCATGCACTGGCATAATAGCTTCCTTACATGGCTGATGTTTGGCATCGGGGCTCAGAGTTGTCCAGATGTGCCAGCAGTATATGTTCAATGTTTTGGTAGGGGTGGTCATCGACTTGTCAACCCCTTGGCCCCTCAGTTGGATTTAACAATTATTAGGGGTCATACACGTTGCCAACCACCATGAAAAATCATGGGCGTTGCCAACCACCATGAAAAATCATGGGCGTTGCCAACCACCATGAAATATCATGGGCGTTGCCAACCACCATGAAATATCATGGGCGTTGCCAACCACCATGAAAAATCATGGGCGTTGCCAACCACCATGAAATATCATGGGCGTCGCCAACCACCATGAAATATCATGGGCATTGCCAACCACCATGAAATATCATCAGCGTTGCCAACCACCATGAAATATCATGGGCGTTGCCAGGCGTTGCCAACCACCATGAAAAACCATGGGCGTTGCCAGCCGCCATGAAATATCATGGGTGTTGCCAACCACCATGAAATATCATGGGCGTTGCCAGGCGTTGCCAACCACCATGAAAAACCATGGGCGTTGCCAGCCGCCATGAAAAATCATGGGCGTCGCCAACCACCATGAAAAAGCATGGGCGGTGCCAATCATTATGAAATATCATGGGCATTGCCAACCACCATGAAAAACCATGGGCGTTGCCAACCACCATGAAAAATCATGGGCGTCGCCAACCACCATGAAATATCATGGGCGTTGCCAACCCCCATGAAATATCATCGGTGTTGCCAACCCCCATGAAAATCATGAGCGTTGCCAACCGCCATGAAATATCATGGGCATTGTCAACCGCCATGAAATATCATGGGCGTTGTTAACCACCATGAAATATCATGGGCGTCGCCAACCACCATGAAATATCATGGGCATTGTCAACCGCCATGAAATATCATGGGCGTTGTTCACCACCATGAAATATCATGGGCGTCGCCAACCACCATGAAAAATCATGGGCGTTGCCAACCACCAAGAAAAATCATAGGCGTTGCCAACTATCATGAAAATATCATAGGCGTTGCCAACCGCCATGAAAAGTCATGGGCGTTGCCAACCATCATAAAAAGAAACATAGGCGTTGCCAACCACCAATCATGGGCGTTGCCAACCACACTGAAATATCATGGGCGTTGCCAACCAGCATGAAATATCATGGGCGTTGCCAACCACCATCAAATATCATGGGCGTTGCCAACCCCCATGAAAGATCATGACGGTTTTCAACCGCCATGAAAATCATGAGCGTTGCCAACCGCCATGAAAATCATGGGCGTTGCCAACCGCCATGAAAAACCATGGGCATTGCCAACCGCCATGAAAAATCATCGTCGTTGCCAACCACCATGAAAAACCATGGGCGTTGCCAACCACCATGAAAAATCATGGGCGTCGCCAACCACCGTGAAAAATCATGGGCGTTGCCAACCACCATGCAAAAACATGCGCGTTGCCAACCACCATGAAAAATCATGGGCGTTGCCAACCACCATGAAAAATCATGGGCGTTGCCAACCCCCATGTCAACCGCCATGAAAATCATGACGGTTGTCAACCCCCATGAAAATCATGACGGTTGTCAACCGCCATGAAAATCATGAGCGTTGCCAACCACCATGAAATATCATGGGCATTGTCAACCGCCATGAAATATCATGGGCGTTGTTAACCACCATGAAATATCATGGGCGTCGCCAACCACCATGAAAAATCATGGGCGTTGCCAACCACCAAGAAATATCATGGGCGTTGCCAACCATCATGAAAAGTCATGGGCGTTGCCAACCGCCATGAAAGATCATGGCCGTTGCCAACCACCATGAAAAATCATGGGCGTTGCCAACGGCCATGAAAATTCATGGGCGTTGCCAACCACCATGAAAAATCATGGGCGTTGCCAACCACCGTGAAAAATCATGGGCGTTGCCAGCCACCATGAAAAATCATGGGCGTTGCCAACCCCCATGAAAATCATGAGCGTTGCCAACCGCCATGAAAATCATGACGGTTGTCAACCCCCATGAAAGTCATGCTGGTTGTCAACCGCCATGAAAATCATGACGGTTGTCAACCCCCATGAAAATCATGACGGTTGTCAACCACCATGAAAAATCATAGGCGTTGCCAACCACCATGAAATATCATGGGCGTTGCCAACCACCATGAAAAATCATGGGCGTTGCCAACCCCCATGAAATTCATGAGCGTTGCCAACCGCCATGAAAATCATGACGGTTGTCAACCCCCATGAAAGTCATGCTGGTTGCCAACCACCATGGAAAAATGAACGGCCGCGCAAGTGGTGCTTCTCTGCCGCAAAACCCCTTGTGCGGGCATTTTTAGCAAACGGGCCTTTGTGCGGCCATTTTCTGTGCCTTATGCGTTGCCAACCACCCTGCAAAATTATAGGCGATGCCAGCCACCATGATTTTTGTTTTGCGTTGCCAAGCACCAAGAAAAGTCATAGGCGTTGCCAACCACCATGAAAAATCATGGGCGTTGCCAACCACCATGAAAACTCATGGGCGTTGCCAACCACCATGAAATATCATGGGCGTTGCCAACCCCCATGAAAATCATGACGGTTGTCAACCGCCATGAAAATCATGAGCGTTGCCAACCACCATGAAATATCATGGGCGTTGCCAACCGCCATAAAGAATCATGGGCGTTGCCAACCGCCATGAAAAATCATGGGCGTTGCCAACCACCATGAAACATCATGGGCGTTGCCAACCACCATGAAACATCATGGGCGTTGCCAGCCACCATGAAACATAATGGGCGTTGCAAACCACCATGAAAGATCATAGGCGTTGCCAACCGCCATGAAAATTCATAGGCGTTGCCAACCACCATGAAAAGTCATGGGCGTTGCCAACCGACATGAAAGATCATGACGGTTGTCAACCGCCATGAAAATCATGAGCGTTGCCAACCGCCATGAAAATCATGACGGTTGTCAACCCCCATGAAAATCATGCCGGTTGTCAACCGCCATGAAAATCATGGGCGTTGCCAACCGCCATGAAAAATCATGGGCGTTGACAACCGCCATGACAAATCATGGGCGTTGCCAACCACCATGAAATATCATGGGCGTTGCCAACCGCCATGAAAAATCATGGGCGTCGCCAACCACCGTGAAAAATCATGGGCGTTGCCAACCACCATGAAAAATCATGGGCGTTGCCAACCGCCGTGAAAAATCATGGGCGTTGCAAACCAACCGCCATGAAAATTCATGGGCGTTGCCAACCACCATGAAACATCATGGGCGTTGCCAACCACCATGAAAAATCATGGGCGTTGCCAACCGCCATGAAAAAGCACAGGCGTTGCCAACCACCATGAAAAATGAACGGCCGCACAAGTGGTGCTTCTCTGCCGCAAAACCTCTTGTGCGGCCATTTTTAACAAAAGGGCCTTTGTGCGGCCATTTTCTGTGCCTTATGCGTTGCCAACCACCCTGCAAAATCATAGGCGTTGCCAGCCACCATGAAATCATATGCGTTGCCAACCACCATGAAAAATCATGGGCGTTGCCAACCAGTATGAAAAATCATAGGCGTTGCCAACCACCATGAAAAATCATGGGCGTTGCCAACCACCATAAAAAAGTCATCGGCGTTGCCAACCGCCATGAAAAACCATGGGCGTTGCCAACCACCATGAAAAATCATGGGCGTTGCCAACTGCCAACCACCATGAAAAATCATGGGCGTCGCCAACCGCCATGAAAAATCATGGGCGTTGCCAACCGCCATGACAAATCATGGGCGTTGCCAACCACCATGAAAAATCAGTGAAAAATCATGGGCGTTGCCAACCATCATGAACAATCATGGGCGTTGCCAACCACCGTGACAAATCATGGTCGTTGCCAACCACCATGAAAAATCATGGGCGTTGCCAACCACCATGAAATATCATGGGCGTTGCCAACCGCCATGAAAAATCATGGGCGTTGCCAACCGCCATGAAAAGTCATGGGCGTTGCCAGCCACCATGAAACATAATGGGCGTTGCCAACCACCATGAAACATCATGGGCGTTGCCAGCCACCATGAAACATAATGGGCGTTGCAAACCACCATGAAAAATCATAGGCGTTGCCAACCACCACGAAAATTCATAGGCGTTGCCAACCATTATGAAAAATCACAGGCGTTGCCAACCACCATGAAAAATGAACGGCCGCACAAGTGGTGCTTCTCTGCCGCAAAACCCCTTGTGCGGCCATTTTTAGCAAAAGGGCTTTGTGCGGCCATTTTCTGTGCCTTATAAGTTGCCAACCGCCGTGCAAAATCATAGGCGTTACAAACCACCATGAAAAATCATGGGCGTTGCCAACCACCATGAAAAATCATGGGCGTTGCCAACCACCATGAAAAAATGAACGGCTGCACAAGTGGCGCTTGTCTGCCGCAAAACCCCTTGCGCGGCTATTTTTTACAAAAGGGCCTTTGTGCGGACATTTTCTGTGCCTTATGCGTTGCCAACCACCATGAAAAATCATAGGCGTTGCCAACGGCCGCACAAGTGGTGCTTCTCTGCCGCAAGACCCCTTGTGCGGCCATTTTTAACAAAAGGGCCTTTGTGCGGCCATTTTCTGTGCCTTATGCGTTGCCAACCACCCTGCAAAATCATAGGCGTTGCTAACCACTAGGAAATCATATGCGTTGCCAACCACCATAAAATTGATATGCGTTGCATACCACTATGAAAAATCATAGCCGTCGCCAACCACCGTGAAAAATCATGGGTGTTGCCAACCACCGTGACAAATCATGGGCGTTGCCAACCACCATGAACAAATCGTAGGTGCCAACCACCATGAAAATTCATCGGCGTTGCCAACCATCATGAAACATCATGGGCGTTGCCAACCACCATGAAAAATCATGGCCGTTGCCAACCACCATGAAAAATCATGGGCGTTGCCAACCACCATGAAAAATCATAGGCGTTGCCAACCGCCATGAAAAATCATGACGGTTGTCAACCACCATGAAATATCATGGGCGTTGCCAACCGTCATGAAAAATCATGGGCGTTGCCAACCGCCAAGAAAAATCATGGGCGTTGCCAACCACCATGAAACATCATGGGCGTTGCAAACCACCATGAAAAATCATAGGCGTTGCCAACCACCGTGAAAAATCCTAGGCGTTGCCAACCATTATGAAAAATCATAGGCGTTGCCAACCACTCTAAAAAGTCATAGGCGTTGCCAACCACCATGAAAAATGAACGGCCGCACAAGCGGTGCTTGTTTGCCGCAAAACCCCTTGTGCGGCCATTTTTACAAAAGGGTCTTTGCGCGGCCATTTTGTGTGCCTTATGCGTTGCCAACCACCATGAAAACTCATAGGCGTTGCCAACCACCATGAAAACTCATGGGCGTTGCCAACCACCATGAAAAACTGAACGGCCGCACAAGCGGTGCTTCTCTACCGTAAAACCCCTTGTCCGGCCATTTTTACACAAGGGCCTTTGTGCGGCCATTTTCTGCGCCTTATGCGTTGCAAACCACCATGAGATTCATAGGCGTCGCCAACCACCATGAAATCATATGCGTTGCATACCACTATGAAAAATCATGGGCGTTGCCAACCACCATGAAAATTCATGGGTGTTGCCAACCACCATGAAAAGTCATAGGCGTTGCCAACCACCATGAAAAATCATAGGCGTTGCCAACCGCTATGACAAATCATAGGCGTTGCCAACCACCATGAAACTTCATGGGAGTTGCCAACCACCATGACATATCATGGGCGTTGCCAACCACCATGAAAAATCATGGGCGTTGCCAACCACCATGAAAAATCATGGGCGTTGCCAACCACCCATGAAAAATCATGGGCGTTGCCAGCCACCATGAACAATCATGGGCGTCGCTAACCGCCATGAAAGATCATGGGCGTTGCCAACCACCATGAAAAATCATGGGCGTTGCCAACCGCCATGAAAAATCATGGGCGTTGCCAACCACCATATGGGCGTTGCCAACCACCATGAAATATCATGGGCGTTGCCAACCGTCATGAAAAATCATGGGCGTTGCCAACCACCATGAAGCATCATGGGCGTTGCCAACCACCATGAAAAATCATAGGCGTTGCCAACCACCATGAGAAGTCATGGGCGTTGCCAACCGCCATGAAAAAGCACAGGCGTTGCCAACCACCATGAAAAATGAACGGCCGCACAAGTGGTGCTTCTCTGCCGCAAAACCCCTTGTGCGGCCATTTTTAGCAAAAGGGCCTTGTGCGGCCATTTTCTGTGCCTTATGCGTTGCCAACCACCGTGCAAAATCATAGGCGTTGCTAACTTGCTAACCACCATGAAATCATACGCGTGGCCAACCGCCATGAATTTCATATGCGTTGCATACCACTATGAAAATCATAGGCGTTGCCAACCACCATGAAAAATCATGGGCGTTGCCAACCACCATGACAAATCATGAGCGTTGCCAACCACCATGAAAAAATCATAGGCGTTGCCAACCACCATGAAAAATCATCGGCGTTGCCAACCACAATGACAAATCATGGGCGTTGCCAACCACCATGACAAATCATGGGCGTTGCCAACCACCATGAAAAATCATGGGCGTTGCCAACCACCATGAAAGATCATAGGCGTTGCCAACCACTCTAAAAAATCATAGGCGTTGCCAACCGCCATGAAAAAATGAGCGGCTGCACAAGTGGCGCTTGTCTGCCGCAAAACCCCTTGCGCGGCTATTTTTTACAAAAGGGCCTTTGTGCGGACATTTTCTGTGCCTTATGCGTTGCCAACCACCATGAAAAATCATAGGCGTTGCCAACGGCCGCACAAGTGGTGCTTCTCTGCCGCAAGACCCCTTGTGCGGCCATTTTTACAAAAGGGCCTTTGTGCGGCCATTTTCTGTGCCTTATGCTTTGCAAACCGCCCTGCAACATCATAGGCGTTGCCAACCACCATGAAATCATGTGTGTTGCCAACCACCATGAGATTCATACGCGTTGCCAACCACCATGAAATTCATATGCGTTGCATACCACTATGAAAAAAATCATATGCGTTGCCAACGACCATGAAAAATCATAGGCGTTGCCAACCACCATGACAAATCATAGTCGTTGCCAACCACCATGAAAACTCATGGGCGTTGCCAACCACCATGAAAAATCATCCACCCATGAAAAATCATGGGCGTTGCCAGCCACCATGAAATATCATGGGCGTTGCCAACCGCCATAAAGAATCATGGGCGTTGCCAACCGCCATGAAAAATCATGGGCGTTGCCAACCACCATGAAACATCATGGGCGTTGCCAACCACCATGAAACATCATGGGCGTTGCCAGCCACCATGAAACATAATGGACGTTGCAAACCACCATGAAAGATCATAGGCGTTGCCAACCGCCATGAAAATCATGACGCTTATCAACCCCCATGAAAATCATGACGGTTGGCAACCGCCATGAACATCATGAGCGTCATAGACGCTGCGGCCGCCAAAAACGTAATCCCCGAAAATCATACGCGTTGCCAACCGCCATGAAAATCATGACGGTTGTCAACCGCCATGAAAATCATGACGGTTGTCAACCCCATGAAAATCATGACGGTTGGCAACCGCCATGAACATCATGAGCGTCATGGACGCTGCGGCCGCCAAGGACGTAAACCCCGAAAATCATACGCGTTGCCAACCGCCATGAAAATCATGACGCTTATCAACCCCCATGAAAATCATTACGGTTGTCAACCGCCATGAAAATCATGAGCGTCATGGACGCTGCGGCCGCCAAGGACGTAAACCCGGAAAATCATATGCGTTGCCAACCGCGATGAAAATCATGACGGTTGCAAACCGCCATGAAAATCATGACGGTTGTCAACCCCCATGAAAAACATGACGGTTGTCAACCGCCATGAAAATCATGAGCGTCATGGACGCTGCAGCCACCAAGGACGTAAACCCCGAAAATGAATACGTGTGGTCAATCGCCGTAAAAATCATGACGGTTGTCAGCCGCCTGTGCCTTATGCGTTGCCAACCACCCTGCAAAATCATAGGCGTTGCCAGCCGCCATGAAATCATATGCGTTGCCAGCCACCATGAAAAATCATGGGCGTTGCCAACCACCATGAAAAATCATGGGCGTTGCCAACCACTATGAAAAATCATGGGCGTTGCCAACCACCATAAAAAACAGTCATCGGGGTTGCCAACCACCATGAAAAACCATGGGCGTTGCCAACCACCATGAAAAATCAAGGGCGTTGCCAACCACCATGAAAAATCATGGGCATCGCCAACCGCCATGAAAAATCATGGGCGTTGCCAACCGCCATGACAAATCATGGGCGTTGCCAACCACCATGAAAAATCATGGAAAAATCATGGGCGTTGCCAACCATCATGAACAATCATGGGCGTTGCCAACCACAGTGACAAATCATGGGCGTTGCCAACCACCATGAAATATCATGGGCGTTGCCAACCACCATGAAATATCATGGGCGTTGCCAACCACTCTAAAAAGTCATAGGCGTTGCCAACCACCATGAAAAATGAACGGCCGCACAAGCGGTGCTTGTTTGCCGCAAAACCCCTTGTGCGGCCATTTTTACAAAAGGGTCTTTGCGCGGCCATTTTGTGTGCCTTATGCGTTGCCAACCACCATGAAAAATCCTAGGCGTTGCCAACCACCATGAAAACTCATGGGCGTTGCCAACCACCATGAAAAACTGAACGGCCGCACAAGTGGTGCTTCTCTACCGTAAAACCCCTTGTCCGGCCATTTTTACACAAGGGCCTTTGTGCGGCCATTTTCTGCGCCTTATGCGTTGCAAACCACCATGAGATTCATAGGCGTCGCCAACCACCATGAAATCATATGCGTTGCATACCACTATGAAAAATCATGGGCGTTGCCAACCACCATGAAAATTCATGGGTGTTGCCAACCACCATGAAAAGTCATAGGCGTTGCCAACCACCATGAAAAATCATAGGCGTTGCCAACCGCTATGACAAATCATAGGCGTTGCCAACCACCATGAAACATCATGGGAGTTGCCAACCACCATGACATATCATGGGCGTTGCCAACCACCATGAAAAATCATGCGCGTTGCCAACCACCATGAAAAATCATGGGCGTTGCCAACCACCCATGAAAAATCATGGGCGTTGCCAGCCACCATGAACAATCATGGGCGTCGCTAACCGCCATGAAAGATCATGGGCGTTGCCAACCACCATGAAAAATCATGGGCGTTGCCAACCGCCATGAAAAATCATGGGCGTTGCCAACCACCATGAAAAATCATAGGCGTTGCAACCACCATAAAATATCATGGGCGTTGCCAACCACCATGAAATATCATGGGCGTTGCCAACCGTCATGAAAAATCATGGGCGTTGCCAACCGCCAAGAAAAATCATGGGCGTTGCCAACCACCATGAAGCATCATGGGCGTTGCCAACCACCATGAAAAATCATAGGCGTTGCCAACCACCATGAGAAGTCATGGGCGTTGCCAACCGCCATGAAAAAGCACAGGCGTTGCCAACCACCATGAAAAAATGAGCGGCTGCACAAGTGGTGCTTGTCTGCCGCAAAACCCCTTGCGCGGCTATTTTTTACAAAAGGGCCTTTGTGCGGACATTTTCTGTGCCTTATGCGTTGCCAACCACCATGAAAAATCATAGGCGTTGCCAGCGGCCGCACAAGTGGTGCTTCTCTGCCGCAAGACCCCTTGTGCGGCCATTTTTACAAAAGGGCCTTTGTGCGGCCATTTTCTGTGCCTTATGCTTTGCAAACCGCCCTGCAACATCATAGGCGTTGCCAACCACCATGAAATCATGTGTGTTGCCAACCACCATGAGATTCATATGCGTTGCCAACCACCATGAAATTCATATGCGTTGCATACCACTATGAAAAAAATCATATGCGTTGCCAACGACCATGAAAAATCATAGGCGTTGCCAACCACCATGACAAATCATAGTCGTTGCCAACCACCATGAAAACTCATGGGCGTTGCCAACCACCATGAAAAATCATCCACCCATGAAAAATCAGGGGCGTTGCCAGCCACCATGAAATATCATGGGCGTTGCCAACCGCCATAAAGAATCATGGGCGTTGCCAACCGCCATGAAAAATCATGGGCGTTGCCAACCACCATGAAACATCATGGGCGTTGCCAACCACCATGAAACATCATGGGCGTTGTCCAGCCACCATGAAACATAATGGACGTTGCAAACCACCATGAAAGATCATAGGCGTTGCCAACCGCCATGAAAATCATGACGCTTATCAACCCCCATGAAAATCATGACGGTTGGCAACCGCCATGAACATCATGAGCGTCATAGACGCTGCGGCCGCCAAAAACGTAATCCCCGAAAATCATACGCGTTGCCAACCGCCATGAAAATCATGACGGTTGTCAACCGCCATGAAAATCATGACGGTTGTCAACCCCATGAAAATCATGACGGTTGGCAACCGCCATGAACATCATGAGCGTCATGGACGCTGCGGCCGCCAAGGACGTAAACCCCGAAAATCATACGCGTTGCCAACCGCCATGAAAATCATGACGCTTATCAACCCCCATGAAAATCATTACGGTTGTCAACCGCCATGAAAATCATGAGCGTCATGGACGCTGCGGCCGCCAAGGACGTAAACCCGGAAAATCATATGCGTTGCCAACCGCGATGAAAATCATGACGGTTGCAAACCGCCATGAAAATCATGACGGTTGTCAACCCCCATGAAAAACATGACGGTTGTCAACCGCCATGAAAATCATGAGCGTCATGGACGCTGCAGCCACCAAGGACGTAAACCCCGAAAATGAATACGTGTGGTCAATCGCCGTAAAAATCATGACGGTTGTCAGCCGCCTGTGCCTTATGCGTTGCCAACCACCCTGCAAAATCATAGGCGTTGCCAGCCACCATGAAATCATATGCGTTGCCAGCCACCATGAAAAATCATGGGCGTTGCCAACCACCATGAAAAATCATGGGCGTTGCCAACCACTATGAAAAATCATGGGCGTTGCCAACCACCATAAAAAACAGTCATCGGGGTTGCCAACCACCATGAAAAACCATGGGCGTTGCCAACCACCATGAAAAATCATGGGCGTTGCCAACCACCATGAAAAATCATGGGCATCGCCAACCGCCATGAAAAATCATGGGCGTTGCCAACCGCCATGACAAATCATGGGCGTTGCCAACCACCATGAAAAATCATGGAAAAATCATGGGCGTTGCCAACCATCATGAACATCATGGGCGTTGCCAACCACAGTGAACCAAATCATGGCGTTGCCAACCACCATGAAATATCATGGGCGTTGCCAACCACCATGTCATAGGCGTTGCCAACCACCATGAAAAATGAACGGCCGCACAAGCGGTGCTTGTTTGCCGCAAAACCCCTTGTGCGGCCATTTTTACAAAAGGGTCTTTGCGCGGCCATTTTGTGTGCCTTATGCGTTGCCAACCACCATGAAAAATCCTAGGCGTTGCCAACCACCATGAAAACTCATGGGCGTTGCCAACCACCATGAAAAACTGAACGGCCGCACAAGTGGTGCTTCTCTACCGTAAAACCCCTTGTCCGGCCATTTTTACACAAGGGCCTTTGTGCGGCCATTTTCTGCGCCTTATGCGTTGCAAACCACCATGAGATTCATAGGCGTCGCCAACCACCATGAAATCATATGCGTTGCATACCACTATGAAAAATCATGGGCGTTGCCAACCACCATGAAAATTCATGGGTGTTGCCAACCACCATGAAAAGTCATAGGCGTTGCCAACCACCATGAAAAATCATAGGCGTTGCCAACCGCTATGACAAATCATAGGCGTTGCCAACCACCATGAAACATCATGGGAGTTGCCAACCACCATGACATATCATGGGCGTTGCCAACCACCATGAAAAATCATGCGCGTTGCCAACCACCATGAAAAATCATGGGCGTTGCCAACCACCCATGAAAAATCATGGGCGTTGCCAGCCACCATGAACAATCATGGGCGTCGCTAACCGCCATGAAAGATCATGGGCGTTGCCAACCACCATGAAAAATCATGGGCGTTGCCAACCGCCATGAAAAATCATGGGCGTTGCCAACCACCATGAAAAATCATTGGCGTTGCCAACCACCATAAAATATCATGGGCGTTGCCAACCACCATGAAATATCATGGGCGTTGCCAACCGTCATGAAAAATCATGGGCGTTGCCAACCGCCAAGAAAAATCATGGGCGTTGCCAACCACCATGAAGCATCATGGGCGTTGCCAACCACCATGAAAAATCATAGGCGTTGCCAACCACCATGAGAAGTCATGGGCGTTGCCAACCGCCATGAAAAAGCACAGGCGTTGCCAACCACCATGAAAAATGAACGGCCGCACAAGTGGTGCTTCTCTGCCGCAAAACCCCTTGTGCGGCCATTTTTAGCAAAAGGGCCTTGTGCGGCCATTTTCTGTGCCTTATGCGTTGCCAACCACCGTGCAAAATCATAGGCGTTTCTAACTTGCTAACCACCATGAAATCATATGCGTGGCCAACCGCCATGAATTTCACATGCGTTGCATACCACTATGAAAATCATAGGCGTTGCCAACCACCATGAAAAATCATGAGGGTTGCCAACCACCATGACAAATCATGGGCGTTGCCAACCACCATGAAAAATCATAGGCGTTGCCAACCACCATGAAAAATCATCGGCGTTGCCAACCACAATGACAAATCATGGGCGTTGCCAACCACCATGACAAATCATGGGCGTTGCCAACCACCATGAAAAATCATGGGCGTTGCCAACCACCATGAAAGATCATAGGCGTTGCCAACCACTCTAAAAAATCATAGGCGTTGCCAACCACCATGAAAAAATGAACGGCTGCGCAAGTGGCGCTTGTCTGCCGCAAAACCCCTTGCGCGGCTATTTTTTACAAAAGGGCCTTTGTGCGGACATTTTCTGCGCCTTATGCGTTGCCAACCACCATGAAAAATCATAGGCGTTGCCAACGGCCGCACAAGTGGTGCTTCTCTGCCGCAAGACCCCTTGTGCGGCCATTTTTACAAAAGGGCCTTTGTGCGGCCATTTTCTGTGCCTTATGCTTTGCAAACCGCCCTGCAACATCATAGGCGTTGCCAACCACCATGAAATCATGTGTGTTGCCAACCACCATGAGATTCATACGCGTTGCCAACCACCATGAAATTCATATGCGTTGCATACCACTATGAAAAAAATCATATGCGTTGCCAACCGCCATGAAAAATCATAGGCGTTGCCAACCACCATGACAAATCATAGTCGTTTCAACCACCATGAAAACTCATGGGCGTTGCCAACCACCATGAAAAATCATCCCCCCATGAAAAATCATGGGCGTTGCCAGCCACCATGAACAATCATGGGCGTCGCTAACCGCCATGAAAGATCATGGGCGTTGCCAACCACCATGAAAAATCATGGGCGTTGCCAACCGCCGTGAAAAAGAAAATCATGAGCGTCATGGACGCTGCGGCCGCCAAGGACGTAAACCTGGAAAATCATACGCGTTGCCAACCGCCATGAAAATCATGACAGTTGCAAACCGCCATGAAAATCATGACGGTTGTCAATCCCCACGAAAATCATGACGGTTGTCAACCTCGTGAAAATCATGACGGTTGGCAACCGCCATGAAAATCATGAGCGTCATAGACGCTGCGGCCGCCAAAAGCTAATCCTCTGAAAAATCATGCTAAAAATTTACATACAGCGTTGCCAACCAGCCATGAAAATCATCGACGTTGTCAACCGCCATGAACATCATGACTGTTGCAACCCCAATAAAAAACATGACGGTTGGCAACGTCAACCGCCATGAAACACATGAGCGTCATGGACGCGCGGCCGCCAAGGACGTAAATCCCGAAAAAATCAACGCGTTTTCCAACCGCCATGAAAATCATGACGCTTACCGAACCCCCATGAAAATCAATTACATTTTGTCAACCGCCAAAAAACATGTGAGCGTCCATGACCTGCGGCCGCCAAGGACGTAAACCCGGAAAATCATCCGCGTTGCCAACCGCGATGAAAATCATGACGGTTGCAAACCGCCATGAAAATCATGACGGTTGTCAACCCCCATGAAAAACATGACGGTTGTCAACCGCCATGAAAATCATGAGCGTCATGGACGCTGCAGCCACCAAGGACGTAAACCCCGAACATGAATACGTGTGGTCAATCGCCGTAAAAATCATGACGGTTGTCAGCCGCCTGTGCCTTATGCGTTGCCAACCTAACCCCTGCAAATTCAAGGCGTTGCCAAACCACCATTAAATCATATGCGTTGCCAGCCACCATGAAAAATCATGGGCGTTGCAACCACCATGAAAAATCAAGGGCTTTGCCACCACTATGAAAAATCATGGCGTTGCCAACCACCACCATAAAAAACAGTCTTCGGGGTTGCCAACCACCATGATAAACCATGGGCGTTGCCACCACCATGAAAAATCATGGGCTTGCCAACCACCATGAAAAATCATGGGCATCTCCAACCGCCATGAAAAATCATGGGCGTTGCCAACCGCCATGACAAATCATGGGCGTTGCCAACCACCATGAAAAATCATGGAAAAATCATGGGCGTTGCCAACCATCATGAACAATCATGGGCGTTGCCAACCACAGTGACAAATCATGGGCGTTGCCAACCACCATGAAATATCATGGGCGTTGCCAACCACCATGAAATATCATGGGCGTTGCCAACCGCCATGAAAAATCATGGGCGTTGCCAACCGCCATGAAAAATCATGGGCGTTGCCAACCACCATGAAACATCATGGGTGTTGCCAACCACCATGAAGCATCATGGGCGTTGCCAGCCACCATGAAACATAATGGGCGTTGCAAACCACCATGAAAAATCATAGGCGTTGCCAACCACTACGAAAATTCATAGGCGTTGCTAACCATTATGAAAAATCACAGGCGTTGCCAACCACCATGAAAAATGAACGGCCGCACAAGTGGTGCTTCTCTGCCGCAAAACCCCTTGTGCGGCCATTTTTAGCAAAAGGGCTTTGTGCGGCCATTTTCTGCGCCTTATAAGTTGCCAACCACCGTGCAAAATCATAGGCGTTACAAACCACCATGAAAAATCATGGGCGTTGCCAACCACCATGAAAAATCATGGGCGTTGCCAACCACCATGAAAAACCATGGGCGTTGCCAACCACCATCAACCACCATGAAAAATCATAGGCGTTGCCAACCACCATGAAATATCATGGGCGTTGCCAACCACCATGAAAAATCATGGGCGTTGCCAACGGCCATGACAAATCATGGGCGTTGCCAACCGCCATGTAAACTCATGGGCGTTGCCAACCATCATGAAACATCATGGGCGTTGCTAACCACCATGAAAAGTCATTGGCGGTGCCAAGCACCATGAAAAATCATAGGCGTGTCCAACCGCCATGAAAAAGCACAGGCGTTGCCAACCACCATGAAAATGAACGGCCGCACAAGTGGTGCTTCTCTGCCGCAAAACCTCTTGTGCTGCCATTTTTAACAAAAGGGCCTTTGTGCGCCATTTTCTGTGCCTCATGCGTTGCCAACCACCCTGCAAAATCATAGGCGTTGCTGACCACCATGAAATCATATGCGTTGCCAACCACCATAAAATTGATATGCGTTGCATACCACTATGAAAAATCATAGGCGTCGCCAACCACCATGAAAAATCATGGGTGTTGCCAACCACCGTGACAAATCATGGGCGTTGCCAACCACCATGAAAAAATCGTAGGCGTTGCCAACCACCATGAAAATTCATCGGCGTTGCCAACCATCATGAAAAATCATGGGCGTTGACCACCATGAAAAGTCATGGCCGTTGCCAACCACCATGAAAAATCATGGCCGTTGCCAACCACCATGAAAAATCATGGGCGTTGCCAACCGCCATGAAAAATCATGACGGTTGTCAACCCCCATGAAAGTCATGCTGGTTGCCAACCACCATGAAACATCATGGGCGTTGCCAACCACCATGAAACATCATGGGCTTTTCCAACCACCATGAAACATCATGGGCGTTGCAAACCACCATGAAAAATCATAGGCGTTGCCAACCACCATGAAAAATCCTAGGCGTTGCCAACCATGATGCAAAAACCTTGGCGTTGCCAACCACTCTAAAAAGTCATAGGCGTTGCCAACCACCATGAAAAATGAACGGCCGCACAAGCGGTGCTTGTTTGCCGCAAAACCCCTTGTGCGGCCATTTTTACAAAAGGGTCTTTGCGCGGCCATTTTGTGTGCCTTATGCGTTGCCAACCACCATGAAAAATCATAGGCGCTGCCAACCAATCTGAAAATTCATAGGCGTTGCCAACCACCATGAAGAACTGAACGGCCGCACAAGTGGTGCTTCTCTACTGTAAAACCCCTTGTCCGGCCATTTTTACACAAGGGCCTTTGTGCGGCCATTTCCTGTGCCTTATGCGTTGCAAACCACCATGAGATTCATAGGCGTTGCCAACCACCATGAAATCATATGCGTTGCATACCACTATGAAAAATCATGGGCGTTGCCAACCACCATGAAAAATCATGGGTGTTGCCAACCACCATGAAAAGTCATAGGCGTTGCCAACCACCATGAAAAATCATAGGCGTTGCCAACCGCTATGACAAATCATAGGCGTTGCCAACCACCATGAAACATCATGGGAGTTGCCAACCACCATGACATATCATGGGCGTTGCCAACCACCATGAAAAATCATGGGCGTTGGCAACCAGCATGAAAAAACATATCATGGGCGTTGCCAACCACCATGAAAAATCATGGGCGTTGCCAACCAGCATGAAAAATCATGGGCGTTGCCAACCACCCATGAAAAATCATGGGCGTTGCCAGCCACCATGAACAATCATGGGCGTCGCTAACCGCCATGAAAGATCATGGGCGTTGCCAACCACCATGAAAAATCATGGGCGTTGCCAACCGCCATGAAAAATCATGGGCGTTGCCAACCACCATGAAAAATCATAGGCGTTGCCAACCACCATAAAATATCATGGGCGTTGCCAACCACCATGAAATATCATGGGCGTTGCCAACCGTCATGAAAAATCATGGGCGTTGCCAACCACCATGAAATATCATGGGCGTTGCCAACCACCATGAAGCATCATGGGCGTTGCCAACCACCATGAAAAATCATAGGCGTTGCCAACCACCATGAAAAATCATGGGCGTTGCCAACCACCATGAAATATGATGGGGCGTTGCCAACCGTCATGAAAATCATGGGCGTTGCCAACCACCATGAAACATCATGGGCGTTGCCAACCACCATGAAGCATCATGGGCGTTGCCAACCACCATGAAAAATCATAGGCGTTGCCAACCACCATGAGAAGTCATGGGCGTTGCCAACCGCCATGAAAAAGCACAGGCGTTGCCAACCACCATGAAAAATGAACGGCCGCACAGTGGTGCTTCTCTGCTGCAAAACCCCTTGTGCGGCCGTTTTTAGCAAAAGGGCCTTGTGCGGCCATTTTCTGTGCCTTATGCGTTGCCAACCACCGTGCAAAATCATAGGCGTTGCTAACTTGCTAACCACCATGAAATCATATGCGTGGCCAACCGCCATGAATTTCACATGCGTTGCATACCACTATGAAAATCATAGGCGTTGCCAACCACCATGAAAAATCATGAGGGTTGCCAACCACCATGACAAATCATGGGCGTTGCCAACCACCATGAAAAATCATAGGCGTTGCCAACCACCATGAAAAATCATCGGCGTTGCCAACCACAATGACAAATCATGGGCGTTGCCAACCACCATGACAAATCATGGGCGTTGCCAACCACCATGAAAAATCATGGGCGTTGCCAACCACCATGAAAGATCATAGGCGTTGCCAACCACTCTAAAAAATCATAGGCGTTGCCAACCACCATGAAAAAATGAACGGCTGCGCAAGTGGCGCTTGTCTGCCGCAAAACCCCTTGCGCGGCTATTTTTTACAAAAGGGCCTTTGTGCGGACATTTTCTGCGCCTTATGCGTTGCCAACCACCATGAAAAATCATAGGCGTTGCCAACGGCCGCACAAGTGGTGCTTCTCTGCCGCAAGACCCCTTGTGCGGCCATTTTTACAAAAGGGCCTTTGCGCGGCCATTTTCTGTGCCTTATGCTTTGCAAACCGCCCTGCAACATCATAGGCGTTGCCAACCACCATGAAATCATGTGTGTTGCCAACCACCATGAGATTCATATGCGTTGCCAACCACCATGAAATTCATATGCGTTGCATACCACTATGAAAAATCATATGCGTTGCCAACCACCATGAAAAATCATAGGCGTTGCCAACCACCATGACAAATCATAGTCGTTGCCAACCACCATGAAAGAATCATGGGCGTTGCCAACCACCATGAAAAATCATGGGCGTTGCCAACCACCCATGAAAAATCATGGGCGTTGCCAGCCACCATGAACAATCATGGGCGTCGCTAACCGCCATGAGAGATCATGGGCGTTGCCAACCACCATGAAAAATCATGGGCGTTGCCAACCGCCATGAAAAATCATCGGCGTTGCCGACCACCATGTAGTATCATAGGCGTTGCCAACCACCATGAAAATCATGACGGTTGCCAACCGCCATGAAAATCATGAGCGTCATGGACGCTGCGGCCGCCAAGGACGTAATCCTGGAAACTCATACGCGTTGCCAACCGCCATGAAAATCATGACAGTTGCAAACCGCCATGAAAATCATGACGGTTGTCAACCCACGAAAATCATGACGGTTGTCAACCCCATGAAAATCATGACGGTTGGCAACCGCCATGAAAATCATGAGCGTCATGGACGCTGCGGCCGCCAAGGACGTAAACCCCGAAAATCATACACGTTGCCAACCGCCATGAAAGTCATGACGGTTGTCAACCGCCATGAAAATCATGACGGTTGTCAACCCCATGAAAATCATGACGGTTGGCAACCGCCATGAAAATCATGAGCGTCAACCGCCATGAAAATCATGAGCGTCATGGCCGCTGCGGCCGCCAAGGACGTAAACCCCGAAAATCATACGCGTTGCCAACCGCCATGAAAATCATACGCGTTGCCAACCGCCGTGAAAATCATGACGGTTGTCAACCCCCATGAAAATCATTACGGTTGTCAACCGCCATGAAAATCATGAGCGTCATGGACGCTGCGGCCGCCAAGGACGTAAACCCGGAAAATCATATGCGTTGCCAACCGCCATGAAAATCATGACGGTTGCAAACCGCCATGAAAATCATGACGGTTGTCAACCCCCATGAAAAACATGACGGTTGTCAACCGCCATGAAAATCATGAGCGTCATGGACGCTGCAGCCACCAAGGACGTAAACCCCGAAAATGAATACGTGTTGTCAACCGCCGTAAAAATCATGACGGTTGTCAGCCGCCATGAAAATCATGACGGTAGTCAACCCCCATGAAAATCATGAGCGTCATGGACGCTGCGGCCGCCAAGGACGTAAACCCCGAAAATCATACGCGTTGCCAACCGAAATGAAAATCATGACGGTTGCCAGCCGCCGTGAAAATCATGACGGTTGTCAACCCCCATAAAAATCATGACGGTTGTCAACTGCCATGAAAATCATGAGCGTCATGGACGCTGCGGCCGCCAAGGACGTAAACCCCGAAAATCATATGCGTTGCCAACCGCCATGAAAATCATGACGGTGGTCAGCCACCATGAAAATCATGACGGTTGGCGGTTGGCAACGCATATGATTTTCGGGGTTTACGTCCTTGGCGGCCGCAGCGTCCATGACGCTCAAAATTCTCATGGCAGTTGACAACCGTAATGATTTTCATGGGGGTTGAAAATCATGACGGTTGTCAGCCGCCATGAAAATCATGACGGTTGTCAACCGCCATGAAAATCATGAGCGTCATGGACGCTGCGGCCGCCAAGGACGTAAATCCGGAAAATCATATGCGTTGCCAACCACCATGAAAATCATGACGGTTGCAAACCGCCATGAAAACCATGACAGTTGTCAACCCCAATGAAAATCATGACGGTTGTCAACCGCCATGAAACTCATGAGCGTCATGGCCGCTGCGGCCGCCAAGGACGTAAACCCCGAAAATCATACGCGTTGCCAATTGCCATGAAAATCATGACGGTTGCAAACCGCCATGAAAATCATGACGGTTGGCAACCCCCATGAAAATCATGACGGTTGTCAACCGCCATGAAAATCATGAGCGTCATGGCCGCTGCGGCCGCCAAGGACGTAAACCCGGAAAATCACACGCGTTGCCAACCGCCATGAAAATCATGACGGTTGCCGGCCGCCGTGAAAATCATGACGGTTGTCAACCCCCATGAAAATCATGACGGTTGTCAACCGCCATGAAAATCATGAGCGTCATACGCGTTTCCAACCGCCATGAAAATCATGACGGTTGTCAGCCGCCATGAAAATCATGACGGTTGGCGGTTGGCAACGCATATGATTTTCGGGGTTTACGTCCTTGGCGGCCGCAGCGTCCATGACGCTCAAAACTCTCATGGCAGTTGACAACCGTAATGATTTTCATGGGGGTTGAAAATCATGACGGTTGTCAGCCGCCATGAAAATCATGACGGTTGTCAACCGCCATGAAAATCATGAGCGTCATGGACGCTGCGGCCGCCAAGGACGTAAATCCGGAAATCATACGCGTTGCCAACCGCCATGAAAATCATGACAGTTGCAAACCGCCATGGAAATCATGACGGTTGTCAACCCCCACGAAAATCATGACGGTTGTCAACCCCATGAAAATCATGACGGTTGGCAACCGCCATGAAAATCATGAGCGTCATGGACGCTGCGGCCGCCAAGGACGTAATCCCCGAAAATCATACGCGTTGCCAACCGCCATGAAAATCATGACGGTTGTCAACCACCATGAAAATCGTGATGGTTGTCAACCGCATGAAAATCATGACGGTTGTCAACCCCCATGAAAATCATGAGCGTCATGGACGCTGCAGCCACCAAGGTCAACCGCCGTAAACATCATGACGGTTGTCAGCCGCCATGAAAATCATGACGGTAGTCAACCCCCATGAAAATCATGAGCGTCATGGACGCTGCGGCCGCCAAGGACGTAAACCCCGAAAATCATACGCGTTGCCAACCGCCATGAAAATCATGACGGTTGCCAGCCGCCGTGAAAATCATGACGGTTGTCAACCCCCATAAAAATCATGACGGTTGTCAACTGCCATGAAAATCATGAGCGTCATGGACGCTGCGGCCGCCAAGGACGTAAACCCCGAAAATCATATGCGTTGCCAACCGCCATGAAAATCATGACGGTTGTCAGCCGCCATGAAAATCATGACGGTTGGCGGTTGGCAACGCATATGATTTTCGGGGTTTACGTCCTTGGCGGCCGCAGCGTCCATGACGCTCAAAATTCTCATGGCAGTTCACAACCGTAATGATTTTCATGGGGGTGAAAAATCATGACGGTTGTCAGCCGCCATGAAAATCATGACGGTTGTCAACCGCCATGAAAATCATGAGCGTCATGGACGCTGCGGCCGCCAAGGACGTAAATCCGGAAAATCATATGCGTTGCCAACCACCATGAAAATCATGACGGTTGCAAACCGCCATGAAAATCATGACAGTTGTCAACCCCAATGAAAATCATGACGGTTGTCAACCGCCATGAAACTCATGAGCGTCATGGACGCTGCGGCCGCCCAGGACGTAAGCCCCGAAAATCATACGCGTTGCCAACCGCCATGAAAATCATGACGGTTGCCAACCGCCATGAAAATCATGACGGTTGTCAACCCCCATGAAAATCATGACGGTTGTCAACCCCCATGAAAATCATGAGCGTCATGGACGCTGCGGCCGCCAAGGACGTAAACCCGGAAAATCATATGCGTTGCCAACCGCCGTGAAAATCATGACGGTTGTCAGCCGCCATGAAAATCATGACGGTTGTCAACCCCCATAATTAAAAATCATGACGGTTGTCAACTGCCATGAAAAATGAGCGTCATGGACGCTGCGGCCGCCAAGGACGTAAACCCCGAAAATCATATGCGTTGCCAACCGCCATGAAAATCATGACGGTTGTCAGCCGCCATGAAAATCATGACGGTTGTCAACCCCCACGAAAATCATGACGGTTGTCAACCCCATGAAAACCATGAGCGTTGCAAACTTCTATGACCCCTAAAGATTTTTTTGTCGTTTGGGAGTCTAGACGAGCATGCGGGCGGGCAGACCATACATAGTGACCTGACAGATCAGGTTTAACGTGATAGTGACCCGAGAAATCGGGTTTGCAACCTCGCCCATAAGGGCTCTTACTAGGTTAACATGGAACCAACAAAGACTGTCCTTTGTAGAGGCGTTTTCCGGGGGGCATTCCTTTGAGGGTTCGATATTAGTTTGCGGGGTAAGGACCATCGGCAGTGGCATGCCGCGCAGGACACACAGGCCGCTGCCGTCTCCGGCGCCGCTATGTGCCTTGGCTGAAAGTCTGTCGAGTGAAGCTTGGGGAGAATGACGAAGGAGAGTGGTTCGAGGGTACTCATGTTTGGGTGGTTTTGAAGGGAAACCGAAGGGGAATGCACATTGTCAGTTTTTTTGTGGGGGAGGGGGTCTCCCATTTTGAGGCCTACTCATGCCCCTCCCCAACATGGCTCCTGACAGGGCATCTCTTGAGAAAATTGGTCCAGGTACCTTCCCAACTTGGTTGCTCTTTGGCTTGACCAAGGTGGGTTTTAGCTTGCTGACGGCATGCTTGTTTCACGGGCTAGCAAACGGTGAATAGTGTATTTGCAGGGGGGAGTAAAGATCAAAGGAGAGAGTAGGGGATGGCCGATTCTTTCCGGTTGCAACGTTGCAATGGCTCTGATCTCTGTCCTGCTGCATCCCTGGTTCGGGCCAGGTGCCTTGCCGGCACCATGCACACCCTGGCCTGGCGCCCGAGATATGTTCTTGGGGAACATCTTAGAGAGATGTCAAGAGGCACTTCAGCACGGAGAGCCTGACAGAGCCACATCCAGTTGACCTGGTGAGGGCAGGGATCAGTCCCAAGCAAATTTGCTCCCACTATCAGACGGCATTTGTAAAAGGGTGCCCGGATGATCAATTTACTCTTCAAGGGTCCCTTTGTCAGGTGACACGTTAGTGGGAGGAGGGGTAGTGCGGATATGTTTTACCTAGGATTAAGGACCTAGCCCCTCTTAATTCGCAACGTTCTACTGAAATCCGGGGTCAACTATGTGGCACTCATTGAAGCTTGTGATCATGGTGGTTTTCCTTTTCGTTCCCTTCAATCCACTCCAAAAAGGATACCCACTCCAAAACAGCACACTCTAAGTTGCATGGAATGCTTGGTGACTCAGGTGTTGCAGGTGCCGGGTGTCGTCCCCGGCATCCGCGCTTTGGCGCGGGCCCCAGACGCCGACGCCCTGAAGATGACTTCAGATATGGGTGTGTTTTTTGTTTGAGTGAAGGGAAACCAAGAGCAAACCAAATGAACATTCTCCCATGCAAAGCTTACATGGGTGTGAATTTACAGCAAGTAGCGACACGTTTTGGTGGACATGTTTGAGAATTTCTGTCCCCTGCTCATGTTTCAGGGTATCCGACATTACAGCTCATTGCCACGTGGAACCCAAAATAAGGATTCCCAAAAGGAGATTCCTCAACAAGTGATGGCCTTTGGGTTCCATCTTAATCTGGATGGGAGTACTCATAGGATCCAACCCCCATAACCCAGTGTCTTCTTGGTTTCCCCAAACACACGACCCCAACTAGGCCTTATCAAGCGCGGAGGGGTTGCGGGGGGTTGGACAATATGAATATCAATAGGGAACGTGGTGGGTCCCAAATGATGTGCACCAAGGCGTCCCCAATTAACTCTCATACCCATAAGGATTTTGCACAAATTATTACGAGCCCAGCTTTGGAAATCATATTGTGCAGATGGCTTGGCTTCGCTGGAGGACCCTTGCTTCGCCGCACCTGTGTTTGGGGCGCAAAAGGTTTCCGCAGGGATCAACGGCCAACGGGAGTTGAAACTGGATCCCAACGACATGCTCTTTGCCGGACAAGCCCGTGACTGCTTGGTCGATTGAACTTGTTCAAAGCATGGTTAAAATTACGCTGTTTTCACTACCTGCTTTTGGTTTCTTTGGGAATCAGGGGTTGGTTGTAGCAACTTGCGTGCCCTGAACTCGTTGCCTGAAATTTGTTGTCCCGGGGTCGACATGGCAAGAATTCGCGAGGTCCCGGGGCCGGGTGTTTCACTTGGGCTTCTGAACTGTGCCATTCGCGGAGAGAGTCCACAGGGCTGAAGATCAAGCACGGCGGCCGCTTTGGTGCCGAAAAGTTGGTTGACAACCATCAGTGATCATCAGTGAGACCCTTCCATTTCTCGCTTTGGAACCTCCAAAAGTGGCAGTTTCAAGGGAAATCACCAGTACATTGCAACTTGAAGGGGACATCCAGTCACCCTGACCAGTCCAAGGTCCATTGAACAGATTGATGGCCGAGATGTGACTTATTGAGCCTTCCGATTCTAGGAAAGCTGCTCAAAATATTAGATTCGCTCCAGTCCAGGATCAACATTGACACAGATGCCATTCTTTTGCAACACAGCTTGCAGGGCTACCGAAGTGCTGCCAAATTCCCAACTCCCCTTAGGGTGACCGCTCCTTTTAACTGCTACTCCAATATAAAAGGACTGGCTGGAAGGAGATAAATCCTGTGAACCAGGGATACGGAAAACGGATCCCAAAGAAATGTAACTTGCTTGGGCAAAGGTTGGGTGGCTCCTTTGCTGTATGTCCCCTTGAAGGGTGGTTTTCAATTTTTAACATCACCATTCGGTCCATTTTAAGGTAAGCTTCCTTTCGAGGGTGGTGTTCGAAGGGAACAAATATAGGTTGGCTGTGCGGAGCCTCAGGTTCAGTTTTTAAAGGAAAAGGAGTCAACGGCTCCCTTGTCGAATCGATCCGATGGCCTGCACAGGGTGAGAAGATTACGTGGGCCCATGATTTGACCATTCTCAAAGTCATCCTTCAAGCGGCAGGTTAAGGGGAAAAGCTCCCCATTTGCTGATACCCCACCCCCCCACCCCCAAAAAAAGGGAAGTCCCCCCCAAAAAAAGCAGCAACAAAAACAAGTCGACAGAATGACCCCAGTGATTTCCTTGCATTCTCCCTTGTATACCCAGTACATGATGTTACGGTGCTGAGTGTGCAATATGGTCGGTCAATTAAACCACGTCTTTCAAAAGAACTGCCGTCTGAGGCGCAGCTGCCTGCTTGAAGCGGCAGGCATCTGGGACGTGTGCCTTTGTTTATGTCTTAGTGTCTGTTTGTCCATGCCTCTGTCTATTCATGTCTGTTTGTTTCCTGTCTGTATGTCTTTCTTCCTGTCTTCTTTCTTTCTGTCTTTCTTTCTTTCTGTCTGTCTTTCTGTCTTTCTTTTTTTTCTTTCTTTCTTTCTTTCTGTTTGTCTGTCTGTCTTTCTGTATTTCTTTCTTTGTTTCTTTCTTTCGTTTGTTCTTTCTTTTGTTTTGTTCTTTCTTTATTTAGCCTTATTTTGTTTTGTTTTGTTCTTCCTTATTTCATCATTTTGTTATATATGTTATTTAGTCGTGTTCTTTCTGTCAGTTTGTAGTTTCGGAATTTATTTATTTCTTCCTTGTTTTCTTTATTTATTTCCTTTCGTTCCCTCTTTCTTTCGCTGTGCTCTGTCTATTTGTGGCTTGTCTTTATTTATTATGTCTTCTTTCCTTCCTTCCTTTCTTTCTGCTTTTCTTTCTTTATTTCTTTCTTTCTTTCTTCTTTCCTTCCTTTCATTCTTTCTTTTGTTCCCTCTTTCTTTCGTTGTGTCTTTTGTTGTTTTTTTCATTCTTGCATGCGATACGTGCTTGACAGGCCAGCAGTATCAATTGAAGGCTTGATTTGATGCAACCTTCATTTTGCCAGGCAGACGCCGGAGTGATTTTCCACAAGAAGTGTTGCGGCGAAGTTTTGGCCGCACTCTTGTTGCACCAAGTTGCATTGCCAGACTTTGCTTCCGGTTTTGCGAAAGCCCCATATAGGCCCCTTCTGTCGGTTTCCTTTGTTTTCTCTTTCAACCAGCTTAGTTTTTGCAGAGGGCGTAAGTCTGGCCTCAGTTCAGCTTGGCCTTTGAACTCTGTTTAAGCGACATTAAGCGACCCATTTTCTGCCGCTTGTCATCTGGCCCTGGTTGGGAAATGCATGTCGGTACCCGAAGACTCAAATTCAACCAAATCGTTGGGCATGGACTTAAGAAGTCCTTGACAAAGCGCTCAGTGGGACTGTGACTGCAGTCCTGCCCAACCAGGCGGCCAGGGCAAGGGAGGTTCCAGTGTCGAGCAGTTCAAGCAAACGGCTTGAACCATTGCATGCTTTTCGGATACTCCAGGCTGAGACCGTGAGACAGCGCAATGCGCCTCAAAAGCGCCGAAGCCGCCATTCATTTGGACCCGCGGGCCTCTGAGACTTGATCATTAGATCAAATGCATGCACAGCTTTGAGGAGGGGTTCTCTCGTTTCCCATAGTTAAACACTCAGCTAAGAACCTAGCCTCACAAAACCGGGGAGCCCCGGCGTCGGTTTGCGAACCGCTGCGTTTCGGGCGCCGACGCGCCGTCCATTGGCTCAAGGGCGTCGGCTTCGCCAGGTGAGGGCCTGGCCATGGAGCTGCCAAGCCCCGTGCTGTTGCAAGGCGTCTCGAACTCGCGCTGTTGCGGGTCCGCGAATTTCTTGGGCGCGAGTTCTGGCGTTTTGATTTTGGAGAGGGAACAACTCTCAATGCAACAAGTGGTTCGACACATTAAAATAAATAGATAAATAAATGACACCTGAAGGATGTCCAAAGGGTCCCCAACTAAGATTCATACCAACAACAGGAGGTGTCTTCTTTTGAGGGCACCCTGTTTTGCGTTGATTTGAAAGAAAAACCAAAAGGACAACCAGCCCGTTTTGGGGGTTCCCTATTTTGAGACGAACCTATAACATGAGTTTTACAGTCTGCCTGCGGGTTTGCGACCCCGCAGGCCTGCTTAACATCGTGCTGTGACAGGCAATCATGACCCAACCCAACTTGACCAACAAGGGGTCGTGGATCTGTTTCAAAAGTCGCGCACGATTTCTTTCATCCAGCGCATGGCGGCGCAAGAGTGAAGTTAGATTGCACGATGCCCTTGGGTACGTGTAGGGGATGACTTAACCAACACGAGGGGATGGTGTCATCTACCTTCACTCAACTGTATGTGTGTGTTTGTTGAAAATACCTTTTTCAGCTCGGTGTAAAGGGAAATCAACCATTTTGTGGTGTCAATACCCGTATGGGGAGGTCAGGTCCGCAAGACGGGCTTGTGGTTTTGCTGTACCCCGAGCAAGGACACAAACACAAAGACACGGATACTCTGCTCGCACACACACACACATACACATACGCATACGCAACATCACATACTCATTGGCATCCAGTGTACGTACAAACATGACACGCACACCTGCACAAACACAAAAGGCACACTCACAAATACGGAGGACATACTCAAGCGTACTTGCAAACTTACACGAATGCACAACACAGACAGAGACAGAGACAGAGACAGAGACAGAGACAGAGACAGAGACAGAGACAGAGACAGAGACAGAGACAGAGACGGACAGACACAGTGACACACACACACGCACATACACGCTCACCACACAAACACACACCACACACACACACACCACCCACACACACACCACACACACACACACACACACGCGCGCACAATCACATACACACATGCCATAGACATATGCACAGTCACACACAAACACGCATGCAGATACACAGGCACGCACACACACACACATGTACACATGCATATTCACTTATACACACATTGTTTTACACAAACCACACACACATGCAAACATGAAAAACACAGAACTCACATACACACATACACAAGCACACACACACACCCACACACCCACACACACACGCACACGTACACGCGACTTCACATGACAGTGATAATGTGTTGACAATCAGACTACTTAGCAATATTCAAGTTGTCGCTGCTGAATTGTTTCTTTTATTTAAGAGGATCCGGCGTCTGCATAGATCATGGCGCTGGTGCAGCTATGCACCAGCAGTTCGCGTCCAAGTCTGGGGACCTAAGCGCCGTCCGCAGGGCACCACAGAAGCGGCGGCTTTGCGAAGCGTATGATCTCGGCCGCCAATGCGCTGAGCGGCGCCTTCCCGCTGGATTGGACAGGCTCCGAGTTCGCGAGGCACAGTCGGGGAGTGCGGGCACCTGGCCTTGTGCAATCCTTGGCGCGTGCTCTGTGGAAGTGCCGGGCGGAAGGGCTGGGCACGGGTTCCCAAACTAGCTCGGCTCGCATTTCGGGACACCCTGTCGATTCTTGGTGCCGAATTTTGACTTTCCCTGACCGAGCTAATCTCGGCTGCTCGCTTAGATCACGGCACCCTTGCTTCCATCAGCCTTCACAGGGGTTCCCAACGTGGGACCCCGTTTGCACAAGTGTTGTGTTGACCCTTTCATTGGCCCAGGTAGTCAGAAACTTCCTAGCGTTTCACTGGGAGCCAGTATTTCTTTGCAGGGGAACTTCTGAATCATTCAATTCTGCAGGAGATTCGGATAGTTGGTTTGGAAAGACGGGATTCTGGGGGAGAACTCCCCACCAAGATGGCAAGTCTCTTTGAACTCCCTTGAAACAACCCCCATAAAAAGGCACCCTCCAAACAAGCACACCCTGTTGGCCTAAAAAACTGATGAAATAGTCCCAACAAGGGTGCCCTCAAAAACGCCACACCCCACTTGGACTTATCACAGGATTCCAAACCCTCTCCCCAACCCCTCCCCCTGCCTCTGGTTTCCTCCAAATGTCTGAACAAGGGGGGGCAAATGTCTGAACAGGGGAGGGGGACAGAGATTGCATGAGCCAATAGGGATCATTGTTTCATCAGGGGTCACTTACTTATTCGGTGTTGTGGATTATGCTGCTTTTGACATCGGACCTTTGCAGGTATGCTGCTTTCCTATTTGGTGTCAAAATCCGCTGGGCTAGTTTAGCGGTATTTCCCCGGAGCCTGCAGGCCCAAGAACACTTTTCTGTACAGGCCCCTCGGGCCTACCTTGAGATGACTCGCCCAGCCATGGGCGCTGCCGGAAGAAAGGGCGGTGCTGCGATGGGGAGGCCGCTTCGCTTGGGTGAGTTCGAGTTGGTAGCGGAGCAGGTTGCTCCAGGAGGACCTGCTTGCAGCAGCAGATGCAACAGCATCGCCAAGTTGGCAAGCTGTTGCTGCCGCTGCAGTATGATGAGATGGTGCTTTTGCAGCTGCATCTACGTGGTGATGCTGCTGCTGGCAATGAGCCTGATGACGGAGATCATCCACCTGGCCAAGGAGGATGAACTGCACGACGTGCGGATGCCCAACGTCACCCACGACCTGGAGCCCGCCAAGGTGCTGGACGGCAAGACCATCCCGACAGCTTTGGCCATGCCTTCAGCCGAAGACGTGGCCGACTACTGGGAGGTCTCATTCAGCCAACAAGGTGTGAGACCATGCCGCATTCATGTGCGGCTGCGGACGGAGTTCTTCCTCCCGAGCGAGGGGGGGCCAATCCCGCCAGGCATCGCGGTGCATGAGCTGGAAGATGAGAGGACCACTCATGTTGTTCCCCGTCACGAAGCTCGACACATCGTGGTGGACAACTGGTGGCTGGATGAGCGCAGGGTCATGCCCTACACCTGGACGGGCATGACATGCTTCTGGGTTCGCCGGAGGCCCAACCGAGAGATTGCGGAGGAGGACCAACAGGTCGAGGTGGACGACGAGGGCAACGTCGAGAATTCGGAGTCTGAGGAGCGCACCGCGGATCAGCTGGTGCCATCGAGCGGTTCTGCAGGACCATGCACGCGGTCGAGATCGAGATCGCGAACACGGAGCAGGACACGGCGGCTTCATGGAGAACCAGATGGGTGGCAGCAGAAGCTACGATGGTTCTGGCCGCTGCACTATGGTGTCCTCGTGCTCAGTATGGTGGCCTGCATGCAGAATGTGTTTCGCCCGCGTGAAGGTGGACGACACGGACCTCACGGACCTAGGAGCTTTGCTCCCGTGGGGGATGCCGGTCCCCCGTTTGTGGGTACGGCTACGCTCAAGGTGCCACCAGCCTGGAGCGTGGAACGCAATCACCACTACTCCTTCAGGAGCTGGGTGAGCGACCTCGTTCTCTGGAGCAGCGCCACGGAGATCGACCCCAGGAGGCAGGGCCCGGTGGCAGCACTGCAAGTGCAGGGCTCGGCCAAGGAGCTCGTGAGGGAGATCACGCCACAACTGCTCCGAGACGGAGACGTAGATCAACTCACTGGTCAACACCTCACGGGCCTCATGCTGCTGGTCACGGTACTTGCTCGGAGGTACGCGCCCCTGGATGCCGAGAACAGTACTAAGGCCATCAGCGAGTTTCTGGGCTTCAGGCGGATGCCTGGAGAGACAGTGGACGGTGTCTTGGTCCGCTACGAGGTCTTGCGCATCAGAGCAACACAGCAGGGTGGCTTCAACATGGGGCACAGTGGACTGTCATGGCTGTTGCTCCAAGCGCTGCAGATCAGCCCAGACGGATGGGAACGGCTCCTTGCTCCCCTTCATGGTGCTCTTCCACAAGACGAAGGCCAGTTCAATGCCCTGATTGAGAGAGTCAGGAGATCAGGCCATGTGCCAGAAGGGCGATATCAATATTAGCAGGGAGCAGCTGGAGCCAATGGTGACCCCGGCAACTACCTGGCATACCCCACGTTTGATGGACCTCCTGACGCAGGCGGAGCCAATGATCCTTGGCTACCCGGAGGAGGCGGTGATCCGTGGGGCGGCTACAGGACAACCGGGAACTATCACATGGATCCCAACATGTGCAACTTCCCCTGGAGGTGATCAGAATGGCTGTCCGATGTGCGGCAGCTATGCGGCTTGGAATGATGATGATGGTAACAGCACCAACACCAGCACGGACGACGAGGCGCCCCTGGATGACCCGGAGGCCAACATGACTGTCGAGGACGCTTACCAGGCCTATGTCTTCGCTCGAAAGAGGCGGCGGCGATTTGCCCAGAAGGGACCTCGGAGGTACCGCAACAAGCGAAGCTATGCTAGTTTCCTTCCTCCAGGAGCTTTCGCCGGCGGCAAGGGCAAGTCTGGCGGTGGTGGAAGGATTGGCCATGGTAAGGGCAAATCCGGTGGCTTTTTCAGGAAGAAGGATGGCATGATCATGAAGTGCCACAGATGCGGGTCCGACGAGCACCTCATCAAGAAGTGTCCGATGCTTGATGGAGGTGGACAAGGACACATGCATGCCGCTGAGAAGCGGCCAGCCTTGGCTCTCACCACGATGGATCCCAGGAGCTGGAGCAGCGGTGGTTTGCTCCCGGGCATGGCTTTCCACACCCAGGCCAGATCCACGACTTGTGTCCCAGGCCGGCAGCGAGGTGAGCTATGCTGCTAGCCGTAAGCGACCAGAGCAGAGCTCAGTGGTCAGCACACCTCGACGAGTACGACAGGCACGGGATGGAACTCCCCCGGCACCGACATGGTCTCCGGGGGCAACCTCAGCGTCATGGGAGCGCCCATCAACACCGGCGGAAGAAGCGGAACACTTCGACCTCGCGAAGGACGACAGCACTACCAGCCTTCAGGACCCAGAGATCTACCCGTTGGTGGAAGGCGCCCGAGATCCTCTTCATCCTCCACCTGGACGAGCCCCAGATCTGAGCGCGGTGCAGGTGCGAGATGAGGACCTCAGGCAGCAGAACACTGCTGGCTTGACGAAGCTGCTGCTTGGACTGGATCGACGCGGCGGTGGAAGTGCTAGCGGTGATGATGGACGGAGCTCAGTGTTTCCGTGGTGGGAGAGTGGCCAAAGCAAACAGGCCACGCATCAGACTTACCACTTGCGCACCAGAATTCGCAACGGTGAGGTTGGTCTGCTCATTGATCCGGGAGCTCATGACAACCTCGTTGGCGAAGGTACGATGTTGCAGATGGCCTCCCAGGTCAACAGCCAGATCCACAACCAGAAGCTGAACCGTGCACTCGATGTGGAAGGAGTTGGACAGAACAGCCAAAGGTCTGTCATGTCTGCCAAGATCGAGATGGCATTGGAGGCAACGAGTGGGGGCTTGATGGGCAGCTCCTACACGGCGCCGGTGATCGGCGGAAGCAATCTGCCGCCTTTGCTGGGCAACAAGGCGCTGCGCAAGCATCGAGCCATTTTGGACTGTGCCTCGGGCACCCTCATACTTCCCGGAGAAGGTGGAGTTCAGATGGAGGGTTCGCCCGGCACCAAGGTGTTCGCCCTCGAGTTGGCGGACAGTGGTCACTTCATTCTCCCGATCAAGCCGCGCGAGCCTCCTGGCCTGGAGCGCGGTGGACTCAAGAGCAGCAAGGAGTTGGACTTCGCGATGGGCTGCAGGCGCGTCGTAAGACCAACTGACCGGAGAATGGAGCGCTTCAGAAGAGCGCTCTCACTGAAACCTTGGGTCACCAGATGAGGCATTTCCTTGCTGACAAGGTGGCTTGGGTTTTCAGTGACCGGAATGGGATGAGGCAGCAGATGCTGCAAAGTTTTGGTATGAAGACAATTCATTTCTTCCATGACCTTCAGTCACGGCATCAGGCGGAGGTCATGGTGAGCCAACTGCATGAGACTGCCCCACACGTAATGTGGATACGCCTTGCAGGACCACACGCTGGATCTGGCAACAAGCTGGACATCCACCAGACAGAACATCTTTGCCGGTTGATGAGAAGCCAAGCAGCCGCTCAACGCTTGGTGATCATGGAAGCAAACAACAACAGCCAGGTGTGGTCACTGCAACCTATGCGGGAGGCAGCTGAGCAGATGTTCGTTTCCGAACATTTGTGGTGCAGGTTGGAAGACCATGACAGCCTTGGCAGCATGGACCCATGCAACTCCATAGTGAAGGTGGTCACAAACTTCCCGGTGACCTCACAAGCCGAGTGCCGATGTCCGAAGGGCACTCAACATGTGCATCAAAAGAGAATGCATGCGCAGCAGAAGCATGCAAGAGAGCGTGGAGTGATGGCCAAGTTGGCCATGTACCTGCTAGTGGCAGCATCCATGGTGGGTGCCGGAGCCAGACCTATCAGCAGGCAACCTGAGTTTAGCAATGACAACGACAGCACGGGTCACCTCAAGACTTGCCAGCACTGGAAGGACTTGGTTGGTAATGTCGGACCTGAACAAGTGTTTGTCGCTCCCTCTTCTTCTGATGGTAGACGGCTGGGGTATGCTGGACACACGTCCGGGAGACCGCTGTTAGATCAGTATGCTGATCAGCCCAAGCCATCGGGAGGGGAGAAAGAGGACAAACATGAGCAGCTGGCATTCCCAACTGAGAACGCAATCCGACAGAAGGCGCAAAAGGCCGCGGGACACGTTGCACAACCCCGACGCAAGGTGGTTGAACAACATCATGATGACTGCGGTGAAGATATGACGCCCCTGGGTATTGAGTCACAATTTGCACACGCCACAGACAACGATCTCGTTTTACATGACGAATGCCCGAACTACTTTGTGGACTTTGGAGCATGCTTCCGTAGCTGTTTTCACGGGAGCGGGACCGAACAACCAGCAGAGGTTTGAGCAGAACGTGGAGTTCACCACATCGCAGAGCTGGTAGCCTTGAGCAGGGAGGAGGCAGCTACGTAGATGTTTGTGAGCTATTTGGTGGCGGTGCAACAACCACACATGTTTTGGTCCGACGCTTTGGCAGAAGGGCTGGAATCAACTTTGAGATCATGTGTGGCGTTGATCTCACTAAGAAGCAGGACGTGGACTATCTGTTCACCTACCTGGAGCGCAACGACCCAGAAGTGGTGCTCATGGCACCCCCATGCACTGGTTACTGCAAATGGGGCAACCTCAACCGACAGATCAATCCCGAAGCCTGGAAGAAGTCTCAGATGCGGAGCAGATCTTTGGGACGCCTTAGCGGACGAGTCGCAATTTCGCAGCTGAGACGAGGCAAAGCGTTTATGGTCGAGCAACCAGCTGGCAGTGGGCTCTACGATGAGCCGGAGTGGAAACAGCTCGAGGATCACGTGTTCAAGGTGGTTTTCGAGCAATGCATGACTGGACTGAGGATGGCAAAGGAACCCTTCCTGCCGGCCCGCAAAAGCACGGAAATCCGGGCTTCACACGAGCAGCTCCTATTCCACCTGCAAAACCTGAGATGCGATGGCAAGCACGAGCATGCGGTGATCGGGCAGTGGAAGGGACATGCAGCTCATGTGGTGAAGAGTGCCGACATGCAAGTTTGGCCCCTGGATCTGTGAGAGAATTGCAGCCGGCATTCACTAGTATCTCCTCAGCAGACCCAATCACACCAAGGCTTTTGCTGCTGGCACGCACCGATATGAGTGTCCCGGCTGTCGTGGACATCTTCGTCAAGACGACAAGAGACACTCACGCAGTGGCGACTGCCGGTTCAAACATGTTGAGCCAAGTGATTGGAGGTGTCCAGCATGCAGGGCAAACCGACATCGGGCGCACCGCACACACACCCTTGGGCCAGATTGCCAATGGGCAGTGGCACGTGAAATGCCAGCTGGAGGCACGAGAGAACGAAGAGGGTCTCATCCTAGAGATGGACGAGTGCCGGCTTGCAGAGATCCGACCAGCACTTTGAGCGACGATCCCAGGCGAGAGAGTGGAGTTCCTGGCGATCCCGCAGCAAGGCCGAAACCCTTGACAATCCGGCGTGAGCCAGCTGGTGAAGTTGCGGATTATCCCGCAGATCCTGAAGCAAGGCGAGCGCTGAAGGCCGCAGATAGTGGACCCAGAACACGCAAAGCAGACGCTGGTACACAAGCTGAGGAACGCTCCGAGAAGAAGCTGGTCAAGCCTGGTGGTGGACCCCCTGCACCGGACGATGGTGGAGATGGAGATGACGGAGGTTCAGATCCTGAAGAACCTCTGGTCGCGCTTTGACCTCGGAGCGGCTTTGCAAGCACTACGGAGCGTGCGAGAAGGAGTGGTACGTCGTGCACTTCGGCGACTGCACCTCCGGTGGTACCACTGCTCAGCGGCCAAGATGCGAGCTCTTCTCTCTGCAGCAGGAACCTCACGTGAGGTTTTGGCCCTGGTGTCGGAGGTGGTTGACACATGCGCAGTTTGCAGGGCATGGCAACGGCCGGGCATCAAGGCGGCCACATCATCAAAGTTGCCAGAGGCCATGAACATGATTGCGCAGTGCGACCTGCTGTTCTACAAGGACTACGTGCTGTTCCACATGGTCGACATGACGACTCGGTGGACAGCAGCGGAGGTCATCCCCAACAGGACGGCCGACTCGACCCTGGCGGCCATGGACAACTGCTGGATTCGCTTCTTTGGACCGCCGCAAACGTTGATGTCCGACCAGGAAGGCGCTTTGGCAACGGACTATGCGGCGGAGCAGATGAGTCGCCGTGGCATTAACCTGCAGCTGGTGGCGAAGGAGCAGCATTGTGGAGTGGTGGAACGACACAATGAACTGCTGCGACGTCAACTTCATTTGATTGACACGCAGGCTCAGAACGAAGGCCTCCCGTCGGCATCAACACACTGATCGGCGAGGCGATCTATGCCAAGAACATTTTGTTCACTGTTGGCAACACCACACCCCACGAGGCTGTCTTCGGGAGAACTCCACCATTGTTGCAGGTCATGGCGCACGACGCAGCAGCACCTCTAGCAGAACGAGACGCAGCTCGGATCCGGCAGATAGCAGTGAGCTCAATGATTGAAGCCACAGCTCAGCAGAAGCTGCTCATTGCGAACCGCGCCAAGGTGAGACGGTCAGCGGAACTTTTGGAACTCGAGATTGGCGACCTGGTTGAGATTTTCAGGCGGCCAACTACGAAGGACGCCAGCGGCTGGGTTGGCCCTGCCACGGTCTCTGATCTGTCAAGCCTCAGGGAAGGGATCGTGTATGTGCGCTGGCAGGGCAGGCAGTTGTTGGTGCGGACTCAAGATGTGCGGAGAGCCCTTGTGTTAACGCTCTTCCTCGCACAGCCATCAAATCCCGTGCGGCTTCTACGTGATGCTGTGGAAGCTCAACGAGGAGAAGCTCTACGGCTGGGCTGGTTCAAGCAGGGAGCATGCTGGGTGTCGTGTGAAGGAAACCGGTACTATGCGGAGGTGCTCAATGCCGGACTCTATGTTGCCGGAGTGTGCCTACATCTTCAGGGCACCGTCGGTTTCAGGTTCGGACATGGAGTCAATGGCCTCCCAGCGACGATCTATGACGACACGCTGATCGTGTGGTGGCAGCGCGGTGATCTTCGGAGGTGGAATCACTGTTTCATCACCGGAACCAAGTACATCAGCTTGGAGAGGCTGACCGAGCAGAAGCAGGTGGCTTTCGTGCAGTATTTCATGGTTGATGATGAAGAAGCACGGCAACTACGGACTCAGGTGGATGACACTCCACACATCGGTGGCCCACACGAACCGCAGGCCCCCGAGCTGGTTGAGGTCAAAGACAAAGACCTCGTGCGAAAAAGGAAGGTGAGGGCAATCGTTGATGCCCAACCAGCACCGGATGAGCCTGGAGAGGAAGAGCAAGGAGCGAGTCAAAACGCTGCAGAAGCCGAAGAGCCTGATGAGCCGGGCAGTGAGCCAGAACGAGGAACAGCCTTTGTCTCGGCCAGCTCTGCGGGTTCTTGAAGTTCACCAGCATTCGTCACCTCCGGCATTTCCATGAAATCTGCCACCGCCGGGACTGAGCTGATGTATGGAGTTCTGGTCTACACCACCGGCAGCATCCAGAAGCTCATGAGTCAGATGCGCAAGCAGGACACAGCCCTGGTTTTGCTGTCCAACGACAAGCCCTTTGCAGCCATCGAGCGCGAGCACAATGTACTGACACGTGAAGAAGCACTGGTCAACGCTGAGAAGTGCCGCGAGTCCATGGTGCAGGAGCTGCAGCGCTGGATCAAGCACAAGTCATGGTGCAGAACGGCCAAACATGGTCAGAAGAACATCCTGCGCAGCAAGTGGGTTTTGAAGTGGAAGGCTGTGGAGAACGCCGACAAGAAGATCAAGGCCAGGTTGGTGGCACAAGGCTTCTTGGACACCCAGCTCACAAGCAACTACGCTGGAACTTCCACGAAGTGGTCACAGCGGATCTTGATCACGGTGGCGGTCAACAGAGGCTGGACTCTTCACAGTGCGGATGTCAGTGAAGCATTCCTGAGAGGGCTGACGTTTGAGGAGCTGGCCGAAGCTGGTGAAGACCGCAGAGAAGTTGCTTTGGAGCTGCCTCCAGGCGGCGAGACACTGCTGCGCATGCAGCCGGGCTATGAGGACTTCAGCCCCGAGGTCGAGGTCCTGCGGCTGCTCAGACCTGGGTTTGGACTCAAGGACGCACCGAGATTGTGGTTGTTGGCTTTGAGGCGTGCCCTCGCTGAAATTGGGGTCACGCCGACCACGATCGACCCGCAGACCTTCGTGCGGCATGAGCGGGGGATGTTTGGTGCTCGTTCTGACGGCTCACGTCGACGACTTGAAGCTTTGCGGCGAGGACAAGATCGTTAAGATCGTGATCGCGAAGCTGGAAGATCGCTTCGAAAGCATGAAGGTCGAGAAGGGCAACTTCACCCATCTCGGACTCAAGCACGAGACGAGCGCGGATGGCATGGTGACGATCAGCCAGGAGCACTACATCCGCGAGTTGAGGCTGATCCCGGAGGAGGAGTTGAAGTTGCAACCAAAAGAACAGTTGGTGGGACCGGACTACCACAAGTACTACATGTCGCTTTTGGGCGGTGTTGCCTGGACCACGCAAACCAGGATGGACATCATCGTCTACGTGAGCGCCCTGCAGCGGAAGCTGCAATCTCCGGTGGTGGAGGACCTCTTGAAGTTGAACAGGCTGGTTCGCTACATCAAGCAGAACCCCCTGAAACTGGTCTACCACAAGATCACTGGTCCCCTGAAGCTTATGGCCATCACCGACTCGGCCTACCGCGGTGAGGACCAGGACCACTTGGCAGTGAGGAGCGGGCTGATTGTGCTGATTAGCGCAAAGGGCCCGGTTGTCGGGAACAATCCGATACAGATCTTGGAGTACATCTCCAATCCCGCGTGTGCCGGAGCACGTTCACGGCGGAGCTCTACAGCGCGCTGGACATGGTCGGCTTGGGCTTGAACATATGCACGATGGTGAATGAGATCACCAATGGTGTGCAGTCAGCAGCACACATGGCAGACAAGATCGAGTGCGGCAAGATCACAGAAGGCCTAGATGTGGCCATCGATGCAGATGCCGTCTTCCGGGCTTTGGCAGCCAAAGAAGTGAAGACGCCCACGGACGCCATCATGTTGATCCACGCCTTGAGTTCAAGGAGTGGTTGAAGACAGGCCAAGTCAAAAGCCTGATGTGGATCGACACTAGAGACATGCTGGCGGACGCGTTGAACAAGGGCTCGATTGACAGAGCCGCTCTGAGGACTGCAGCCGAGGAGGGGATCTGGAAGATTGAGCACGCGTTCAAGACGCACCAGGAGAACATCAAGCAGGCCGGGAACATCAACTTTTGATGGGCTGAGGCCAGACGGAGCAGCAAAGCTGCCAGCAGACAAGCTGAGTTTAGCGGTATTTCCCCGGAGCCTGCAGGCCCAAGAACACTTTTCTGTACAGGCCCCTCGGGCCTACCTTGAGATGACTCGCCCAGCCATGGGCGCTGCCGGAAGAAAGGGCGGTGCTGCGATGGGGAGGCCGCTTCGCTTGGGTGAGTTCGAGTGGGCTTACTTGCTGATTTGTCCAAATCCAAACTTTCAATGATTGAAACTTGTATTTGTTGTCTTCACTACTTGGTGGCTTGAATCAGAATAACAGTTTGAGTTTACCCGGGGTTTTCGATGCCCGAGCCTCCCGCCTTCCGATTTTCCGCGAGGCCGCTGGCGCAACTCGCGGCTCCACGGCCACAGCCGGCTCCGTGCAAGCGACGCGTGCGCTTCCAGGTGCGGCTTGGGAGACGAGAAGACGAGAACACGCGTGTGGAATCTAAAGGGAAAAGGACACCATGGACACCTTTTGGCATTTGGGGGTCCGTTTTGAGGCAACCTCACATGTGTATAGTTATATTATGGTTATAAGAGTATGTATTTGACAGTCTTCAAACAAGATTGATTGAATACTATATATATATATATACATATAATCATAGGGTGCCTGCCATGAGTCCGCAAAAGGGGTCCCCCAACAGTTAAGCGCTTAAAAGCAGTAAAACTGCACATTGAGTGGGGGGGGGGTAAACATTGGGAACCCATGACTGGATCCTATGATTGAGTGGGGGTTGGTATAATCTGGGACACCTAATTTAAAGGTTTTTCGTGGAGTTTGGGCAACACCTTCAAATTAGGAGGTGTTTTGGAGTATTTGAGTAGCATTTGAGTAGCATTTGAGTAGCATTTGAGTAGCATTTGAGTAGCATTTGAGTAGCATTTGGGTAGCATTTGAGTAGAGTTGAGTAGCATTTGAGCAGATTCAACCAACATCTTCAAACTAGGATGTGTTTTGGAGTATTTGAGTAGCATTTGAGTAGCATTTGAGTAGCATTTGAGCAGCATTTGAGCAGCATTTGAGCAGATTCGACCAAAACCTTCAAATTAGGATGTGTTTTGGAGTATTTGAGCAGCATTTGAGGAGCATTTGAGTAGCATTTGAGTAGCATTTGAGCAGATTCGACCAACATCTTCAAATTAGGATGTGTTTTGGAGTATTTGAGTAGCATTTGGGGCATCATGCCAATTGTCCATTGCCCCAGATGATAAACTGCTGACCTTGAACATGAAGTGGCAGCATCAAGGTTCATGTGCCCAGAGAAAAAATGTAGCAAATCTAGCTTTTTAGTCACTATTTGAGCAATGTCCATTTATGTGGCAAAAATAGTTTACATAGCGCTTTTTAGGTACCATTTGAGCAAAGAGCACATTACTTTTGGGGGACCCCTTTTGGGGGCTCATGCAGGTGACCCCATGATATAAATACGCACATGCAGGTATACTTACTTATACATACAGCAAGTTGTAAGTCGTCGCAAGTGAGTCAGCCTATCAAGGGGTGGCAGGATTTGTTTGTTTGTTGTTTTTTCTCGTGGCGTGGTGGAGTTGTGGTTCATGACGGTTGTTTGTTTGAAGCCTTTGCCGAAACTCTGGAATCACAGGGCAAAGGTATAATAAATGAGTCGCACGCATGTGAGGTCGTCTCAAAGTGGGGATCCCTCAACATGCGGTTGGTGTTCCCATTAGGCAAACAAAACAGGAGGACCAGCAAGAGAAAGAGACACATGTGTGAGAGAGAGGAAGGTCTCACAGAGAAGCCTGCAGAAACAAAGGAGACAAACCCAAGGTGCTCTACACGGCTTGACTGAGCTTAATTTGGAGCAAGGATTCAGCCAGCCGGTGATCCACCGTAAATTTCAGACCGAGCCCAGGAGCCAGACATCATCGAAGTGGATAGCTGGAAGGAAGAGACGCGGTTGATGTATCACCCAGCAGGCATGCAGGAAGAGGAGCGCCTTTTCGGCTCGGACTTGTTGCCTTTGGCTCCATTAGAGTGGAAAGGCATTGCACGAAGGGGCCTGAAGATGGGCTTCGCGCCATTTGATTCGTCGGGTTACAACCTTGTGTTTGGAAGAAACGCACATGTTCGCCGAAAATCCCCCTCAATTGCTCTGACTTTTGGCCCCCCCCCTCCCCGGGTGGACACTCGGGTCTATTTTGCAACCGCCTTCTTTGAGCATATTGGTGTTTGGCAATCCCGGCTACAAAATAGACGCTCAGCATTGGCAAGGGCCCCCCAAAAAGCCAATCCACCAAGTAGATGAATCGGGTCGACATGATATGTTGTTTTTCCTTTTTTATGGCATATGCGCTGCTTTTTTGGAGGGTACCTTATTTCGGGGGTTCCACAGAAACAATCACATTGTTTGTGGATCCCCCTATTTTGAAGCACAAGAAGGTGTCCAAGCCAGCTTCCAGTGGCCTGACACCCAGAGGTCACCGGCGAAAGCCAAAACCAGATGGCTCGACACCAAACTCAAACGTACCGGGGGTTCTTGTTTACACGCTGACGCGACACAGCCGGCCACCGGGCACCTTGACCTGGCCGTTCTGTCACTTCCCTTTCCGTTAGTTCCGATCAGTTCCCGAGATTTGAACCTCACTTCCTTTGCGCGTGTTTCCTGCATCTTCGACAGTTTCGCCGTGTCAGTCGCAGTCCTCCCCTCTGTTCTTTTCAGTTTCCGTGACTTCAGTCCGCCTCCCATTCCACGTCAGTTTCCGCACATCCCTTCATTTCGCAGTTTCTCTTCGTTTTCCATAATTTCCACAATTTGTTTTCGTTTCCTTCTTCGGTTCCCCTCGTCTGACCTTGCATTTGCCTGCATTTTGGCTTCTCTCCAGTGCCCCCCTCAAATTCGTGCAGTCACGCCTGCTTCCAATTTTCCGCCCCTTGTTTCGCATCGCCAGCATGCATAGCATCATCCGCATCATCCGGAATGATGCTGGCAATGCTGGGGGTGTAGTCCGGTATTCCCTAAAAATACTCGTTTTTGGACGCTGCGGGGAGATGCTACAAAAATCCTTGGAAATCGCTTAAACCAATCCGCAAGTCCTTCGCCCCTTATAAGGGAGGGCCCAGCATAAAACGTATGCGCATGTTCTGCGCATGTGCTGCGCGCATGGTCGGCGGCATGGGGCGCGCGGCCTTATACCTGAAGGTAAGCCCTACCGGGCTTTGGCCTGCGGCCCGATCACGTCCGGCGGCCGAATTTACACGCTGACGCGACACAGCCGGCCACCGGGCACCTTGCCCTGCCCGTTCTGTCACTTCCCTTTCCTGTAAGTCCGATTAGTAGATGCTAAGATTTTAAAATTCTAAAAACTTTGAGATTCTAAGGGTCTCAGAGTTGAAAACTTTCGGAATTGAAGGTTTCAACGGTTTAAGAATTAAGGTTTTAAGATTCAAAAAAAATAAGGTTTTTGAAGGTTATAACAGCCAGGCCATTGCCCAGCCATTTTCCATCTATTATCAGATTTCGAAGGCTTTAAGATTTTATGTTTTGTGAGGTTTTCAGATTTGGCGACTTTCGGAATTTAAGATTTCAAGATCTTAAGATGTCAAGACTTCAAATTTTGAAGGTTAAGAGTTGAAGGAATTTAAAATATAGCCCGGATTGAAGGAATTTTATTATATTTTAGTTGTTTATGAATTTAAGATTTTCAGATTGCAATAGTTCGAGATTTAAAGAATTTAAGTTTTTGAAGCTTTTAAGATTCTGAGATTTGAAGATTTTGAGAATTTAGGAAGTTCATATTTTAAGATTTTAACATCTGAAGATTCAAAGACATGAGGGTTTTAAGAAGTCAAGATTCGAAGACTTTAGGATGTTTATATTTTCAGGCTGTAAGATTCTAACTTCTAAGGTTGTAATTTTAAGATCTTAAGGTTTCAAGATTTCAAAATTTCATGATTAAGAGTTTAAGGAATGTAAAATGTAGCCCGGATTTAAGGAATGTAATAGTTTTAATAATTTAAGATTTTCAGATTTCAAGTGTTCGAGGTTTAAAGAATTTAAGTTTTTAAAGCTTTTAAGATTCTGAGATTTTAAGATTGTAAGACTTTAGGAATTTCATATTTTAAGAGTTTAAGATCTCAAGATTCTAAGACAGAAGGTTTTTAAGATTTCAAGATTCGAAGACTTTAGGATGTTTTTATATTTTCAGATGTTAAGATTCTAAGTTCTAACATTTTAAGATCTTGAGATTCTAAGATTGATTGTTAGATTTTAATTTATGATTTTAAGAATCTAAGACTTTAGGATTTTGAGATTTCAATCCAGGCCATGTTCCATCCATTTTCCATCCACTTTAAGATTTTAAGATTTTCAGGTTGCACGTTTTCGGCAAAGTTGGCCCGACTTAGGGGACAACATCCCCAGCATCCCCCGAGACTTTAGGATGTTTTTATATTTTAAGATTTTAAGATTCTGAGTTCGAAGATTTTAAGATCTCGAGATTCTAAGATTGATTGTTAGATTTTAATTTAAGATTTTAAGAGTCTAAGACTTTAGGATTTTGAGATTTCAATCCAGGCCATTTTCCATCCATTTTCCATCCACTTTAAGATTTTAAGATTTCAGGTTGCACGTTTTCGGCAAAGTTGGCCCGACTTAGGGGACAACATCCCCAGCATCCCCCGCATCATCGGCATCATCCGCATCAATGTCCGCCAAGGATGCGGATGATGCAGGTGATGCCGGAGATGTCCACTATGGGCACCCCCCAAAAAGCACTCGTTTTTTGACTCCGCTGGGAGATGCTCAAAAAGCCGCCAAAAATCGCCTGAACAAATCCGCAAATCCTTCGCCCCTTATAAGGGTGGGCCCAGCTTGGCGCCGCGCAAAAGTTCGGCGGTGGGTCGGCGGCATGGGGCGGACGGCCTTATACCTGAAGGTAGGCCCTGCGGGCCGAGGCCTTCGGCGATGTCACGTACCACGGGGTCAGGGGCCCCCGGTGGCCGGATTTAAGGGCTGCCGCCCTGTGCCGCCGGCCCCTGTGGATCTTGAAACGAATGCCCGAGAGATCCGAAAGCTCGCGCTCTATGTTCACAGCACAGCCTAGAGCACTTACCACATGTATACATATGGCTATGTCTGGGCGTGAAAACTGTAACACTCCGCCTGAGAAGAGTAGCAAGGGGATGTCTTCTCCCTACAGTTTCACCCCGAGCTTCAATAGCACTACTGGCTACCGGCTCAAACTGCGATGACCAGGGATAGCGCAAAAAACGTGCACTCGTTGGTTGATACACAGCCCAAATTAGTACCACCGGGCTTACACCATGCCCTCCATGCCACTGTCTTCAGGCGGCTGAAAAAGCGATGCAGTCACCAAAGCCTTCGGGTGACTGCTTCCGTGTTGGCCCATTGCATCAGTATGAAAAGTCCTGCGCCTTTGTCTCACTTCCTTTTCTTGTCAATTTCCTTCTTCTTCTTCCCATCGCCTTCACCGCCACTCACTGGTGATAATGACTACTATGATGATGAGCAGGGTGATGATGATGACCATGAGGATGATGATAAGGATGACGACGATGATGATAACTATCATCGCAGCATCCTGTGCATTACCAATGCATAAGAGATGATGATGATCGTGAGGATAATGATGATAAGGATGAGGACTGTCATGATAACTATCATCGTAGCATCGTCTGCATTACCAATGGTGCCTAACGCCACAATTGAAATGTATATATATATATATATAAAAGAAAGAGATGATGACAACATCATGATGATGAAGGGTGATGATGACTGACCATCATGATGATGATGATAAGGGTGATGATAAGGATGAGGACTGTCATGATAACTATCATCGTAGCATCCTCTGCATTACCAATGCTGCCTAACGCCACAATTGAAATGTATAGATAAATGAAAGAGATGATGATGACCATCATGATGATGAAGGGCGATGATGACCACCATGATGATGATGATGATGATGATGATAAGGGTGATGATGATGAGCATGAGGATGGTGATAAGGATGATGACGGTGATGATAAGTATCATCGTAGCATCGTCTGCATTACCAATGGTGCCTAACGCCACAATTGAAATGTCTACAAAAAAGAAAGAGATGATGACAACCATCATGATGATGAATGGCGAGGATGACCACCCTGATGATGATGATGATGATGATGATAAGGGTGATGATGATGACCATGAGGATGGTGATAAGGATGATGACGGTGATGATAACTATCATCGTAGCATCCTCTGCATTACCAATGCTACGCATCTTCTGCATCTCAAACCGGATCTAGCGGGAAACTCGAAAAGTGTATCAACAAGAGATAAGGACGATGACGATAATGATGATGATGACGAGCACCATGATGATAATGCAAGTAAGGACGATGACGATGATGATGATGATGATGAGCAGCATGAGCTGATGATTACGACCCATCTCGACCCAACTAACCTGAAACAATGGCTTGAAGGCTACGCTGGTCGTGGATGGCATTTAGCAACACGTAGCATATCGGAAGTGTTTCTACAGCTGGAGATCATTTTGGATAGCCGGAATACCAAGCTTTGATCCCCCGAGATGTGTAGCCACCCTTCCCGTGCGCCTCGCCCTTGCAGACAAGGGGTCGGCGGATATTCCAACAAACGAGTCTCACGGTTGAGTCCTTGTGGGAACCAAAGCTGGAAAAGCCTGTCTCAAGCAAGGCACGGCAACTGATGGTCTCATGATGGACTTCCCAAATGAATTGGGGCACGCCCCAGAGGCACAGGGGCCTTCACCAGCCACGCAACCTCTCCAGAGTCATTTGTGGTGCAGCTCCTTGCGCGCTCCGGGGCGAAGCTCTCAGTAAATTGTTGTTCACGAATTCCAGAGTAACAAGTCAGTCTATACCTACCGGCACACCCAGGTATAGGTGCAGGTATATTTCTTTAAGGTTGAACCTCCTTACTACTTACGTATACCCAAACCCTCAGATTGCCCTTGTCAATTTCTTTACAACCTTTATGCCTTGCGTAGTCAGCTTTGTTTTATCAATGTGGGTATGTGTGAACAATGGTGGTTTTCCTGTTGGTTTCCCTTTGAACCACTGCAAAGGGCCCCCTCGAGAACAAAAAAGTACAAACACCTATGTTTCTTCGCGTCAAGTCCCGAGCATCCCATCGCAAGGACCTCCTTGAAGAGGCGGTGGAACTTCTTTGGCACTACGGAAAGCGCGTCCTCTCCTCGCGCGTTGCAGTGGCGGCAGTCTCTGCCGTGGCTGTCACTGGCATGGCGCCTTAAAACAAATTGGGACGGCAGGGTTGGTGCCTCTAGCGAGAGGCGGCTTGGATGTCCTGGTAGTAAGATTTGTTGCATCGGCGTTGAGTGTGTGTGTGTGTGTGTGCGTGTGTGCGACGAGTTGTTAAGGTTGCCCTTTTGGACGTGATTTGACCAGTCAGTTTTGTTTGCTGTTCGTTTGTCTTGTTTGGTGCGACGGAGCAATGGATACACTTCTGGTGCGGCTTTGGCTTCAGCGCAAGGTCAGTTCGGACGGGCTTGGTTGGACGGTAACGCACTTGACTGGTCTGGCATAACTTGAAGGTAGCATTTGTGCAGTTGTATCATTGGGCGAAGCTACCTTTCAAAATTCGGAATAGGATCAGATCCCCCGCTTTGGTTATTTCATGGGTCCAACATTGGGGTTCTCAGGGCTTGTTGGTTTCCTTTTGACCAGGCAGGGAAACGGGATACATAGTAGGATAGAAGTCGCCTTCCTTTCGCCCGTCAAGGTGCGGTGACAATATTGTTGACCCGAGACAATGATGGCGATTCAGCCCCACATTTTTCAGAGAGGGTTGATAGCTGGCCGCCACTGCTAGCTGGCAAACTGTTGACACGCCCCCGCATCTGGACATTTGCCCTTTTGGGGGCCTGGTTGCTTTGCTTTTTGGTTGGAGGGATCTAACCTTTGCCCTCCTACTCCACATGGAACCCACAGACTTGTAAAAGGGTTCAAGACCTCGAAGATGTTTTCCCCCTGTTAGAATGTTGCTGGCAGGCATTACCTTTGCGCAATTCGTGGTGATGTCTCAGCAGTGCCCTTTGGTTGGTGATGTTTTTTGGCCCGGACATGGGAACATCCAATGATCCTCCATGTTTGTTTCTTTCGGTGGGTGATGATTTATATATAATGAATTATATGTTTTTACTCTGGAACGGCAGGATCCAAGTCAAGTCGGATCTTGGTTTGTTTTAGGACATTTGCACATGGTTCCACGCAGCCTTTGACTTGAGCGCCTTGTTTCAGGTAGCTCTCGGGATCAGCGATGAGCTGCTTCAGTGAATGGATTCGTCTCACTTCTCAGCCTGCACAGAGTAACTGGAGGCACAGAGCTTAGTCAACGGTTCACCGATTCGACCCCTGGACCAAACCCCTGGCAACTTATGAGGAGCTCACCGAAATCCAGGAAGAAACATACCATAAGGGCCTAAACAGTAAGAACATTCTGGGGGTACTGTTGAATCGAGTTACTTCAGGATAGGACAGCCACCTGTAACTATTTGGCCCCTTATATATTTATTACTCCTTCGGACAAGTTGTGACGAGCTCACCGATTCGGGAGCAAAACGAGCTCGGGCCCCATAGTTGCTGGGGGGTTTGGGTAAATGAGAGGGACACAGGCCAGGCCCTAAGGCCCGTCATATTTCTACTTAGGAGTTTGATCTAGGGGTCTGTCGAGGAATTCGATGACCGAGCTGAAATCAAAACCCTAGTGATGGTGGATTTGCAGAGGGCATTCCCAAACCAAAAACAGAGGGGCCGCTCTTGTATTTATTTGATCTTGTGTCTAGTCAGCTCATGGATCAGGTTCAAGCTGAGGCCTATGTTTAACTTGTTTGAGCACAACTGGTGGAGCTAGAGACAGGGTGAAGGTGCGATGCAGGCCGCCAGATCCGAGGGGCCCGTTTTTGGATCTCTGAGAATGCTCAGCGCTGTTGGACCCCCTAGACAGGTTCTCAGAATCCTTTTAATCATCCCTTTGGTTGCCTTGGACATGGCTCTCAACTCATGCCTTGCAGGGCAGGATGTGGCCACCCTGTTTGTCCGGCGATGGTGATGCTGATGATGTTGACCTGATGCTGGCTGAGGCGTAAAAGAGAAGCCCGAAAGGCGTGTTTTGTTTGGAACTTAAGGTTCTGGTTCGATTCCAAGGGCCTGGCGACAGTCGTTCTGAAGGAGGGAGTACGACAGTGCCCACAGTGGTTCTCAATATCATTGGGGCAAACATCAGGAATCCCTCAAACCAGGAAATTCATTTCCACCGGCAGAAGGGTAGCCCCAAACAGCTCACACCTAGTTCCCCCCATGCAGCTGGGGAAGCCGATTTTGGGGTAAAACGCAGGTTTGTTTTCTTCTTGCAACACGGGCCTCGTTGCGAGAGGCCCATGCTTTTGGTTGTTGCATGGCGCAAGAATGGGATGCTCAGTTCTGAGCTTGGGTTTTGAGGCCAGACTCGGTGCTAATTGGTGAACGCCTGGCTGATTTTCTTTGGCTGAAACGCCAAGCGCATTTTCCTCATGGCTTCAACGTGAAGGGCATCAATGCTGCCGTCCGTTGAACATGTCTGACTGTTGACCAGTAGCTCTGGAATTTGCGAGCGCTGGAAAGCACATGTCAGGCGCCATGACTCAATTAGTTTGCAGCAACATCTCCATGAGCGAGATCGGCCTCCTTTTGACGAGCATGGAAGGGTTGTGTTTCAGACATACACGTTGCCCTCTACCTGCCAGGAGACGCTACATTGCATTTTAGATCCCGAAGCTTCAGGTTCCATCGCTTGCCAGGAGGCAAGTGCCACCACGAGGCAGTCAGGGTTGCACTAAGTGATGCTTATCTGACCGCGATTCGCTCTGCCTCACGCGCTCAAGGAAGCCTTTGCATGTTTTTTTTTTACGCAAACCGCAACTGTCAGCGCAAAGCACGTGCAACGTACCCAGTTACAGGTGAGCATGCTATTTAGGGGTCATGTCGACACATTCCCGTTTGCCTTCTCTCTTGAGTGGACTGGACATGCTGAGCGAAGAGCATCTGCAATCAGGGCCAATTCAGGTGCCAAACAAAGCGCCACGCAAGCTGAAAAAGGATTTCACGCTCATGTTTGCGGCCAGATCCGCAGGTGTCTTGTCTACATGGGTATGAAATTTGAGTTGCGGGTCATTTAGGGAGGATTTATTCAGGTTCCCCACAGAAACTCATGGCCATATGTTCACTGTTGCTACACAAACTGTTAGAAACCAGGCACAACATTTAGCGGCTCCGCCTTTTTACCCCGCCGTGGCACTGCGGGGGGATTCATTTAGGATGACTTTAGGAAATTGGGCTATTTGGGTTCCGGACGTCCTTAACCCCCCATAAACCTGCCACTTGGGGATGGGGAAATTGGGTCTGGCTCCAAAAGGGAGCCAACTAAGATTCTGTTCTGACTAATTGAGACATGTGCTATGTTGAGGTGTTTCTCAACCCGTCGGTTTGAGGATGATCCCCACAAAAACCTTCGGCTCTTCAGGGGCCACCCTTCATGCTCTGTTGCGCGCATTTTTCATGGGTAGGGCGGTTTTTCAGAGATTTGATGTGGGCCTGCTGTGTGTGTGTGTGTGTCTAAAACGGGTGGGGGGATTGGTTGGCTTCATATTGATCTCCTTTGGAAGCTGCCCCAAAAGCGCTCCTGCTGGGTGTTGGCACGCTGTCATGTCCCGCAGCGTTTCAGTCCTTTGCTCAAACGTATGCGGCCTGCGGATCGATCCAAAGGGAGAATCCTTTCATCGACAAGCTATGGTGCACGTGAGCCCAACCTGCGTTTTATCTTGGTACGAGGAAACTGACGGGGGGGGGACAAACATCTTACATACAAGCCCAGCTTCCTCAAGGATTGGCATCCATAGGCCCCTCGAGACTCCGAAAGCAAGTTCAGGTGTGGTTGGGGTCACAAACCCTGGGTCCAGCATTTTTGGTTGGCTTTCACAAGCATGGCACCGCCTCCCTCAACTGACACCAACTTGCCAAACGGACTCTTCGTATGTTGGTGCCAGAAGCTCGAGATCAGTTCTGAGAATTTCTGGCTGACGCATCCTTGGGCCCAGGCCAGGCCAGGCTTCTGGAGGGGTTTCTTTCTGCTGGCGGGGCAATCCTAAATGGATCGGTCGGTTCAATGTGTTGGAGGCTCTCGAAGTCTTTGCGCAAGTCGCATTGAGCATTCTGCGAAACTGCCAAACAAGTATTTGCAGGCCAGCTCGGGCTGTGCGTTTTATCTTGTTAAGGGGAAGCTAAGCAGGCCCAGCAGATCAGCCAAGATGTAAAGCAAGCACACCCAAATCGCGGAGCTTTCTCCGGCTGATGTCTGTGACACGATTGCCCATCTAGTCCCGAACAAGGCCCATTTGGGCATGACAGAGAGGCATTTTCCACAGCCATGCCATCTCAATCGCACTGAGCCAACTCACGCCACCAGGCCGGAGCAAGATGCCTGAGACTTGATCGAGCAGAAGGTTTAGAGACCAGACAGGAGAGCCAAAGGCGCTATGCTTGTCCAGGGCCCCTGCAAATGGGCCTGGGGCCCGCTATTCCCAATTCGAGGCCAATAGCGGCTGAGAAGATGTATTAATTTGGGGCTCCTTTTGGGTTCTTCCTGGGTGCCTTTTGGGGGTCCCCTCTTTGGCCCTCTGACAACTCTGGGAACAGACGCAGGAAATTGCAAGGCCAAATCCCAGTGGGTGGAATTGGTTGTCGAACTCGCGGCTTTCTTTGCAAGGACTGTTGTATTGGTCCGGTAAAGGATACATGTGCGCCAATCAAGAATCACCTTTGCTGGCTGATGAGGATCCCCTTGTAGATCTGGGTGTGGATGTATCCGTAGGAACCCCGTGGGAAATGGTCAGAGAGTGGGGGGGAGGGGGAACTTGTTTCCTCCTGAGGCTTAGACGTTTGAGCCGTCTTCCCAGCCTTCAGCTGGCGCTGTCCCAAGGGATTTGAGCATGCGGACGAAATGGCTGCGTCTTTCTGGGAGGGTAACCCAGGAGAACCTGGTTTGGGGTCGGGAAAAAGGGAATCCAAAGGAAGACCCCCAAGTTGGTGGTACCCTAGCAATTTATGTGAATCTACCAAGCTTTCGTGGATGGAAGTGGTTCCTTTGCAATATTTGGCTAGCTTGTTCAAAACCCAACGTTTAGCGGTTTGCAGATTGCGCGGCTAGCTTACGGATTGGAGTGATTAGAGTATGCGCTTCGCGGATTGCAGATTCTGGGTAACTGCACAAATTCCCCCGCGGAAACTACCTTCCTCAGTTTCCAGAGGCAACTTGCCTGGGGAAGGCCGGCGGAAGCACCAGAAATAGAAACATGCGCTCGGAAGGTCTTCATGCGGAAGGGTTTGATACTATGCAAATTTACAGGGAATAAACACCGCTCGGTTTTTCAAACGTATTGCCGTTTGAAACCTCGGGAAGCGCGAATTATGGGCTTTTATAACAGACAGCATGAGCAATGTTTTGAGGTTTGGGGATTTGAACCGCTGGCTCCTGTGGCCACCAATGCAATCCTCCAATTCGAGTGAAGCTGAAATGAGTTGCACTCGGGATGGGCCCTCGGCTTTTGTGAGGCTCGGCGCTTTTCAGCTGCCAGGCGAGGGCGCCAGTCGCGAAGTCGTGAGACGGGGAGAGGGCATGATAGGTACTTAGGTCTACGTTGCTCTTCTGTGTGGCCCAAAACTAGCGGCTTTCCCTGGTAAACAGGGTACCCACAACAACTGCGGGGCTTTAGGCCTGCAAAGTTGGCTTTAGGTGTCCATGACACGTGGCTGGAAAAAGCAGACCAGTTCGCAGGCCCTGAATAAGCACCCCTAGGCATTGAACACCGATGTGTCATGTGTCAAGTCCAACAACCAAACTCTGCTGTCAGCACTTTGGGGAACCTAAAAGAAGTTCTCCAAACAGCTTTGGTGGTTTCAACATGCCGAAAGGAAAGGTTTATTTTCCACACCTTAATTGCATGTCTACACCACACAAATCTGCCCTCGCTCAACCTCTGCCCTCCCTACTGCACCTTGCTCAGGTGTGAGGTGGCCATTGTTGGGGGCGGCGTCATAGGCGCCTCAACAGCCCTCCATTTGGCAGCCTCCTTAGGCGCGGGTCCATTTTTTTTCTTCAACAGTCTGAGAAAGCAGCTGCAGGCGGCTGCAGGAATGGGAAATGATACAAGAAACTTGTCAGTGTCCTTGTTTTAGTGGGTGTTTGGGGAAACACAACTGTATAGAGTTTTCTGTCGCCAGATTCAATCACTTGTTGTTCATGCCACTTGAGCCAAATGCTGGGTAAGGGAAACTCAGTGGGGGACAGTCCCACTAAACAAATCGCTGCGGATCTCCGCCCTGGCTCTTCCTGAAATGGTTTCGGGTAGACCACTTCTCAGTGCTTCTGATTGCATGGTCACGCCATCGAACACCTGTGCGGGATCCAAGAAACACAACATGAATACCACCCGGGCACCCGGGGATTACATTCCCAAGGAGGATAAAACAAGGTCTCCCCGCAGGACTGGGATCGGCAAAAGCAAGTTCAGTCATGTTCCGTAGTGGAATTGGTCCAAAGGTTCCATTTCTGTTTCTGGGGCTGGGGGATGGCCGGTGTGCCAGGGGATGGCAGCAAGGTGTCAACCTCAGCACGAGGTCGCCGTGCTTCATGGAAACCCAAGGTTGCCCTCCCCAAGGCCCCGAGATGGCAAGGACCTGAGTCAAGGCCACGATAAGGCCTGTTTGGGGAACCAAGTGCAATTCCCGTCCAATCCCCCTCAGGGGATTCTAGGATGGGGGATGTTTGTAGGGAGGGCCTGTGGTTTCCAGGAGTGTGGAGCGTATCTCAGGGTCCGAATCACTCTTGTTTCGATCTACAGTTGGATAGGGAGCCTGATTTTGACCCGGGCAACGGCAAAGCTCGGAATGCTTCATGCACCACTTTGGTTAATTGCGCGCATGCTCCACGGGCGCATGAGGTCTTGTTTGAGCCAGCAATGAGCCTTGAACATGACTTGTTTGGTCTTTGGTCCAGGAGCTATGAACAATGGTTGGGAAATTGGGATTTAGCACACTCTCCGTGATACCAGAAGAGGTTCCCGAACTAAGTAGGCGTAGTCAACTTAGTCAAAGGAACGGCCCATTTTTTTTTTCACAGGTCAATTCTCCACAACCATGCAAACCGACTGTAGTACTTGCACCAGACCTGAGATCACAGTCTTCGAGCCGGACGCCTGCTATGCGCGCGCGTCTGCGCCGCGCTCTGCGGGTGGGATCCGCCAACAGGCAGGGAGAGATTTGTAGAACGGTTGACAGCTTTTGATTGAAGCAACGAGAAGAGATGGAGATGTTGAAAGCAGGCAAGCTTGGTTGATCTGCCATGGCGGCAATGGTGTCGGGACCCCCGGCTGGCTGCTTCGGCTCTTTGGGTCTCCTTGTTTCCCAGAGAGGGGGTTAGGCCCTAGTCTCGGCGGTCTCGGACCTCCAAGTCAGACATCTTTAGCGTGAGCCCCAATCAAAGCCCCGGCCAAGTGAAGGTTGGGGACAGTCCGGGCAATGGGTACGGATCTTTGCCCTGGAGGGGGACTGTTGGACCCCTTGATACCAGCTTTCGCTTTCGGGCACCCGGGCTGTCGGATTGTGCAGTTCTCGCTGCCGGTGAACGTGGAGCTGTCGCTCTACGGGATCCACTTTCTGAAGCAGCGCCTTCGCGAGCTGTGTGAAGGCCTCGCTTCGCTCGTTGCGCTCGTTGTCAGGCAGCAAAGCGGGGGTCGTTTGCAGGGAGGGGCTCGGAAAGCTTTCGCCGGATCAATGAGGGCTAAATGTCTTTTCACCGGCTTGGTGGAAGCAACAGTCAACGGATTCTCTGCGTGAGATCTTTCCTGATCTCACCGGCTTGTGGCAGCTGTTGCTTGAGAGAGACCGTGCGCAGCACTGTCACTGAAGAGAAACAGGCGACTTGCAGACGACGGCGTGTTTCGACATCGTGTCAGCATGCAAACATCTGGCAGATTGAGTCTTATCACTGCTTGTTCATGCCGAAAACTATTGCACGTAGCATCCATGTATTCCATTCGCCACTGGCACAAATCAACATGCACCGCTGACTTGGACAGTGCCCAAAACCTCCGCTTGCAGTCCAAGAAGCTCTACTACCCGGTTTAGTGGTTACCAAATGAGGCCCATAACCTTTACAACCCCGTAGAGCCCAAAGTCACGCGGGTTGGGGTGCTGTTCATTTGGGGGCTTCGTAGGGATATTCATTGATCCTGAGTATTTGGGGGGACGGTACAGAGAAGCTTTTTGAAGGATCCCTAGCTTACCATGATGTAGGTCCTTTGTTCACTTGGGGATCTCCTCTTTATTGCGGTTTTCCACAGGATTTCCAACAGATTTCAGATTTCCAAGGTCACAAATCTGGCGTTGATGGCTGACTGGCTGCCAGGTGTTGATGTCGACACCGATGTTCAGTTCAAGGAGACCGGCACAGACACCTTGAGCTCTTCTTGGCCGCATGCATCGGTTTGCTTATAAAGATGACAATAAACCCAAAACCCCATTTGTGGGATTCATATCCCCCGTTGAAAAGCCAAACAGAGGCGGCCAAGTTGGCAAAGAACAAACAAACAAACAAACAAACAAACAAACAAACAAACAAACAAACAAACAAACAAACAAACAATCACAATAAAACAAACAAACAAGCAAGCAAACACGCAAACAAGCAAACAAACAAACAAGCAAGCAAGCAAACAAACAAGCAAGCAAACAAACAAACAAACGAAACACACATACATACACATCACACAAGCACACACACACAAGCACAATACAGCACAACAAGTCATTCACACTAACAAGCAGTCACACAAGGTCATGGATCATTAGCAACAAACAAATAAACACAAACAAACAAACAAAGCAAGCAAACAAGCAAACAAACAAGCAAACACAAAACCGATCAATCAAACAAACAAACAAGCAAAAACAAACACACTTAAACAGGCAAACAAGCAAGCAATCAAGCACGCAAGCAAACAAGCAAACAACACAAGCAAGCAAGCAAACAAACAAACAACCAAACAATCAAACAAACAAGCAAGTGAAGGCAAGCAGTCAAGCAATCACGTAAACAAACACACAAACGCACAAGCAATCAAGCAAACAAACACACAAACAGGCAACCAAACAAACATGCCACGAACAGACCAAGCCACCAGCCAAGCAACACACAAACAAACAAAGAAATCAACAAACAGACAACCACAGCAGGCAGGCAAGGCAAGGCAAGGCAAGGCAAGGCAAGGCAAGGCAAGGCAAGGCAAGGCAAGGCAAGCCAGCCAGTCAGCCAGCCAGCCAGCAAGCAAGCAAGCAAGCAAGCAAGCAAGCAGACACACACAAACATATACATGAACAAGCACAAACAATCGCAAACACGCTCACAAAAGCACAAGGACACACAATCACACACACAAACATGTAACCACAAATACTCCACAGGCTCGCACACACACACACACAAACATACAAACCAACACAAACACACAAACATGCACACTCACACACATTGTCAAACACACCAGAGACAAACACGCAACAAAAAAAACACAACCAACCACGCAGAAACAAGCACACTGGCAAACACAAATACAAGAAGCACACACGCATTTGGTTGGTATTCCTTGCACAGCTCAGCCAAAAAAGGGAATCCTCCAAGAGATGGCCACCCCAAAAAGCCCGAGCAGTGCGACGCTCGCAGGAGCATGGCTACCTTCTGCTTAGTACTCCTGACGGGGAGGCGTGGAATTGCCTCGGTTCTCGCATGAGTTGGTGGGTCCATCCCCACATCCCCTTTCGGTGTCTTTGAACAGGGGACCCTCACAATGGTGGTTTTCCTTTTGCTTTTCCTTTAGCGGACGATAGAAAACCACCCTCGACAACATACACACCCCCTTAGAGGTGTGCAACAATGATTATTTTACTCGAATATGGCCAGATCTTATACAGCCAAATTGCTTAGCTTGTAGAGCTTAGATGTACATCCCTTATATTCACCTTTTAAAGGATATCCAAGCGGGAAATATGGGGCACCCGTGCGCAAGCGGAAACTGAGACCGCAGCTATTGCCGAAGTTTGTGAGTTTTTGGTCAAATCTCCACGCTTTTAGAACGAGGATTGGAACTCTGCCTCGCAAGATTGGCATTTCTGCTCAAATCAGGTACTGTAGAAATGCATGAACCTTCAGAAAGGTGTGCCCTTGAGGGGACCCTTTGTGGGTTGGTTTGACAGGAAACCAAATAGAAGCCCACATGTAAATAGAAGCCAACATGTTAGGGGGTCCCCCAGCCAAAAACAAAATGGGAACCTCCAGTGGAATCTGTCATGTGCTCTGCCAAGTGTGGCTCCATTCCTTGCCTGCTTCTTAGGATTTGCGTGTGCGATTTTTTTTCAGGGTGCCCTTTTAAAGGTTGGTTTGAATGGAAGCCACAAGGATACTCCTACCATTTTGGGTCCCTTGATTGCATACCCGCTTTGACCACCGCATGCCCGTTTTGACCACCCAGAGGCGGCCTTGCGGGCGAATAACGCCGTGCAACATGCAGCTGGCGCCGATTGGGTACAGCTGTTGGATGCGTCAGAGTTGAACACCAGGCCGGGCGTTTGTGTGTGTGTGTGTTGGTATGAGTATTTTTTTGAGGCTACCCTGCCAACAAGCAAGCATGGACCCTGCAAGGGACCCGTTGGTCACTTAAGTTCCTGAAAATTCGTAAAAAGGCCAATGTACTAGCCCCAGTTTCGCATGCTGAGGGAACACGCTATTCCATTGTTGGGACCGTGCCTCTCTCATGGAGCCGGCCAGAAATTCGTCTCCAAAGCTCCTGACCTTCCCTTCAAGGCCACTTGCTGATTCCCCATCCTTTTGCAAGAAAGCCCACTCCAAGGGCAGCGCACATCAATGGAATGAAAGGAATGACTCGGTGGATGCACATCCGCACATCCGCTTGTGTGGGACATGTGTTCTTGCTTGTGTTTGTTGTGTGGCGGCAAAGGTGGAGCAGCTGGTTCAACACTTGAGTGAGAAGCATCAATAACCAAAGTCCAAGGGAGTATTCAATTCAGATACAGATATGCCACTGTCAGTGCCTCAAGACAGCCCCTTTCAAAGACTCGTGGACAAAGTTGAGTCGATCGATACCTTCAGTTTTGTCTAGGGTGTCAATCACGTGCTCCTGAAGCAGGTACCCCTGAGATATACCCTTACATTGCCTTACATGGGTAATCTTTGTTGGGCGGACTCCCCTTCAGCTTCAGCTTTCCGCATGTCCAGGTTCCCCTGGCTCTCCACAGAGGGCCTTGCTCTTGGATCCTTCGGCACACGTGCGCCCAATCCGCGAATCGACGGGAGGTTCGACAAACTGAGGTGTTTGGCCCCTTCGGTTTTCCATGGCACGAGTGCCATGTGTAAATGGATCCCTGGTGCAAAGGTAGATGCACGGCTCTTTCAGCAAGTTGGGGTCAATTGCTATGTATCCAGCCGTCGCCGTTTGCAGCTTGCCTGCCGACTTGTTTGCAAGCGCTCTGATTCGCAGCACGCCAAGGCGACTTGATGAGCCTTTGTTTGCGGCAAGCCCATTCAAGTCTATGTGCCCCATCCATATTTCCGGGCTTGGGTTTTTCAGTCTTTAAACGTCCTTCTGAAGGAACCATGACATGACTGACATAGGAGGGTTTTGACCATGACACCTTCGGCTTGTTTGCTCTGTGCGACTTGCATCCGTTTAACTTCTTGGAGACTGATTCTTTCTCGAAGCCATTAGCTTTTATGGCCAACACCCAAACCCAGTTATCGTCTTTTGGCTTGGTCCATGCTTGCTGTCTACGCCTGCCTCCCCATCCCTCGCAGGCAACGAGGGCTACTTTGACCCATGGGCACTGCTCCAGGCGCGCGGGTATGGCTCCCATTCCAGTGGAATTCGGGCGGTAGAAAAAAGTCTTTCCTCGCATTCAGAATGCACAGTTTATGTTGGAAGGTTCTTTCTGGTTGCAATGCATGTCTGCCGCTCAAATGTCCCATGGGTGTGTCAAGCATCTCCTTGCAGTTGCCCATGTTGCTCGACTTTCCTGGGATCTTGGAAAGAGACATAGGAAACCTGAAATGCGACCCTTGAGTCTTGACGCTCCGGACAGCTGCTGAATCCAGCGCTTGGCCTTAGGCTCCCAAGGGCATGTGGGGCATACAAATATCGCGCCACCGTGTAAACGTTACGCAATTTTGTATGCAAGCGTACCTCATACAAATTATGTTCTATACATACATATAATTTGTATAAATGTTTATATGTGAATATATATATATATATATATGTGAATATATGTACATGAATACTTGCTTACATTTATGTGCACGCAAGACATAATTACATGATTGATATGTAGGTGCACCTACCCCAACACGCCTCACCATCTATCGGACCTGGTGCGCCAGGCCATGCGCAAGGGCGCGATGGCGAAGGGTGTGCGCTTTGTTGACCAGAAGGTCACAGGGCTCCGGAGGCGCGTTGGCTTTACGGGATGGTTCAAGGGGCGGCTCAGATGTGCTTTGGGACCGACTTTCGGATCTTGAAGGCAACGGCATGAGGCGACATGACTCGGTATCGACCGAGAGGGAAGCTGCTCTCTGCGAGACTCGGCCGCTAAAGTATGATTTCTGGCGAACTGGTTGTGAATTTCAATTTATTCCGACCGCTAGAATCAAGTTTGGCGCACTAAAGCGGACAATTGATTAAATTTAGTCCCCATGTGAGCCACAATCCAAATCTGGATAGATTAGAATTAGGGGTTGTCCCGTCCACGAACTGGTGCGGATACTCGCGCAAATTATTTCTCAATGGGTTTTTGGTAGCCTCCCCTGTGTGAGGTTCGGATGACTCAATGTGGGAGCGTACCTTTTCTTTGGTGGGTACCCTTTCTGGGATTACCACAAACGGAAATCAAAGGGACACCACGTATTTTTGGTTGAGCCCGTTTTTCGACCTCCTATGGGCCATGAGATAAGCTGCTTAAAAACGGCTTGGGGTCGGACAGACTGGGAGACTAAATTCCCATGTGACTTCTGCAGAGCTTGTCCGCGGTCGACAGATCGGAGGCCTGGTAGCAGCATCGAAGCCATTCAGCTGGCCGATGGCACGGATGTGGCAGTCAGCACCGTGGTCAATGCTGCAGGATGGGGGGGTTACCGAAGTGGTGGCCCTGCGTGTGTGTAAGGGTGTTTAGGCCGTGTGTGTGTGTGTGTGTGCGTGTGTGTGTGGGGCTAGGCACCCCTTTCATCTTTGTTTAAAGAAAAGCCAGGAACAGAAACACATTGTTGCTTCCCCTGTTTTGACACATGTTCAATTGGAGATGAAGCAGCATGTTTTGGTGTGATAAAGAGGGAGCCAGCTAAAACATGGTCTAAAACATGGTTGATGGCCAGAAATCCCCATGAGAAGAGCCACTTGAAACCTAAAAGCAACCTAAAAGCAAATGTGGTCAAGGTGGCAGTTTGGACCAAGCCAACACCCGGCGTGGCGTTCTTGAGGCTCGCAGATCCACTTTCGCGGTTTTCCAGGGACACCAAAGGGAACCAAATGCAAAATCAAAGGGAGACCAGAGAAACACCAGAGAAAGAGAGAGCAAAGGAATACCAACCCCACAACTATCCAACCCAACCCATTCCGACCCTGAACCCAACCCCAACCCCAAAAAGCTATACCGAACCACCCCATTCAAGGGGGGTACCATACCCCATTGGACAACCCAGTACCCGGCGCCGGATTTAGACGGCGAGCGCTTCTCAGGAGCTTTTGGTGGTGAAGTGCCTTGAGCTTAGTGAGCATTTGTTTGGTCCTAAGGTGGATTTCCCTTTGTGATGCTTAATTAACGGCGAAACATAGGGAATTCATTGTCAGCCGGAGCCCAAAAGGAGTGACCGTGGCCCACAGAAAGAGGCTTGACCATAGCACATATGAGATTCGGTCTCCATATCCACTAGTCTCTATGCCCAAATCGAGGGGAGTATGCGGACACACTCTAGATGCCCAACAAAATGGGGGGGGGGGGGGGAGACAACCCTGCTTTTTCATGTTCAAAGGACGGCACATGTTGACCATGGTTGAAACACCCTTTGCTTGATGTTGGCAGGGATGCGAAGAACCATCACAAAGGCTCAACTTACAGGGCTGTGGGGCATAAATACGCTTCTAAGTCATCACCTCTTGTACGTACCAGTTTCAAAGGAGTTTCCACTGGGGAGGAGGGGCATGATGCTGAAGACGGAAACTACTGGACAGCTGTGTGCATTACAAATGGGGTTTGGATACTTTGTTGATGAATAGCTTTGCATTATTGGCTAGTGGTTTGAAGGCTGGTTGGTGGGTGCTTGCTGACCGCTTGAAGGGTGAGTGGTGTATGATTTGTTGCCTGAGGATCTTTAGTTTCTTTCTTGAGTGGGGTTGTTCGGTGTCTGCAGGGATGGTCTGTGTGTTGCTTTCAGATTTGCTGCTGGCAGGCCAGCAGATGCCGGCTTGTCGGTCTATGGTTTAGTGGAACTGCAGGCGTATTGCAATGTGCACACACCTTCCAAACAATTTGAGGTTTCCCTGGAGCATCTAGATTTGTTGATGAGGGACGAAAGCACTGGGAAGAAGCGGAGCATTAGTCTGGCATTTGATGTGCTTTGGGATGCGAAGAATCAAAAACCCGGGTTGTGAGTAGCCCCAACCATACATAGAAGCCATTTCCGCTCTGTAATTCCTTACATGAGTAGGGTCGCCAACCTGTGAGCTGTTGCAAAACAGTCGCTTGAAATCCAGGCTTGGGTGCAAGGCGCTCATGTTTGCGCTGTGAGCGCCAAGTTGTGCACTGGCGTCCTGTTGTTTGCAAGTGAGGGTGTCCGGAAATGGAGGACCCTTGTTGCATGCTTGTCAAAAGGGAAGCCAAAACACAATTCGCCCCATTTGCCCATGATGTTCATTGGGGAAACCCTCACTGGTTGGCTGACATCAATCCCTGTGTTGTCTGATGTCCACCAAGCGCCCCCAATTAGAATTCATCCTCATATGAGCAACTCGCAAATGTCCCAAGCGAAATCCGCGAAAGCCAGGGTAAGCCAACGCGTGATTTGTTTTCCGGCTCTCACATCAGGACAGGCCAAAACAATCAGTCTATTGGTAATTGTGATTGGTGTTTAGTTGTTCACTTCTTGAGGGTTGAGTGCTGTGTCATGGACTATTGGCCTCACTTCGCTTTACAAGCTTACCAATAAAGCTTATTAGCCCCAACCCTAGCTCCAACTAACATAGCAACCAGTGGGAGGGTACCAGGGAAATTGATTTTGTCTAGGTCTCGTGCGCAGACACGGGCATTCCAGTTGTTGACTATACTCCAAAGTGGCTGAAGCCCTGGGGTAGTGAATTTCTGAACCCAAAAATAGTTGATTACTTAAACCCAGAGGTAGTTGATTTTTGATTCCCCCAAAAGGCGAACCCCTGGGCTCCGGGCTGCTGCACACGTTTCGCCTGAGGGTGGCCATGTGCGGGGACGTGACGCCCCTACCTGTGGCGCCAAGGAAGCACGAGGCCCTGGCTCCAGCACCACGGTAAACATCATCATTCTGATGGGTTATAAGAGGAATCCAGAAAGAACCAGCCATGTTTGGGGTTGCCCTTTTTTGAGACACCCAGTTGTTGATAGCTGAAGTTGCTGAATGTAATATAATTAGAATGGGGTTCAGCCTCTTGTGTCTGTCTTCAACGTGAATGCGCTGGAAACTTTAGCTTCTGCCGAGGCAAATTTCAAAAGTTTCTGAGATTAGTTGTTTCATGCGTCCCTCGGGTTGCCCCAAATGTGGTTGAAATGGCAGGAGTGGTTTCGGTTTTCACTCCCGGGAGGTGAACGTTTTTGGCGAGTCGCGACTCGAGAACCGAGGCGATGTATCTTCATGTTCCACGTGGGCCAGGAGGCATGGCAAGAGACGTGTGTCCCATGAGGCTCTGTGCGGAGGGGTGTTTCTTTCCGGAATTTTCGTGATGCATTGGAATTGCGTTCCTTACCTCAAGGGAAGGATCCACTCTATGGGACACCCCCAAGGTTCTCGTTACCCTTCAAGCCAAACTACAAAGTGTGCCCTTTTTTCCAAACGTGAATTTCGCCAGCTGATCCCCACTGTCTCTACGTTACTGTATAGGACATCTTTCGATCCCACTCGCTAGAGCGCCAAGCCTCAAAAAGGCACACACACACCCATGTACCTTCAATTTGCTCAATATATTTGATTGTCCCCTAGTTTTAAGGGAATCTGTCAATACTGGTCGTTTCATTTTTTCCATGGGACTTAAGCAAATGGACCGGCCAAATGTCCGATCCAACTTGCACGGATGGCTGTTCTCAGGTGACAAGCGATGGTGTTCCCCGGCCCCCGGACAACACCCCGCTGACCATCGATGCCAGTGGCGTGTGGTTTCGCCGGGTGCTCAACGAATTCTGGAAAGATCTACTCAGGTCCCCCGCAACTCAACAGAAGGAACCCAAAAAAGATCCCCCCACAGGAGGTTCCTCAGATTGGTTTCGGGGGTGTTGGCTAATCCGCTCACGAAGTCAGATCAGCTGAGGGTAGGGCATTTTGTAAAGAGGACCTTTGGGGACACTTGCGCCTCCCAAGGGAAAAGTCAAGTGGGTCAGAACTTTACTTTGTTTGACTCCCTTTCAAGAGAGAAAGTAAAGGGCAAGTGGGGCGGAAATTGGAGCTTTTCTCTAGCACTCCCCAGCTGGCTGGGTCCTTTCTCTGCTTCCCCGACTTCGTGGGCTCCCTATATTTCTGGTGGATTTAAGCATCACCTTTTGGGCCCATTTCAGATTTCAATGGCTTTCCTTCAAGGGGGTGATGTCTAAGAGAGACATATGGGAAGCCCAGTTACTGCCAAGCTTGAACTTGTTGAGCCCACTCGGGAGACGAGGTTTGGTCAGTGACTTTATTGTGAGGCTCGGACTTCAAGCATGACCCAAGCGACCGCAAAACCTTGATCACGAGAGGTAGGTCAGCTGGCTGAAGGGTGCAGATTGCACTCCCACTGTGGGCATATTACGTGTCGATTTCTTGGCCTATAGAAATCGGATTTGACTGGTTCTGAGTTTTTCGACATATGATGAAACCATGTGCACGAGAGCCATGCGCTGCATAGTCAAACATGCCCGCTTTTAGAGGGAGCCCACCAAACAGAAAGGGAAACCGCGTGCCATTGAACAACAGAGGTATTGCTGCCCTCAACACACGCTGTGTCATCTAGGCGATCTTGGTTTAGACGTCTGAAACATACTTTGGCTACATGTCGGGAGGTCAACAGGGATACACGGAGCAGGCAAAGGCCGAGGCCAAGTTGGCGGATTGCCGTCACTTTTCGTTCCAAAGTTTTCTGCAACAGCCACGCCAGCCTGCCCGCTTGATACACAACAGTTCTCAAAACAGCAACTGGCTTGTCTGTCTTGGCTTTTTCTATGTGTTTTATTGAAGGGCGGGTAGGTATGGTTGTTGAACCCTTTGAGGGACTTAGGTGGGGGGACCAATATAAGAGTTCCCATCAAGAAATCTGGGCCGCATGTTCGGAGTTTCACAACGGCACAGACCCACATCCAAAAACGGGGACATTTTTCACTTCCCCCACATTTTCCGCAAAGGAACTGGACCCGATTTTCTCTCCTCTGAGGCTCGGAGGGCTCCCGAGGACGGTTCCTGCCCCTTTGGCTGCGTTCAGACCCGGTTGCGTGGGGCGGGGGATGGTCATCAACGCACGGGGCTTAGAGAATGTAGAAGTCCGTAAGGCAACCATGCCTACATGTGGATGAATATATGCGGGAAGCCCTAAAATGGTGGGTTTGCTGTTGGTTTCGCTTCAAAACAACCCCGAAATGAGTACCCTCAAAAAGAGACTGCTCCATATGTGTTTCTGTTTTTTGAAGGTACTCCTTGCACCTTGGGAGCGTGTGTGCCCTAAAATGGAGCCGGGTGAAGGTGGGTGGGGCTTCCTTCCCTTGGACTTGCAAGAAACACATCGAAAATGCGCGCCCTTAGCAAACAACAGACCCATATGTCCAATCTATGGTCATTTGTTTGAGCATTTCCGGGGGAGGACCCAATTTTCCATGTCGTCTTGGGTAGCTGACATATTTCGAGCGTGAATCGTGCATGACAGCACTGCACTGAGTTGCCATGCAACCAAACAACTTTGAGTTAGCCAATAGAAATGACCTTCCTCCCAGCTTCGCGGGGTCTCGGAAGGCAGGAGACAAATCGGCTCCTGAGGTGCGGAGTGAGCCCAAAGCCAGAGGCGCGCTGGGGGAAGCCGGCGCTCGAGTTTTGAAGACCTTGAAAAGGATTCATGCAGAAGCACCGGCTGACGTGAACGAGGATTCTGGAAACAGAAAAGCGTCAAACATCGAGCTAGTTTTCGGGGCAGGACAGTTGATGACATACACTTAGACTTAGGAGAGATGTGTGGTCATCCACACGCGTTTGTGTGTTGTAGCGTTGTTTGCAAGTGGATTAATGCATCGTGTGATCGCAGTGTCCTACGGCTTACGGATTATCATTGGGGATTCCTCCATGTTGAACCCAGCCAAACAAGTTTTTCTAGGAACCAACCAAAAGGGCAGCGTTGCTCTTGGTTTCCCTTCAAAATGAACCCCAACAAAAACAGGGTGCCCTCAACTTCAACAATACACAGCCATCTAGGGTGCCTTCCGCATGGCTCAGCTGCCCGAGGATGACGCGGACTGTGACGCAGATGCGTTGGACGTCATTGACCACGACCTCTTTGAGGATGCCTCCCGAACAAAACCCCACTCTTAGAATGCTTGCAACGACTCCTGCTAAGAAGGTTCAGCAAAGCGCGGGGGTGGGCAGGCCTTTGGGTTCTTCCTAGCTTCAAACTGTTGAGATTGTGCAGCAAACCTGATGAGGGCAATTTCTGAGAAGGGGTTGGTGCCCTTTCAGAAGCTGTGTGAAGCAACCCAATACCAACTCGGCTTGCCACAGCCAAGGAGCCAGGGTTACTTAGCTAACGAGCCAACATCATTGTTCAGCCTGCTGCTTGATGCCTATGTTTTCTGCTCCATACCGGAGACCGGCCGTGTTCAGGACATCATATGGCCCGCCCTGGCGGAACGTGCTCCAGCCCTGGAGGCTGCGGCTTTCAGTTTCTGCTTTCAGCCATGGCCAACAACCCCTTCGCCCGGTTAGGGATGATCATCAGCCCCTTGGGGAGTTTAGGCAACTCCCCCCAGAAAGGGATCGTGACGAATAATCGCCCACACCAGTTTTTGCCCTAGCACACATGAGCCCCTGACAACATTGCGACTGTTTTGTGATCAGACACAGGCAATTTTGGTGGCCCTCCATATCCTCCCCAAGCTTATAGCAGACGACTGCCAGTATTAATCAGTTGCCTCTTCACAGCACCCCACCTGAGTCGTGAAACTTCTTTTTTTTGCAGCGGCCCAAAGATGAAGCTCCATTTACCCAGAAGGTCACACATCATTTTGTACTTGAGTGAATCCTTGCAGACTTCCGACTGGCGTTCTCCTGTGGCGGGGTGTGTTTCCTGCTGGTTTCCGTCTAAAAGGCACTCACCACTTGTTGGTGGTTTCGAACATCACCATTTGGCCCATAGACAAGTTTCCCTTGGCCAGGAAGGTGTTTTCATGTTGGACATAGAGGGAACCCCCAGCAGGCCATCAAGCTCGAGTCCTCCTGGGCGGGTCTCTACGAGTACAACACGCTGGACCAGAACGGGGTGGTCGGGTTGCCGCCTCAGAGGGGAGGAAACGCTGCGTTCCGAGCAAAGCGGCGGACGCCGTTTTTAAGGAGGGGTGTTCATTCGACGGTACTTGTTTGGGTGAGTCCCGTCAAGAGGCAAGAGGTTGCATTTGGGTTATTACGTTTGGCGGGAAACTCCATTTGGGATATTTTGCGAGGATGTCACAATGGGATTCCTTTTGGCTGCCACTTGAATTTTTGTGCGAACATGTGTTGACCATTTGTCCTGCAGAGCTTGGGCTGGTGCTATTTCAAACTGATGAGTCAAGTGGTGCAAATGTTTAATATCAAGTTTGGGATGCGCGAAAGGTCCGGGCATGTCAACTTTGTTGGAGCGCCCATGCAGCTGCAGACAGTGTTTGACATCCTGGAGGTGGCTTGTCATTGTCGGTTGTTGTTTGTGTTTGAATTGGTTTATGTTGTTATTGTTGTGTTATTGTTGTGTTGTGTTGTGTTGTGTTGTGTTGTTTTGTGTTGTTTGCTTGTTTGTTTGTTTGTTTGTTTGTTTGTTTGTTTCTTTGCTTGTTTCTTTCTTTCTTTCTTTCTTTCTTTCTTTCTTTCGTTCGTTCGTTCTTTCTTTCTTTCTTTCTTTCTTTCTTTCTTTATTTTCTTCTTTGTTTGTTTGTTTGTTTCTTTGTTTCTGTGTTTCTTAGTTTCTTTGTTTCTTTGTGTTTTGTTTGTTTGTTTGTTTGCTTGTTTGTTTGTTTCTTTCTTTGTTTCTTTATTCCTTTTTTTCTTTCTTTCTTTCTTTCTTTCTTTCTTTCTTTCTTTCTTTCTTTCTTTCTTTCTTTCTTTCTTTGTGTTTTTGTTTCTCTGTTTGTTTTTGCTTGCTTGCTTGCTTGCTTGCTGGTGCCAGATGATGCTTGCTTTGAGCTTAGCTCATCTAGCTTGTTTGTGTAAGGAGACAGGTTGCCGTGCCGGGCTTAACATCTGCCATGCTTTGACCCGCAGGTTCCGTGACCCCGAATCTCCAGCAACGCAAAAACCAGGGAGCGGAGCCCTATGTTTCCACAAAATCAGGGGACACACAATCGTCCTACAACTGGGGCCTAGCGGACTCACTAGTTTTCCCGTTTTCCCGTAAAACATAGGGTACGAAACGTGTGCCATCCACATACGCTTAGGTCATGGGCCCTGGGAATGTCAATTTTTAGCAATAGGAGCTTTGAAACCACACCTGAGCTGGGGGGTTCTCCCTTGCCTTTTGATTGGTTTTTCCAGAGAATCCAGAAGGACAACCAATGTTAGTTTGGGGGCCCTGCAAGACACGCACCAGAGGTGGCACCCAGATGTCTCCAACCTGCTGGTTGCGACTGGATTCAGCGGGCACGGCTTGCAGCAGGCCGATTCGAAGGTTAGGGGCAGGCACCAGAACTACTGGATTGTGGTTGGAAGGGAGCTCTTACGGAGGTGGGCGCATCCAAATTTGCTTGGTGCCGCCTTGTGATTCTTCACATGATTTTGGCAATTTTAATGCCAGGTGTTGATTGTTTCTCGAAGGAAAGCCAAACCCGGTGGATCCAGTTGCCCCTATTAGTGGGCCAAAAGACTGATGAACATCACCTACAGGTACAAAAATCCTGGGAAAGGAAAATGGTGGGTTAAAGGAAAATAATCGGAAACCACCTGGTGCTTTCAAAGGACACCCAAAGGAACCCCTTGCTTTGGGTGCTTTGGGAACAAGGGGAGACCAAAGGAGCAACAGTTTCTTTGAGCATATGCCGCGCTGAGAATTCCAATAGTCAACTCATGCCAAATCTACGCTCAGAAATGCCCTTGCAAGATTCCCTGATGAGGGTGATTCTTTGATGCTCAATGCCTCACTTCCTGAGTCTATGGACTTCTTCTTTTTTTTGGGGGGGAAGGCCATTTAGTGGTACACAATAAGTCTAGACTTTTTCTGGCTAATCCACTCAGGAACTGAGATGCTAGTCGCTGTGATTTATGAGAAGTTCGGATGGCTCTCCTGGCTTTGGTTTGTCCCGTGGGCCATCCTTCTCAGCAATCAACTTGAAACGCGTGGTGCTTCAAAAATGGAGGTGTTCTTAGCTGGTGTTTCACGGGGATCTTGAAATGTTTGATGGCGCGATTGGATGGCTTGGATTCAATGATTTGACTCGCACGGTAGGATGAGACGCAGGGGTGAGAAAAAGGAGGGGGTATACAGTCTACTCTTTTTTTAATAGTGGTTCATATCCTGAGAGCCGGTAGCCTCGGTTTTGCATCAATTTCACCCCAGGCCCGGTGATTTGGTAGTGAAACGTATGAAACCACTAGTCAGCATATAAAGGGGAGTATGATGGTGTATGCCCCTGCTTTTTTACCTTCAGGTAACCCTCAATTGGTGGTTTGGATTGGTGGTTTGGGGATTTGAACCCCTGGTTCTTGAGGGTGAAATTGGAAACAACAACCCCGGGACGGGTAGCTTTGGTTTGGGGTGGTGATTTGTGTTTGTTTTTTTCTACTCGCTATACAATTCTAGCGGTTGTGTATCCTTTTACTACCCCTCAAGGTGCTACTCTGGGAGATGTTGCGTAACTAGGTTTGTAACCGTAGCTTCAGAGTGGGGCTGGGACACCATCTGAACTTCAGGGAAGCCATGCGGAAGGCTCCAGGTGTTGGCCGAGCCGTGGCTGAGCTGCTGACCTCTGGGGGGTGCGCCGAATCCGCGGATGCCGTCCGACCTGGGAGTCTAACTTGGGCCGGGTTTAACGTGGGTAGCGTGGGATAAAAACGTGGGGTTTGGGGAGCACCTCCCAGTTGTGCCTCGCTTTTTGGAGGCGAAAGGTACCCTTTTCAGCTTGGTTTAAAGGAACGCCGCAAGGAAAACCACCATTTCGGGGCATTGTTGGACACAAACCCCCACCATGCCTGGGAAGCATGGTAAAATGCTTGAAAACTTGTGGTCGACCTGTAGTGGTTGGAAAACCTTTGAGTCCGATCGAGTTTGGGGGGGACGAAGCCACCTGAAATGGTCAACGCTCCTTGTGGCCGTGGTCACAGAAGCCAATTGAATTGCTAGCCTTCTAAAATTTCTTGAGCGATAAGGCAACATTTCTGTGCACTGGAGGCATGGCGTGCCCATCCATGACCTCTTTGTTGGCCCTGTGGTTGGTAATGGGAATCCAATATTCACCTGGCTGAGAAGCAGGGATGTGTCCCATTTAAGAGGGACTTCTTCACTTCGGAGCAAAATGCGCCTCCATCACCCCACCAGGTCCCTCCAAAAGGGACACATGAATAGGTCCCGTGCCGGCTCATATTTTGAAGGTACCAGACGCTGGATCTCTCTATCCTGGGCTACGATCGTATCCTGCGGAACGAGCCGGTGTTTGAGCGCGGCATCTACTGACCCAGCGCAGACAAAAGGCGGAGGAGCAGCATTTGAAGGACAGCTTGTCGATTCTCAGCAAGGATTCAGCAGGGTTTTGGGGCAATATATCTAGGGATCCTCTTAAGCCCAACCAGCAGAGAGTTTTTTTTTGGTGGGGCTACACTATTGTGTATCCATCTCGTCACACAAAGCACAAACGACATCGGAATTCTCACAACTGCTTTGGATTGGCCAAACAGTGCAAAAGCAATTCGTTTTTTGAATATGTGGACTCATTGCGCTTCCCATGAAGCCGCAACCAGCATTCTCATGACACAAGACAATTAGCAAGTTAGCAAGTTGCAGGAACCCCGAGTACATAATAGATCGGGCTCAATGATGTCAAACATGATTATTCCATGATCTCAAGGTGAGTTGGTTAACTCCACAACCCAGCACAACCCCCCATTCTAGTTATTGGGACCCTAGTACCATCAAGACTCACAGTGAAGGGTGCCGCTGCATGTATTGATGAGGTGATAATGTTTGATCATGTTTCTATCCATCAAACAGTGTCCTCTTCGTCCCAAGACCGTGAGTGTGTCTCGCTTGCTTTCCTGGCATACACCGTACATGACCTTTCAGGGTTGCAAAGCATATCAAAAAGGCGAGGGCTGCATTGGTTGGTAGATTTTCTCTTCAGGCGCGTCGGAGAATCAAGAGCATTTTCATGGCAACCAACATCGCACATTTCCTGTTTGGCAGATGCCTGCCAAGGGTGCAAGGCACATGCACCCCTCCTCAGAAATCTTGAAAAGGTCTGTTGTCATAAAGGTTTCCAGGCTTCTTTCTCACCCTCAAAATGCGCCTTTTGTAGCCGGTGCTGCACAAGCGTCTGCTGCAGATTGTCAAGTTTTGATATGATCTTGGCTCCAGCGTGCCGCATTTTCCGACGACCCGAGTTGACTCGGGCCCCAGCTGGTCATGGAAGCGCAGGGCTCATGACAGCGCATGGCTTTGTCTCAAAATTGGAAATGGAGGCCCCAAATGCCTTCAAAGCCAACCAAGACGACGTGCCCGCATGTTGGCAGTTTAATGTTGCCGATCATGATCACACACGTGTACCGGTGGCTTGCTACCTCAACACTTGCCAAGGAAACGAAGGGAAACTTCCAACAGCCAAGGGGCCCTTTCAGTTGTCCACAGCGACTCAAGTATATTGTTTCGTTCGGTTTCTCAAGGTTTGAGCATTTCAATGCCCTAGCGGTTATCACCTTGTCTTGATTCGATGGGGCCGAGTTGGTTTGTGTTTTTGTTTGTTTGTGTTTTCTTCTGAGAATGTTTCGGGGAAGATTTCGAGATTTCACGACGCAACTGACTCTTGCTCAGCTGGGATGCTGGACGGCTTCGCGAGGTCGACCAGGAGTATCCGGGTACGTCTGTGGAGCGCTTGAGAAATATCCAGGCCGAATTTGGAGCTCATTGTGGTTCCCTTGAAAGTTGGTACCCGTGGTTTCAAAGGGCATGCACAGGGAAACCAAGTTTTGGCAATTGGACAGCAGCTCAGCATGTGCTAGCTTAAGCGGCAGAACACATATGTCACCCTTGATTCCGCACATCAATGCTTGCTATGAGGAGCGCCAGCGCCATGTTTTGCAGGAGTGGAACAGGCATTTTTGACGTAATTTGTGCTGAAGTTCTATTTGTGACCCACCTTGTTCTGGGTCACTCTGCAAGATAGTTATCCTCAGATTGAGATGACACCATGCGCGCCTGAGTCACCGTAAACCATGTACTCAATATGCACATAGTTTCAAAGTGTCACGGTTTGGCACTGAGCTTTGCCCATGTAGTGCATTGCCTTTGGACAAGCCAACCGTGTTGTTGCCAAGACTTTTTTTTTTTGAATTTGAATGTTTCTGGTTGTTTCCACTGCTGATCGGCCAACCCTGGATTGGTGGTTGGACTGGTGGTTTGAGGATTTGAACCCCTGAATTTTGTACAGTGGGAGACCAACCCTTGACGACCAAACCCTTATATAATCCAACCCGCCAATTGAAACAAAGCTGAGCCGAGAGGCTCGAGTGAAGAGTCTGACGCCGCTGGATCTCAGCAAGGACTGGGAAGAGGCGCCAGGGGGTTTTGGGGTAGGTGTGGGGAGAAGAGCAGCTTGAGGTAAAACGAGTCGTGCTAGAGTTTGCAGCTGCCAAGTTGTTCAGCGGCGCCCTCTAAATCCCTTTTTGTTTGGTGGGTTCGGGGTCCTCTGCAAATTTGGTCCTGGCCCGCAAGACTAATTTGGTTGCCTTCGACTACCTTTCGCGTCACAGGGCAACTGGGATACCTTTAAAGAAGTATGTTTGCATGAATCCACATATGTACCATTCTAACAGCACCTGAGTAGAAGTTTCTGGTTCTTCTCATGAAACGGTTAGGGACTTCAACAAGCAGTGCAAGACATGGGGAGCGTTGGACCTGGCACTCCGTTGATGTCCACCAAGATGGCCCACAGGAACACCAGGTCCAAAGTCGACCGGATCGCGCTGGATCTAGTCGAGGCTCTCAAGCTGAGTCCCTTAAAGTGATCATGCTGAGTTCTTAAAGTTACTTTGGGGTGCCGAGGGACCACCATTTGGAGGGTGATTTTGTGGATGTCACTTTACTGGAATCCGGTCTCCGTTTTATCTCCAGGTCCTTTGGGCTATCGATCTTCTTGAAACTGGATCCTCAAGCAATAACGTTTGCCTCTGGACCACGTGTGATGGTTGGCCTCGTACGTTGATGCAGGGTGATCTGGTGATCGTGCTGCTTGCCGACCTGGACATGCCAAAGCCCTTTCTGTATGAGCTCCACCACATTGTGATCAGCAATCATTTGTCACAAGCGAATGCCATGTTAGGCTGTTCTTGCCCATGAGAAGTTACTTCGTAGTTTCGCAAGAGGACAGCTTAAGTTCAGCGGCTTAACATGAAGGCCTACCTAATTGCAAGCACTATTCTCCAATGAGATAGGTGGATTAATAGGGCCCCACAACCCCATTCTAATTATTGAGGCCCTTGTTATTGCTTGTTTGTCTCGGTGTGCATGTGTGCTGGCCACTTCAACGCAACTCTCGGCAGGTCCGGCGCAAGATCCTTTGGGCAGGCGGGCTGAAGGAGCGATTTCAACGACCCAGACATTGCGCAGGGAGGAATGTTCATCGGTTGATACGGCCAGTGACCATGCCGGCACAGATGCAACAAAATTGACTTCCGTGGTGAGCAAGGGCTGCACAGTGAGTCGCACCAGTTGTGGGTGCCTGTGGAATTCGGTGGGATACCCTTGTTTGGGGTTTCTTTTCGAGAGCAGCCGAAGGGAAACCCTCAGTTTGAAGGTTCCCTTTTTCAATCATTCATTTAATGTGTTACACTCCGACTCCACTGTTGCATCAAGTTGGCCGGCGGGTTGCTTCTCCAGCACTGGAGCATTGGACAGAGGGAGATTCATTCAGCCGTGCCCGTTGCATTGCTTTTGGAACGAACTTGGAACCATGCCATAGCTCTTCTAAATGGATTGCCGGGCTAAACACACATGTTACACTGCATGTTTACTTAGCTTGGTTGTCATGTTTGGTTCCCCACCGCAATTAGATGTGTGATTTGTTGACAATTGCTTTTTGAGGGCTCTGTTTGTGGATTGGTTGAAGGGATGAACAGGAAGCCACAAGCCAGCCTGTTTGAGGTGCAGTACCTTTTTGTTGGTTGGCTTGAACTGGAAGTCAAAGTGAACGCCACCATTTAGGGGGTCCCAAAGTGTAATGGATGCCCTCCCTCCAACAATCATAGAGGCTGACGATCGGGGTTGGAAGAGGAAAGCCTTCAACTTCGGCTCATTCCCTCTGTGAGAACCAGCAAGAACATGAAACTTGCTTCCCCAACATGAGAAGATTCGGTCGCTAGTCCAATTCCGAGGCTTCGGGGAACGCCCATGCGCAGGACCTGCCCAGCACCCGGCCCGGTCAGGGCTACACCGGCGCGGCCCCCATGGGCTTCCCTTTGACGCGCGAAGCCAATGATTTCCCGGAAACATGAACGTTCAAGGAAACCCAAAACACATTCAACATTTGAGTGGCAAAAAATATGTTCAAACTTGTTGCGGAATATATGCCTGAGTGTCACTTTTCTCAAAAGGAAACTCAGAGGGGTGATTTGCTTGTTTCTTTCCAGACCCCTGTGTGACACCCGGAATAGGGAACGCCCTCAAAATGGTTGGCAGACATAAACCTCATGCAAATGATGTCCGCCGAGCAATTTCCACTTGAAGTTCAGTACTTGGGAGACGGTATCACAAACTGTTGCAATCTATATGAGCAGGGGATTTGTTCTGGTTCGATGAGGATGGCAAGGAGATGGCCATGAATCTTGAAGGGGAACTCACAAGTTGTTGGTGAACCTTGAAAAGAAACATTTTATGTTCACTCGAGGGTTCTTCACAAAATGTCATCATGTTTAAACCTTTAGAGCCATTTAAGCAGAGTATAAGAGTTTGCCCGAGAAAAGTCTGCCTAGGCACTTTGCGAAGGCGCTTGTTGCGGTGTAGGCTCGAGTAGGCGCCATCCCATGGTGCTACACACCCGCGGTGGCTCCGTGTAGGCATGGCATAGTCCATGGGTTGCTCGTGGGATTCAACCTCCCCCACCTGGTTTCCAACACGAGGCCTGGTTTGGGTCTTAGTCTGTGGAGACAGGGGGTGGTGGTTGGGGAAGGGGGCAGTTGAACTGTCTGAGTTGTGGAGCCCCTGCGACTCAAATGTCGAGGTCATTCTTTCAATGACGACAACCACTGCGATCTCACGCCCATGCTGGGGGAGGCGAGAAGGGATCGGAAAAGTGCCGGGGGGTGGGAGCTTGTTTTGGCAGCACTGGCTAAAGTCCCGGTTCAGTGGCACCACGTTGCACTCTTTGTTCCTTTTTGCTCGGGTTCTACACAACAAATATTAGTCAGCAATAAGTCTCTGACAGGGTTCCTCTTTTAAAGTTGGGCAGGGCTGCTTCCAACCTCAAAGTGACCAAACTACCGTCCGGTAGGTCATTTTTGGAACGGATCCTTTTATTTTCAATTCCCAGGGGCCAAGTTCTCAGCTACGATCGATGCGAATGGGAGCAACCCCAAGGTGCCCAGTGGCTTTTTCCTTCTCGTTCTTCGCTTCTTCGTGGCAACCGTTTCGACGCGCAGGTTGCCCACAATCTCCATGGCGGGGAGATTCGCGGGATCGCCATGGGCAATCGGCTAGGCCTGCGCAGGGATGCTTCGAGATGGGGATAATTAAACGAACACGCACCAATATGTGTTGAGACTCTACGTCGGGGGGGTCTTAATTAACAAGTGAGTTTTCTTTTGGAACGTTGATGCTTAGAGACGTGTAGGGAACCCTGACAAGGTTTGGCCCTTGGCTGAGTATGATTCCAGTCCTAAGGGACCTCATTTCGCGGTCCTCTCCATGCTTTGAGAGTTTCCACAGAGCATGACTTGTGTCCTTGATCAGACTCTGGTTTGGAGACTAAAGAACCCAAAAGCAGATACGAGACTTGAGAGGGCCCTTACTTAGTCGGATAGCACATTACATGGGCTCCTCAAAAGCCGTTTCCAAAATGCCAGTTGGCTGAGGGGAATGATTCCTTTGTTGCGGGTTACCGAATACTGTGTAGTTGCATACCTGATCATGTTGAACTATGTGTATTTGGTTTTACCTTGCTTGATATTCCTGACGGATTTGGCCACTTGTGCCTCCACAATCCAGCCTTTGTCAATCGGCTGTCTCGATCGCCTGATCAAATTCCAATATCTCCAACTGGCAGTTGCAGCTTCTAGCTTTATTTTAGTATGAAGCACCATACCACACGGAATGAACCATATTACTGACTCCTCCCGCTTGAAGTATACCAGCACAAGTACACTGCTACAAGTACAATCACTACTAATTAGAGCTGATTTGGTTGTCACTCACTATGCAATGCTGAATAGTATATCAGACATGACTGGCACATGATAGTGAGGTTTTGTCAAAATGCCATGGGTTATTTGGGAGGGACCGGGGAACTCACCAAGTTTCCAACAACCATGAGACTCACCAGGTGTCCAATGTCCTCTTGGAGCAACATTCGTAGTTTCACACTGGCTCTTCTATGTGCTCCTCAAAAAGGGGACCCCCCTAAACATGGAGCTTGTCCTTCTCTTTTCCTTCAAGCCATCCGTTTTTGCAAATTCCCCTACATAAGGAGCATGTCTCCAGGGGTAACTTCCTCATTCTTTCCAGGGATCCTTCTTTCTAGAAAACCTGGCGAAATGGCTGGTTTTTGAAAAGAACGATGGCTGAAGAAAATGGAAAAGGAATCAGCCCGTCGAATTTCAACAGGCCCGGGCATCGAGATCGCGAGCCTTCCGGAGTTGGGCGTTGGGGGCTCTTGGAGTCTGGCACCAAGACCGTCAAATCCCACGGATCAGTGTAGCGCATGTCCATTTTGCAGTGGGACGTGGAACAAATGGTTTTTGGGACCATGAATATGGTGGATTTTCATGGGTCCTTCTTGGATTTGGCGGACAAACGAAGGTGGGGGTTCATGTCCACTTTTGAGGTAGCCTCCGACTAGGATTCACAGCCACATGGAACTCAAATACGGGGTCCTGGTGTCCTTGCGTGTGGCCCTTGGGTGTGCCCTGGTGTTGTGCTGGGGCTCCTGACCATCTTTGGGCAAAAGTTGTTTCCACTCAGCGGTTCCAGCTTTGAGAGTCAAAGCAAGACCAACAAGGATATCAAAAGGACAGGCCGACAGAAAGATCAGGCATTGCAGTTTCATTGTCATCTAAAGTTCTACAGTCAAGGGTTCTCCTTCAATCTCCCTCAAATAATTAGTGCCGGAATACCAGCACCCCTGTTAAAGACCGTTTGGGCTGCGCGGAGGCGGGGCACGTTTGGTTTCCAGGGCATGTCCATTGGGGTGTTCTCCTAATTGGCTTGATGCGGAATCGTGAATCTGCTGAAGGTTGAACGCTTGTAAAACCTATGAGTGCAGCTTGCGAAATGAATAGGTGCATGACACATTTGCAGGCCAGGGTGGAGATGGGTTGCGTGCCAGTTTGGCTCAAGGACGACCAGACGCTGGGAGAGGCAAAGGACCTCAGCGTCAGGAGGAGGAACCCGCAAAAGCGAAGGAGACACTCGGGGCGGGAAGATGCGGAGCGTCCCCAACGAAGGCAAGGAAAGGGAGGGAATGTAAGTTGAAGCCCTGCGGAGAGCCCAATGATCGCAGCGCAAGGTTCGAAACCCCGTGTGGAAGTAGATGAAGATGTGCCGGCGCGCCTCAAGTCCAGGGTCTTCGTCTTTCTGCGTCGTTCCTCGGGCTCCAAGGAGCAAAAGGCAGCCATGTGGGGCATCAAGGTGGAAATCATGTCGGTTGATACGGATGCGAAGCGAAACGTGATGAACCAAAGAATCCAAGGTGACCTCACTAAGGACAAGCCGTTCAAGCACGAGATCTCTGCCGGGGATGATCGCGTTGAGCAAGTGAACACGAGGCACGACCCCACTGTAGGGAAGGAAAAGTCGAGGGCTGCAGCGGAGAGTACCCTTCGACTTGCTCGCAACCCATTGATGGGCGTTGACTTTGGTCAACCTGGGGAACTTGGAGGTGTTTGTGGGGCTGTGTCTACGCTTGCGTACGCGCTGAAAACTAGAGGTGCTTGCTCATTCATACTTGACACCTCACCTGCGAGAAACAGTCCACATGCAAAGAAAACGGTTAATTGGTCAGTCAGAGGCCAAACCGGCCGCTTGGACTAGTGATGTGTTCCCTTCCAAGATGGTAGTTGCAGTTTTACTTTTGAGGCCGGAACCTAAGTGAACATTTAAGACCCCGAGGCCGAAGCACGAGGGTGACCCACCATGCCACCACACACTGAAGCTGACATTCCGCAAAGGAGCAGTATATTAGCAGTATATTGAATTATCACATGTGCATATACAAAAAATCTTCTCAGACACGGGGTGTGCCTTTACGCACACGTGCTGGGTAGTCGGGTGGGTCCATGCTGGACAGATATGCCCACACACCTAAACTCCTCAAAGTAATCCGTTCCTGAACAAATCATCAGACCAGGCAGGCTGAGAAGCTAAATCTTTGGCAGACGTTCCCTACTGTGCAACCCGCTTGCGACGGAAGCGGTCTTGGACAGGTTCGGAACACATCTTCAGGCATCTTTAGACCACTTGTTTCACGTGCGATATGTGGCTGCGCTTTGACAGTCGGGTGGTTGACCATTGAATGCCCTGTGCGCAATTTTGGTTCTCATGTTGCGCGCGCAAGCCGCCTGGGAACCTTTGATCATCGAAAGCCACATTTCATTGGTTTTTCTCATTTCGCGCGCGTGCGCGCACCCTCGCGACCCAGAAAATTGTGGGTGTTTTGGGATTGTTGCAAGGCGCCATATTTGAGTGCGAAGCTAGTTCCTTTTGCAGTTCCAGCTGGGTATGTTCATGAGGTCTCTCCTGTCTAGCAAAGCTCTGTGCACACAGCGTTTGCTCAGTTTTGCTGTTATAGCTCAAGGTATGAGCTCGATCCCATGTTCGACAGGAATACTATCTATACTACCGAAACAGCTTCGTCCAGGCAATCAGTGGCAGCAGGGCGCTGCTTTACTGGAAGTTAAAGCACTTCTGCCCGATTTGCCGGACTGAACCGGATGTCTGCGCGGCCCAGCCAATTGCAAATTGCTATGTGACTAAGCGCGCACGAGTGTGTGTGTGTGTGTGTCACTAAAATGACACAAGTCTTCCGAATGGGTGGTTTCGTGGCTGCGTTTCAGAGTGCAAAAAACCAAGGATGTGTCCAGGATTGGTGCCATGCGGGAGGAGGAAAGTCCTGTCGCATGAACATGCCTCCTGCTAGGTCTTGGACCATCTGCATCATCAACATGTACCGGCCCCGCCCACCCCGTGCTGAGTAGGGAGTGCGCAACTGGGGCGGCCACCTAGGAGGCAAATTTCGGATGCAGAATCAAAAGCAACTTGCACGGCGAAAGAGCTGCAATCCCAAGCCAAAAGGCAAGAAGGTAGGGCAGAACGACAGGAAACCATTTGCAAAGAAGCTAAGAAGCCAAAGAAGCATTGAAGGTTCCTCGCGATTGTTTAGTTGTGGTACTACGGCTATGCTTCTGGGACCTGTCACCTGCCAAAAGTGCAAGGCCTAAGCTGCGCCACGCAAGGAGAGCAGAGGCGGCAATTTGCATACTGTTGGCCTTCCCAGCAGACTATGTGCTGGTGAAGGGTTGAGGCCAGGTGATGAGGAAGGTAATTCGGCGCACCAAGACTGAAAGAATGAGTGAAGGAAATTCGGTGACATCCACCAACGACTGACAAAGGAGTGAAGGTAATTCGGTGGGAGGGGGGCTTGCGCCATTCACATTGAAACTCTTTATGCCATTCACCAAAGCTCGTTTGTGAAACATCTCCCTCAATTGATTGCGTGTTAATAGATTTTGCTTAGGGCTTTCATTGGCAAGTAATTCCAGGTCCCATGCCAGATCTGCACCTGAGGATGGAATGATACACTCGCCCCCAAGAAAGGCGCTGGAGCGCCTTGTTTTGCTTAGAAAGGGGTTTGTGACCCAGCCCTGAAAGCCAATTAGACGCGCCAAGCGACGCCGCTGCGCCCGGCTCAGGCACCTGTACCAACGGCTGCCACTTTGATCCGCCCCAGGCGTGCAGTCAAAAGTGGGAATGGTGAATCTGGGCTACAAAAAGGAGAGCAGCAAGAAGCCACATCTTTGCCTTTAGTGTTTGGAGGAGCGGGAAGTGCGTTGCAGCTGCCCTTAGGCACCTGAGGAAGGCCGTGTCAGAAACATCAGTGCAGCTCCTTACAAGAGCAAAAGTTTGGTTTGGTTCCCTTTTCCTTTACCTGGGGTATGGACCAGCTGAACATTATTTGGGGGTACCACCAGATGTGGGCCGAGTTATTGCCCTTTGCTCTCGGGTTTTATTGTCGCTGCCAGGATGTGGCACACGTGCAGTTCAGGCCCGGAACATCTGAGTCTGCGGGTCTCGGCCGGGCTGGTTTTGGGGAGCTGGCCTGAGCCAAGTTGGAAGATTTCATTGTGGTTCCTGTTCGTTTACCACTGTCATTTATTTTCTAGAATTCTGGGTACTTTTCCCAGTGGAATCCATCGATGTTCCAGGAATTCTGCCAGTGGACATCTGACTGAACGCCTGGCAGGTCGCGCATTGCTTTCAAGCTGGTTTGGGCCCCCCCAGACTTCGGCAGCTTCGTGCTGGTGGATGACAGCCAGGGCCACATCTGTGGCAAATGGTTAACGGTTAGTCAGGGATCCTTTTGTGTGAAGCTTGGTCGAAATGTCGAGTTGTCTATGGCCCGTTTAAGGACATGGGGCCAATTTCCTCTCGGCGAAGCAAGTACTCTGACCGTGTCTCGTGTCTTTTTTGGGGGGCTTGCGCATCACTCTGGCCATGTTTTGAATTGTTCCGTTTGCCAATTTCGCCCTCGGCTTGTCAGGTGGCGCATACCTCAACCACGGGACACCCACTGGTGCCAGCTTCTCAGGTAGAGTGTGACATCATGTCCTTTGAAATGCTCTCCAATCTGGCAGGTTTAGCATGGAATGAACATTCCCATACATTCCCAAATCCATCGGGGAAATGCCTTTGTTATGCACTTCCCATGCTTCAACTTGGGCGAAAGGCCAAGGATATTGTATAACCTACACCCTGACTTCACTTCCCAGTTGGTGGAGATGAAAGGGCCTATCAAGGTGCGATTGCAAGACGCCTCGCGTGCCAATCGTTCCCGGAGTTTTTGGATGTCAAACCCCTAAGTAGCCAATCGATATCGTCCAATCTGGTGCACCCTTCTTGGAGCCGTCCTGCAACAAAACCCACTGTTGGCATGGTGCACCATGGGTCTTTGCATGTGTTCTTGGCTCTCGAACAGGGTCCCTTTCCCGTCAAGTTGATCCTTGTGCCAAGTTGATAGTGGTTTCCCTTGTTGTAATGGTGTTCCACGGATGGGGATGACGAGCAACCGAAATGGGATAGAATTGTGCCATTTGGGTACGTGTGTAAAAACGGCGGAACCCCAAGAATGTTGGCTTGTTTTTTGGTTTCCCTCAGGAAACGCAATCTCAAGAAGGGTGCCGATGCTCGGAAGAAAGGCGCTACACCCATCTATTGACAACTGGCCGAATGCGCTGTCCACCGAGCGGAGCGGCGTGTTGCTTAGGACCTGCCAGACCCGAGAGCCAGACGCTCCAACTACGGCTTGGTGAAGGGCAGCAAGTGATCGGTTCGATCGAGATCGAACGGATGGCAGTTTCTCGTCAGGGATGCTTGTTTGGAGGCTACCACTTTGGGTTGGTTCGCATAGCCAAAAGGAAACCCTGCATTTTGAGGGGCCCCCCTTTTTTGACACAAAAGCAAATGGTGATCTTCTTTTAGCTGGTATTTAATGGGAGGCCAAAAGGGAGCCCTCGCAGCGCTGCATTCTAGGAAATTGACCCCTATTTTGAGAAACTTCGATATATGAGGCTCGGTCACTGGTCCATTTTGAAGCGCTGCACTCTGTGAGAGGAGGCCATCAGTTGGCTCTTCAGTGCTTGCGTTTAAATCTTTTGACTTCGCAGAGGATATCACTTATCACTGACTTTAGTGGGGTACAGCAGTCGGAGCTTTGACGCTCTCTGGTGGCTGCTAATTTGTTGCGGCCATGCTCCCGTGTCAGTGATTCTGATGGCGCGGAAGGCCTCCCAACTGATTTGCCCCCTGGTACTGCCTTGCAGCGCATGATGCAAGTTTTTTGGTAGGATCCAGGCTTTGACCCAGCTGCAGTACTCTGGTCGTGGAGCCTTTGGGTGAGTTGCGCAGGCAGTGTGGTCAAAGTGGTGGCGGACTTGGCGTACAATATAGTTGCATAGCACCATTGTGCTCGCTCTGTGCAACACTCCTTTCACTCTTTAGGGCCGCAGCTATATCTTCGGCTTTTCAACCGGCTCAATTGAGCTGCTCCCTTGTAGGTAACGAGGCTGTGCTCATTGCATGACATGGACCACACTCGCCCTATTGCACGTTCCTGTTGAGGTTCGTCATGACGATGGCTGGCCACAGGCATCTGGCCAGTACTGCGTTCAACATGCTGTTTCGTTGAATTGTCGGCCTGACCTCGTTCACCCCGTGAGCAATGGCCGCCCACCTTGCGGCGACCGAAGGGCTTTAATGCATGTTAGGTACCGCGAGTTGTACATTGATCTTTCGGCGAGCGCCGCGCCCCGCACAATAGCCTAGCGCCACCCGCGACAGAGCGAAGGAACACCTCTTTTTTGTTTGGTGAGCCCCTTTTCTTGATGTTGAGAGACACGCACAGTGGGCTAATCTCACAGTGAGTCTTCGTTTGCTTCCCTTGCAATTTTTTGGAGCCGCCCCAAAAAGCGGGAGCCCCAGCTTGTTGGTGGAGGTACGCGCGGGAGGCTGATCGCCTGATGGAGAGATTGTCGGGTGGATGAGGCCTTACCTGGCGCGCATGCCCGGTTTGGCCCCGAGTTCATGAACAAGGTCAAATTTACGTCAGGTTTTGAGAAGCTCAGTTCAAGTGTTCAGTCGCAGGACACACCTAGTGCCAAACATGTCAGACCATGTGTACCACGGACAAAACAAGAAGATATCTTTGCCTTGGAGAACCGAGTGATACTTATCAACCCCTTGAGATGTCTTGTAGACCAATGCTCGGACTCTGATCAACGGACGAGGCGTTTTGTCTAGCTGCCGTTCTTACGAGTCGCATTCGCCAGGCCCAGGGCTGAGGCTTTGCTAACCGAGTCAGTGCTTCAAGGGCTGCCTATTCGTGTAGAATCCCGAGGTCCTTTGCATGGCCCCGCACTCAAGTGGTTGGAATTTTAGGGCTGTTCATTTAGAAGTTTTGGTTGGCATGTGCCTTGTTGAACCACGCGGGACATTTGTTCAGCATGTCACTCCCGGGGTCTCTCGCAGGTGCTGAGCCTTCACGATTTTCCCAGCTGACCGGCTGGCTCAGAAACACAGACGTGAAAAGAGGAGAGCGGCGGCCCTTTTGTTTCGTAGGTTTGGGACCAAAATGTATTATTTGTGGGGTTTATTTTCTCAGGCAGCCCCAAATTGTCATTGAAATTGGTGGTGAGTTTGGTTCTGGTAGGGGGTAAAGGGAAAAACACCACCGAACCTCCAAATCACCAATCCAAACCACAAATTAGCGGGGAGCTGATTTTTCAGTGTTCACGTTGATCTGAGGGGAACGCCACGAATCAACAAGAGTTCCCCCTATTTGACAAATCAAGTTGCAGGATTCCCCGTTAATTAAGGCGGGGGAACCCTGATAAATCCGTGGTTGATGGCAGGTGGGGACGGTTTACCCCTTTCATGAAGGCGCTCTTCACTTCAGCTGGTACTTTTCTTGGCCCCAAATCCACCAGAGCCAGCTGGGTGGATCATGGGCATATCATATAGCTCATGCCCGTCTTTTCAACTTGGGCCATACCCAGGCACGGAGAAGATTGCAACATTTAAATCATTTGGTAGGTGGGTCTAGTAATTGTAGTTCCGATCGCTTGCAAATTTGATGCCTTACTTAAGGATTGTTCAAGCCTTAAACGACCAAACTTCAGGTGCAGGCATTTGCAAGGTGTCTCGCTGGCTACCTCTTTAGTTTTCTTTTTTCTATCCTTGCACCGCGGGCCGCAGCAGCATTTTTGCGAAGCCGCCGTCCAGGCTCACATGTCATGGCGGAACAAGCACCACGGCACCCTTCGAGTTGGTGACTCCTTTGCGAGGCAAAGCAAGCAAGGTAGCAACTAAGGTGGCAGGGTTCAGTGAAGACTAGCAGCTTTGCCCCCGCCCCCAAACTCGCCGTGCTCCGAAGGAGCATGGCTGTAGTCCGACTTGCAATGCCATGATCCACGGCCGCTCCAGGAGAGATGCATACTGGCAAGTGGTTCTGCTGCCATGTCTTTTGCGAATATTGTAGAATGGCAGATTGAACGGAGGCTGGGCAGGCATCGGCCGTAAGTGGAAGGTCTGAATGTGGGCGGCTACCCTTTGTATTCTTTCCACTAGTTCTGTTTTGGGTGGACCACTTTACAACTAGGATTTGACTATGGATCGAATGTTCAGGATAGCAGGTGGCTGGAGGCAAGGTGTGCAGCATTTCTGAAGACTTGCATATCGGTCACAAATCTTATCGAAAAGCCTAGAATGCCCAAAGAGAAGGTGGCGCCAATTTGATATCAGGAGCGCAGCTTTGAAACACCAACCGCAGAGTAGTCAAAATGGTTGATGATTAGGGGGGTGTTGCAGCAAAAACTGGAGGTTTCCTCTTAGATGGGACCCCTATTTGTAAATCAGGGTACTGTACTTGTTTGAGGGTATCATTTTGGGTGGTTTGAAGGCAAACCAAGAGGAACACCCACTTGTAGATCCGGGTGAGGCAAACCCAACTTGCCAATAATTTTAGGTTACCGCTCATAGCTAGAGCTGTACTTTCCTGGGGTTGGTCATGAAATTGTTTGTAGGGTTTAAGCTTTAGACAATTATAAAGGTTCCTATCCTCAGCCCCCCACCCCCTCACAATTGCTTCTTCCCATGTCCAAAATCCTCACCCATTCGTTAAAACCTTTTCAACGGGTCATCTACATAAGGAGTCTTGATCATAGCAGACATGTCCATTGGAACGGTTCTCGGCAGCAGGAATGCTGCTTCAAGCGGAGATTGAGCCTTCGCTCCAAACCGAGGCAGAGCCGAGGATGCGATTTGGCAATGGGTCATATTGAATCTAAGATTGTTCCCCCTACCCCCAAATCGAAGCTGCCCCCAGGAGTTTCATTAGATGTATACATAGTGGATTTACATCCCACTAAATCACTAATGAAACCGAGTGGTGTGGGGGTATGTAGGGGTAGTGGAAACCATCTTGGTACGCAGGTAGAGGTAGTGTATGATAATTTGGAACTTGTGATGCTGAATTCGTAGGTACATGGCTGTCAGATCTGCAAGATGGCCGGTTCTATGTTGACAGCTATCAAGGCCGACAATGGATTCTTGACACATCACTTCCGAACAGACGTGCACAAGCTCATGGATCGTTCGCAGTTGCCGCTGTTTCGTTCAGTGGTACCTTGGTGTAGGGTTGGGCAGAGCATTTGCTTGAATTGACCATCCCCTGGACCCCTTCAATACAGATGGCTAGACAGCGGTTTCAGCATGAAAGGGCCAACCGCCCAACCCCAGCTTCAGTGCCACGACACGGGGCCTTTGCAAAGTCCCCAGTCAGCCCCAGGTTTCTCCGCGAAAGTGGCACCAAGGTTGGGTGGCAGTTCGTTGCAGGCAAATGCTCATGTAGCAAGACGTGGGGGACCAGGCACATGTTTTGCTATCCTGATTTTGTTGGTTAGAGAAATATTGTTTGCTCGTCAGTATGTGTCTTTGAGCATGTATTATATGCTCAACTTGTTTCATGATCCGTAGTATGTCGCATCCACCTCAAAGAGTGAGCGCATGCTCCCACCTTTGTGACGAATTCAATGAGTCTTCTGCCTGGCAATTGTAGAGCTGGACGCTTGCTGGCTTTGTGTTTTGAACGGACTTAATGGGAACGCATGATTGCTACCCCCATGGTTGATGAATAGGAGGTGTTCAAATTTAGAGGGAACTCTTCACCTTTTTTTGGGAAACACCCCACATTAATCTACCAGGTTGATTGGGGTGTTGCCAAAAATATGGCCGGTTCCGTTTTGGCCCCTGGTGCTGCCTTTTTTGCCGCCTTGCAAAGGCGTACCACAAAGGCCCTGATTTTGAGCAATGGAGTTTTAAATGGGGACTCCTCAAAAGTGGTTGGACGCAAATCTCGGAATTTGATGTCTACCGGGGTCCAACCACTTGAAGTTCATATCCATGTTTCCTCTTGGTTTCCCACTAAATGACCCGAAGGGTACCTCGAATTCGCGCAGAACCAGCAGCTGGCGGAGCCAAAGACCTTCGTGGCCACCTCAGAGACCCCAATGTTGGGTTTCGTGATCATTTGTGCCGGGGCATCGGGGCGGGGGTGGAGGCGTTGGTTTTGGGGGTAGTGTTTTTGATGGTTGTCGTTGTTTTGGGTGGTGTGTGCTTTGTTAGGCTGGGTTGGTTTAAAGGGAAGCCAACAGGACGACCATTTTGGGTCCAAATCCCCATTTCGACCCCTTCCCCTTGCGGGGTTGTTGGGACTACGATTGAAAAGACTGGCTCGGAGGTGTCAAGAACAAGAAGTGTCAAAGCCATGGGCAGTCGACGTGCTCTAACCTCACGGTAGTGGGTGGTCCTACGTATTATATATATATATACACATGTGTCAAGATAAGGGACCCCCAAAATGAGTGGTTTGCGATTGGTGTCCATTTAATCCAACCTGGAAAGGATACCCTCAAACAAAGAACAAACTCATACTATGTTTGCGGGGTACTTCACAGTTGCAAGAGATCCAATGAATGCAAGCACGACCCTGGCCCATTCAAGGGCTTTGACAGCTTTTGCTTAGGTTGAAGCTGCTGATCAAAAATGCACAGATCATGCATGTATTGTTAGTGAGGAGCGGAGGAGGGGTTCTCTTGCAGGGGCCACATGCATGGTGCTCTTGAACTACGCTCTTATTTGGTCCTCATGGAAGCACACTTGGGTATGTGTCAAATGAACTAGGAGGACCCCCAATCTGTTGGTTTTCCTTGCAGCCAACTCCAAAATGAGTAGCCTTGACAAAAACACATGGCCGTTTCGTCCTGTTTTGCTTTATCTGTCCTGACGGGTACGCCTACAGTGTATCCATTCAGATGCTGCACAAATCTCAGAATTATATACTTGTTTTGTCTGCCTATTTTATGGCAAGCTCACCTGTGGGTCAAAAGCGCTTACCATGATGTAAGTCCTTTACTTGGAGATCCCTTATGTCAGATTTGGAATCATGGATTTGATTCACTTCGACAACAGACGTGGCGTGAGCTGATTTTGACCTGCGCACTTCGCAGGTCTTGGACAAACATGCAAAGGAAGGCACTGCTTACGCTCCCGACTCAGGATTTCGCCGTCTTGCTGACGTGCAAATCGCATATGTGCCATGGTCGAAAGCCCCTTTGTCTTGGGGTTGGTGGGAAGATCATGGAATTGTGTTGGGAATTTGGACGCCAATGCCACGGTTCCTAGTGAGGGGGCCAGGACCACCAGCGCCATGCACAGGCTGACGTTTGCAGAACATGGGCTTGAAGTCATTCATGTGTTTTCGAACAAGTTGGTTTGTGTCTTGGGTGAACACCACGTTGCCTTTCCGTTTGGGTTTCTGAAGTACTTTATAAAAGCTCTCTGATGTATGGTGAATTTGATTGTTTCCCCTGCGCCTGGTGGTTCAAGCAATGCTTTGGGCAGTGAAGTGTATCCCGTTGATTGCACTTCGCTGCACATTGGCCGATCGCGCAGCCTGAGGTGACAAAGCTTTTTACCAATGATCGACTCTCTCGAGAGGCTGTCCCGTGCGTCCCGCGCAAAGATGCCGCGGCGGCCAACAATTCCGAAGATTGCAATGCATGCCCCTTCGTGGCTGTTGCTTCAGAGCCTCCACAAATGAATTTGAAGGGATGCCAAGTTGTTGCAAGAGTTCGTAGGATGAGTCAAAGTGAAACATTCGTGGTTACAAGCCGAAGTAAAGGGGCCCTATTTTGACCCACAGGGACGTGTGTGTACAGTTGCCCACATAATTTCAGCGGTGGCAGCGATCGGCGATTGATTTTCTTGTTGGACCTCGTCACATTGAGCTTGTCTCATGCAGTAGCTTCACTTTTGCAGTTTGGTGCAGATTTAGCAGGAGAGATCGGTGGCCGACCAGTCCTTGCCGAATGACTTCTAAAGTTTGACAACCAGTCTAAGATCGCTCGGGCATGAATGGCATAGATGGTCTTAGTAGTGGTTCGCCTCGTTGAGCGAGCACATTCAGAGCTCTGTCAGAGCAACGCAGGGAGCACTCCAAAAGGGTCCCATCCGTATGAGCTTTGGTCAAATCGACGAGAAGTCTATGGGTTGCCAACGATATGGGTGGTGACTTGAATTGACCCCTCACGGAACCCAGGGAGCGAGCATCATAGGTGATATATATATATAATACACATGTTCTTTTCATACTATTCCGTTTGAACACTAACCTTATGAGCCTTGTCAGAAATGGGGTGTGTTCAAATGAACTACCAAAGCGTTGAGCTGGTCGGGGTGAATCGCCATGCCAGTACTGGCATACAAACGCGAATAAACATGCATGAGCTCATACCATGTAATCATGCCGAACAAACATATAAAGGGGTAGAACCATGTATACACCTGTAAAATCAAGCATGTATACAATAGTACGTACATACATGTAGAATATACGCACCACTGATCTAAAAGGGTTTGCAAACACCAAGCCGCTGCCTCCTAGAGAGAACAGGGCATACAACCACTATACAGCCAGCATGTGAAGGGCACGCACCCCACCCCAGTTACGGGACTTTGATCTTGTGGGAAAGACCACTTTGGTGGTACACAAACAGCTTGGACTTTTTTGCCACCTCCACCAGGAAGTGAGACACCGCAAATAAAACCCTGGGTGTCGTGGTTTGGGTGTAGCTTGGGTGACCCTAAATGGGTTCCAACAATCGGGTTCCTTTCAGATGCTCACACATGATTGTCATTTGGTGGCGATAGGAATCCGTTTGTTAGAACCTGTTTTTGCAGGGCCCCTGAGCTATGTCAGTCATGGTCATGGTGTTCTCAGTGGGAACCCTCATAAATATTTTTACAGGCCTGGTGGAACATATCACCCTATGTGTTTTGTCCATCTATGGAGGAATTCAACGTCGCCTCTAAGTTTCCCATCTCAAGCGAGTTTCCTTCAAGTGAGGTGATGCTTAGGGAGCCCGTTGGAGCCCCGCAGGCCTTCACCTTCCTGGCGCCCGAGAGCGCCTCCGACGATGTGGCCGGGGACCAAAAGCTCTCGAAATGGGTTCGTCTTCACTTGGGGGAAGTGCTGCCCCTTTTGAAGTTTTGAAAGGAAACGAAAGGAAGGCGAAAGGAACGCATACCCAGCTTTTTTTCCTTTTTTTTTTCCGGGGGTGGGGGGGGAAGGGGGAACCGGTGGCCTTGTTGAATGGTATATTTGTGTGTGCTTGTGATCGTGGACTCAAAGGGAGCCGACAGGATAACCACTATTTTCGGGGTCCCCCAATTTTACTACATACCCAACAAAGAATGGCAATCCGGGTGGAGGGTTCCCTTCCATTTAGAAGTCTGTGTTTTTGTTGAGGGTGCCCTGTTTACGGTTGGGATTCTTGTGGCGTTCCCTTCACCAAGCAGCCAAAACGGGTCTGCAACATTAGGACACGTCCAGAATGAAAGGCATCAAATTAGAGAGCAACCAAATGGCTGTGCAACGGACGCGCTCCGCATTGGCTATGAATCATTAAGACAAAAGGACTCCTTTTGCCATAGCGGGTTGTCTCCAAATGTCATACAGACCCCCCCCCCAAAAAAAAAAAGTGGTTTCCACTTGGCACCCCGTTTCAAAAAATCCAAGGTCAACGTCACAAGAAGAGCCATTTTCTACCACCCACCAACGTAGGCAGTTTGGAAGGTGCTCAAACATATGTTTGCAGGTTGACGACAGCTAAGCCAGTTTTTGACAGGTGTCGCGTTTGCAGTTTGGGCAGGCTGTTTGTTTGGATGTGATATTATATTGTCAGATGTTGGCATAATGTTTGGAGTCGTGTTTCGAGGGTGTGTTTCGGGAATGGTTTGCTACTCATCGCCCTCATCATGCGCGCGGATGCATTCAGGGGAGCTCTGAACTTTCTTGTTTACATCGCTGCATGTAGCAATGTGAATCTTTTCCTGCTAATCATCATTGAAGCATGCCCTACACAGATTCTATCAAGCGTATTCCAGCTTGCACCAAAGGATGTGTAGCATCCTAGAACCCGTTTGTCAGAACCCATTCGACAGGTCACCCAAAATAGCTTTGCACGCATGTTGTTTTGCGCGGAACCCTTTGCCTGCGCCTACTTTTTGCTCAGAGGCCTTGAGGCAACCGCTCCTCGGGCCAGTCACGCCTCCAATTACTATCCGGTAGTGCCTTCATAGCGGGCGGAAAGCGCGCGGTTGTCCGCCCTTCGCCGGCCCGCGCGAAACACAACGCAGCATGTTGATACCAATGAGTGCAGACCCTTCTGGCCCTGTGCCAGAAGTTGTGAAGACCGTGCACGTATATGGCTGGCGCCCTGGCACAAGATTTCAGACCGAACTTGTTCTCAGTGTCTCAGCTGATGAGTAGAGCTGTGTTTGCCCTTGCAGGTATGTGATCATTTTCTTGCTGTCCTTCCTGTCAGTGGGCGAATGTATAGCTGGAGATGCCTTTGCTGGCATCATCTTCTCGATCATGGCTGGGATCGTGGTCTTTCTCCTTGTTGACGGCTGCAAGAATATGTCCATGTAACTTTCGGTCTGCATTGGGAGAGAGGTTGGCGAGGAAGAAAGAGGTCCAATGTTGCGGATTGTTTAACGAGCAGCTCCCTGAAGTGTCGCTTTTGTGTGTGTGTGTGCGCGCATAACAGGAGCAGACCCTTTTGTTCAGTCAGCAAGGCTACGAGGTAGGTGTTTCGCTTTTAGTGGCCGATTGAAGGGAACCCGTTTTACATACACTGTGGTTTTCCGGCTATGTCATCCATTTGAACAAATAGATTCCCCCGATTTCGAATAGTTTCAACTAGGTTTGCACTTTTGCACCGCATTTGTTTATCCTAAAAGCGGGTCTTCCACACAATCCTCAGATTCTGGGTCAGGTTCTCACGGAAAAGGATTCACTGATATCAATCCAAATCCCACAGGTCATATCCATATGACCATGAAGCACCTCAAAAGGGGTTGACCCTGAAACCGAATTTGGATGTCCATTCGGGTTCCCAATTGTCCATTCACCTGAGCGTTGACCTATCCCTGGACCACACCCCAGATACCCAGGCGAATGCCCCAAATGTCCCCAAGCTCCAGTGTGTAGCTCAGCCCCTTGAATTTAGCAACAACAACGGTTGGGGGGACCCACTTTTGGTAGGTTTTCAAAGGGAAGCCAAACCAGACACGTTTTGAGGGTTGCGATTCTCACGAGACAAACCCAAACGCACCGTTGGGTGTTTCGTCTCAGGTACTGCCTTTTCATGCTGGGCACTATGTCCTCCTTCCAATGCTTCTTCGACTTGCTGGGTCTGATCAGCGTCTCTGACTCCAGAATTGGGCCTTTTGACCTTTGACCTTTCCCATTCTTTGTTTTCCAACGGGCGCCCTTTTCGTTGGTCAAGGTTCCTGAAAGGGAACGCTGTTACTTCCAGTGTTCTCCCATCCGGGAGTTGTCCAAGAGGCTGGGTCAAGGCCGGTCTTTTCGATCCGTGAGGCGTGGTGGGTGGCCGAGAAACCTCAGAGTCCACCATGCAGGGCACGGACAAGGACGTGACGGTCATTACGCGGATCACAGTGCACCCCTTCTTTGATCCCAAAATGGGCCGCTTGGAGAGAGTTACTCCGGCAGTGTGTTGTTGAAGATGCGTCCAAAACGCCACCTGCTTGTGGAAAGGGGGAAACCCCTTGTGCGATGATTTGGGTGCTACCTGTTGAGCAAGATGTAAATCATCCCAACATGTCGATGTTTCATGACAAAATTAAGCCCTTGCAGGGTTCCTTAAAGGATACATCCAAAAAAACACCTGCTTCTCAGCTGGTAGTAAAGGTGCTTGTTGACTGGTTCAAATGCACTTTCACGCCTCCGGCTCAGACCGCCGACATTACTGGCCGCTTTCTTATATGTGTTTTACAGGTACAGTGCCACAGGAGAAACTCCATTTGGGAAGGGGCCTGTTTTTTGGTCTTGTTTGTTTATGTCTTTTTTCCGCCGGATGGCAATACGGAATGGGTGTTTGTTTTTTGCTTAGCCCTGTCTTTTGCTTAGCCCTGTCCGACCCGGTTGGTTGGTTGGTTGGTTGGTTGGTTGGTTGGTTGGCTGGCTGGCTGGCTGGTTGGCTGGTTGGTTCTCGGCATTTCGGCCTTCGGAACCGATTTCCGGATGGGGCATTAGTCACTCCATTGCCTGGCCCCCCGAAAGAGCAGCACACAAAGCCCACTCTGTTTTGGACTTCGGGACCGACCGCTGGAGAATAAAATGCACGAAGCCTTCAGCCAGTACCAGCGGGTGCACATGGAAACTCAATACTGGACGCCCTTGGCTGTCGCGTTGTACTATTGCTGTAGCGGAAGAGTGTCTAGGCACCAGGCTTCAGCCAGTACCAGCGGGAGTGCATGGCTAAGAGTGGACTTGTGAATGCCAAACATACAGCAAAAGAGAGACACCCCCCGCGCGAACTGGCGGCCCAGCATGTCAAATGATGATAATTTTGGTGGCTTTAATTTCTCGTGCATTTTATTCTCCAGAAGTCGGTCCCGAAGTCCAAAACAGAGTGGGCTTTGTGTGCTGCTCTTTCGGGGGGCCAGGCAATGGAGTGACTAATGCCCCATCCGGAAATCGGTTCCGAAGGCCGAAATGCCGAGAACTGTTGCACTCTTACTGTCCAGAGCGTGTCCCAACCAAGTAGCTCCGGGGAATGAAACTGAGCCCCAGAACGGAGACAGGGTTAAGCAAAAGACAGGGTTAAGCAAAAAAAACACCGTACCCATGGCAATACCAGTAATTAGCCATGTGTTTCACACGTGCAGCGCGTGTAGCAGAGAAAATAGTTAAGAAGCTGTCTTGTTTTCATTTGTTTGCAATATTTCCTCTGGAAAGGCCCACACAGGGCGTCGCAGAACTTGAGTAGGGGCCTTTGACTTGCCTCAGTTTGTCCTTGTTGTTTGCTGGCTGAGGATTTGTGTTGTTGCTTGTTGGTAACTTTGTCCTTTTTTGTTTGGAAAGTCCCAAGAAGTGATGTATCGGGGTTCTACTGATTGCATCAGGGCCTGTCCTGTTGATGCTTCTTGTGTTTTGCTTTTACTTGCTATCATTCACCGGAGGCCATTGGTTTGCCTGCGTTCCCTAGCTGGCGATGCGCATTGCTATTTGCAGTTTGACTGGGTGGTACTGATGCAACCCAGTCCTGCGGACGCTTCTGGCTTTTTGTTTTGTTTTTTCCCATGGACAGGTCCCCGCTATGACTTGAGTAGGAACCTTTTGCTTGCCTTTGTTTGTTCATCTTGTTTTGCCTAGCTGGTTGTTTTTTGCAACTGCCTCTGTTTTGACGCCCCCAGAAGTGATGGATGGGGTGCTACTGATGCAAGAAATCCCTTCGCTGACGCTTCTTGTTTGATTCCTTTGCAAAGGCTCCACAGGACTTGAGTAGGGACCTTCGGTTTGCCTCCGATTGTTCAAGTTCTCACCCGTTGCTGGGGAGGTGTGCTGTTGTTTGCTTGTACCAAGCATGTAGAGAAGTCCCTGCAACACATGAGTAGGGACGCTGGGTTTGCCTTTTGTTTGTTCAGGGTCTTTCCCTAGCTGGGGACGCCTATACTATTTTGTTTGCAATGTCCTCGCTTATTTGGGACAGCCCCGTGCAAGACACGAGGAGGGACCCTTTGGTTTGAAATTGTTTGCCTCTTTTTCGAGGATGTTTCCCTGGTTGCGCATGCCTGTAGGTGTTTTTTTTTGCACTTTTCCCAGCTGATTTGGGAAGCATCCCAAAAAACACAAGTAGAAGCCTTTTGTTTGGACCTGATGTTCCTGTGTTCCACGAATGCCATTCTGCTGGTGATACTGAGGGTGATGCTGAGGTGCAACTGAATTGGACAGTGGGTCAGGGGCAAACGAACACCTCAAGGGTTTTATGCATCCGCCTCGATTGAAAGAACTTTTATCTACGAACAGGGACCGCCTGGGAATCACCCAGTGGTACGAGGCCGCCACTCCAGCCACGGAGTTTCATGCAAGCAGCATTTCAACACGCCGTGTGTTGTGGGCGGATTCTTGAAGGGACCCCGGAGATCTTTAAGCGGCCTCGGGGGGAAAACAAAAAACGGGTGTTACCTGGAGCCAGGCCAACAACCCCATGAACCTCCGAAGCCGCTCCTCGCGTCGGTGGCTATGGTCCCTGATGTCCCTGTACAAACGAATAAGGGTTGTTTAAGTTGAGCGTCCGGCTCTGAACCACAACCGATTAAGACACAGGAGGGTCCCCGAAGTGGCGATGTTCCTCAGATCTATCTTCGCGTTAGATCTATCCCCACGTTTAGGCTCAAAATGAGACACGCCTCATTGGGTCAAATTTGATGCGCCAAGCAGCCACACGCGCCATCAAATCAGGTGTGTTTGATTGCGGGAATGATTCATTTGCCACCTCGCTGTGGGAATCTGACAGATCTGACAAGGCACACTGGAAAAGTGTTTTGAGAGTTAGTATGTTGTTTGTCAAAGTGCACCTAAAGCTGGGCGAAACTGGGCCTGAAATTGGGTGTGTGAGCACACCTAACCCATTCGGTGTTCCAGTTTTCACTGAAGGCAACGCAGAAAAAGGTTGATTTCGCAACGATGCGCAGCTTGCGGCACGCATGTTGCATGGCTGAGCGGAGGCCAGCAGTACAACGCCCAGTCTTCGATGATGGTGGCGAGTCCTGGCATTATGCTGGCTTGCACCTTCATGTGCCGCCTGGCAAGCATCCTCGCCGCCGGGCCCGACCTGGGGAAGGGGGGCAATTGCAATTGATGGTTCCATGTTCCGTTTGTTGGGAAGACTGGAGCAGTGGAATGCGGGACCGGACCTCCACCCCTGTGCCGGGTAGGGGGAATCAAGCATGCAAGCTAACGGAATGAGATTTCTGCATGGGTTTGGTGTTGCGCCAAAAAATTGTTGGCAACGTGAAGAATTGATCGTCTTCAGATGGACAAATCATGTGAGGCTCAGTTGTCAGGTAAGGCCAACTACTATGCAGAAGCTTCTGTGCATGCGCATGGCTTTGTGTCCATTCAAGTTGTTAGGGTTTTTGAGGGCTTCTCAGAGTTACTCTCGAGGCTTCATTCCGTTGACACCACCGTCTAGAACTGAGTGTCGAGGATGTTTTTCTACGGACCCAGTGGCAGGTTACTTGTCATACAATGCCTTTTCGGACTCCCTCTTCGACGTGGAGGAGGAAGCCGGCCCGCTGTTCAACTACAGAGGCACAGTCATCAGCACGAATGTACCACAATCAAACCACCCTTGTACGTAGGGTTGTTAGGGGTGGTTATGGACCCGGATCACAGCAAGAGTTCTCGAAAAGGAACCACTACAATGACGATTATTAAAAAATAATAGCCAGCTGGTGGCCGGAAGGGAGAAGGAGCTGGGGGAATCCAATTTTACCTTTGAAGAGGGAGCTAAGAGCTACCAGGAGCTTTGGCAGCTCTGGCCGTGGCTCATGGCATCGGAACGGGAAGGAAAGGGCGCATTGAGACTCATTGGGCGGCAAATGACTTGTCGAAGCCTTTTCACGGAGCATGTCGAAGACATGAACGTGGTCCAAGGTAGTTATGCAACTGCACGAGCCAATTTCGAAGGTATGGAACGCGTTTCGGGGAGGCTTCGTGTAGGGCCAAGCAGTGACTACGCCTGTTGGCACTCAGCGGTTTAGATGGTTCGCTTAGCCATTGGACATCTACGGCTTTGCGGATGATGGTTCAGCAATCAAGTCTCTCCCAGCCTTTGGCTTAGGCCCCAGACAAGCTCACGCAGACACAGACACACAGACACACAGACACACAGACACACAGACACACAGACACACAGACACACGGACACACAGACACACAGACACACAGACACGCGCACCCACCCACGAGCGCAAGCAGACACTTAATGAGAAGGTGCTGAGCTGGGTCGGACCTTGGGAGCTTGACTGCTTGCAGGTGGAGGTCCCGGTGGCAACAGCTTGGCCTATGGCGCCAACCAGCCCTCGCCCAGGAGTGAGGGTAGGTGGCTGGCTAACTTTAAGGAGGCTTTCCACCTGAAGTTACTGGTATAATTGTTTGTACAAACAAAATGAGGCTACCCCAAAATTGGTGGAACCAAAAGCTTCGAAAAATAGGGAACCCCGTATTTTGACGTCTGCCGAACTTCGAAGGCACAGTCCTGCAAGCCGTGATTCTTGAAATGTGCTTTGTTGATTCTGTGAATTTGGTGAGGATGTGAGCAATTGACAAACTGACTCGTAGTCCATGGAGGGCCCCACGTCTCCCGTGTGAGGGTAGGTTTGTGCGGGCCTATTGGTTTTGTTGTTTTCCGATAGCCCTGGAGCTGTTCCAGCACTTGGCTGAAGCATGAACCTGTTTGTCCAAACTCAGGCAAGCTTCCTCTTATTTTAGTGCCTCCGGCTCAGGCCGCCGACATTACAGGCCTGCTTTCTTATTTGCGTCCCTTTGGAATTGTCCCCTTGCCCCCTTCCCCTCTGAGATTTTTGCCCCCCTTTCTTTGTTGAGATCCATTCCCCCTTTCCGCCCTAAGGCCTTTTCTCCCTCTGATTTTTTCCCTTTTCCTCCCTAAGATGTTTTCCCCCCTCTCCCTGTTGAGATCCTTTCCCCCCTTTCCCCCCTAAGGCCTTTTCCCCCCTGAGATCTTCTCCCTTTTCCTCCCTTTCCCCCACTTTCCCCCCTACGGCCTTTTCCTCCCTGGGATCTTTTCCCTTTCCTCCCTGAGATCTTTCCCCCCCTTTCCCTGTTGAGATCCTTTCCCCCCTTTCCCCCCTACGGCCTTTCCCCCCGCTGAGATCTTCTCCCTATTCCTCCTTAAGATCCTTTGCCCCCTTTCCCTGTTGAGATCCTTTCCCCCCTTCCCTTTAAGGCCTTTCCAGATCTTCTCCCTTTTCCTTCCTAAGATTGTTTCCCCCCTTTCCCTGTTGAGATCCTTCCCACCCTTTCCCCCCTCAGGCCTTTCCCCCCCTGAGAGCTTCTCCCTTTTCCTTCCTTAGATCTTTCCCCCCTTTCCCTGTTGGCCTTTTTTCCCCCAGATCTTCTCCCTTTCCTCCTTAAGATCTTTTCCACCCCTTTCCCTGTTGAGATCATTTCTCCCCTTTCCCCCCTACGGCCTTTGCCCCCAGATCTTCTCCCTTTCCTCCCTAAGATCTTTCCCCCCCTTTCCCTGCTCAGATCCTTTCCCCCCTTTCCCCCCTAAGGCCTTTCCCCCCCTGAGATCTTCTCCCTTTTCCTCCCTAAGATGTTTTGCAATTTTTCCCTGTTGAGATCCATTCCCCCTTTCCCCCCTAAGGCCCTTTCTCCCTCTGAGTTTTTCCCTTTTCCTCCCTACGATGTTTTCCCCCCTCTCCCTGTTGAGATCCTTTCCCTCCTTTCCCCCCTAAGGCCTTTTTTCCCCCCGCGATCTTCCCCCTTTTCCTTCCTAAGATCTTTTCCCCCCTTTCCTTGTTGAGATCCTTTCCCGCCCTTTCCCCCCTAAGGCGTTTTCCCCCCCAAGATCTTCTCCCTTTTCCTCCCTAAGATCCTTTGCCCCCTTTCCCTGTTGAGGTCCTTTCCCCTCTTTCCCCCCTAAGGCCTTTCCCCCCCTGAGATCTTCTCCCTTGTCCTCCCCAAGATCTTTTCCCTTGGTTGAGATCCTTTCCCCCTTTCCCCCCAAGATCTTCTCCCTTTTCCTCCCTAGGATCCTCTCCCACCTTTCCCTGTTGAGCTCCTTTCCCCCTTTTCCCCCTAAGGCCTTTTCAGATCTTCTCCCTTTTCCTCCCGAAGATCCTTTGCCCCCTTTCCCTGTTGAGATCCTTTCCCCCTTTCCCCCCTAAGGCCTTTTCCCTGCCTGGGATCTTCTCCCTTTCCTCACTGAGATCTTTCTTTCCCCCGTTCCCCTCTTTCCCCCCTACGGCCTTTCCCCCCGCGAGATCTTCTCCCTATTCCTCCTTAAGATCCTTTGCCCCCTTTCCCTGCTGAGATCCTTTCCCCCCTTCCCTTTAAGGCCTTTCCAGATCTTCTCCCTTTTCCTCCCTAAGATTGTTTCCCCCCTTTCCCTGTTGAGATCCTTCCCAGCCTTTCCCCCCTCAGGCCTTTCCCCCCCCTGAGAGCTTCTCCCTTTTCCTTCCTGAGATCTTTCCCCCCTTTCCCTGTTGGCCTTTTTTTCCCCCAGATCTTCTCCCTTTCCTCCCTAAGATCTTTTCCACCCCTTCTCCCTTTTCCTTCCTGAGATCTTTCCCCCCTTTCCCTGTTGGCCTTTTTTCCCCCAGATCTTCTCCCTTTCCTCCCTAAGATCTTTTCCACCCCTTTCCCTGTTGAGATCATTTCTCCCCTTTCCCCCCTAAGGCCTTTGTCCCCAGATCTGCTCTCGTTCCTCCCTAAGATCTTTCCCCCCCGCCCCCTTTCCCTGCTGAGATCCTTTTCCCCCTTTCCCCCCTAAGGCCTTTCCCCCCTCCTGAGAGCTTCTCCCTTTTCCTTGCTAAATCTTTTCCCCCCTTTCCCTGTTGGGCTTTCCCCCCTAAGTCCTTTTCTCCCAGATCTTCTCCCTTTCCTCCCTAAGATCTTCCCCCCCCCCCCTTTCCTCCCTAAGATCTTTCCCACCCTTTCCCTGTTGAGATCCTTTCCCCCCTTTCCCTCCCAAGGCCTTCCCCCCCCCCCTGAGAGCTCCCTTTTCCTTCCTAAGAGCTTTTCCCCCCTTTCCCTGTTGAGATCCTTCCCACCCTTTCCCCCTGAGGCCTTTCCCCCCTTGAGAGCTTCTCCTTCCTTAGATCTTTCCCCCCTGTCCCTGTTGGCTTTTTTTCCCCCAGATCTTCTCCCTTTCCTCCCTAAGATCGTTTTTCCCCCCTTTCCCTGTTGAGATCATTTCTCCCCTTTCCCCCCTAAGGCCTTTCCCCCCTCCTGAGAGCTTCTCCCTGTTCCTTGCTAAATCTTTCCCCCCCTTTCCCTGCTCAGATCCTTTCCCCCCTTTCCCCCCCCCCCCCCCTGAGATCTTCTCCCTTTTCCTCCCTAAGATCTTTCCCACCCTTTCCATGTTGAGATCCATTCCCCCTTTCCCCCCTAAGGCCCTTTCTCCCTCTGAGTTTTTCCCTTTTCCTCCCTACGATGTTTTCCCCTTTCCCCCCTAAGGCCTTTTTTCCCCCCGCGATCTTCCCCCTTTTCCTTCCTAAGATCTTCTCCCCCCTTTCCTTGTTGAGATCCTTTCCCGCCCTTTCCCCCCTAAGGCGTTTTCCCCCCCAAGATCTTCCCCCTTTTCCTCCCTAAGATCCTTTGCCCCCTTTCCCTGTTGAGATCCTTTCCCCCCTAAGGCCTTTCCCCCCCTGAGATCTTTTCCCGTTGTCCTCCCCAAGATCTTTTCCCTTGGTTGAGATCCTTTCCCCCTTTCCCCCCAAGATCTTCTCCCTTTTCCTCCCTAGGATCTTCTCCCACCTTTCGCTGTTGAGCTCCTTTCCCCCTTTTCCCCCTAAGCCCTTTTCAGATCTTCTCCCTTTTCCTCCCTAAGATCCTTTGCCCCCTTTCCCTGTTGAGATCCTTTCCCCCTTTCCCCCCTAAGCCCTCTTCCCTGCCTGGGACCTTCTCCCTTTCCTCACTGAGATCTTTCCCCCCTCCCTTTCCCTGTTGAGATCCGTTCCCCCCTTTCCCCCCTACGGCCTTTCCCCTCGCTGAGATCTTCTTCCTATTCCTCCTTAAGATCCTTTGCCCCCTTTCCCTGTTGAGACCCTTCCCTTTAAGGCCTTTCCAGATCTTCTCCCTTTTCCTTCCTAAGACTGTTTCCCCCCTTTCCCTGTTGAGATCCTTCCCACCCTTTCCCCCCTCAGGCCTTTCCCCCCCTGAGAGCTTCTCCCTTTTCCTTCCTTAGATCTTTCCCCCCTTTCCCTGTTGGCCTTTTTTCCCCCAGATCTTCTCCCTTTCCTCCCTAAGATCTTTTCCACCCCTTTCCCTGTTGAGATCATTTCTCCCCTTTCCCCCCTAAGGCCTTTGCCCCCAGATCTTCTCCCTTTCCTCCCTAAGATCTTCCCCCCCCCCCCCCTTTCCCTGCTGAGATCCTTTTCCCCCTTTCCCCCCTAAGGCCTTTCCCCGCCCTGAGAGCTTCTCCCTTTTCCTTCCTAAATCTTTTCCCCCCTTTCCCTGTTGGGCTTTCCCCCCTAAGTCCTTTTCTCCCAGATCTTCTCCCTTTCCTCCCTAAGATCTTCCCCCCCCTTTCCTCCCTAAGATCTTTCCCACCCTTTCCCTGTTGAGATCCTTTCCCCCCTTTCCCTCCCAAGGCCTTTCCCCCCCTGAGAGCTTCTCGCTTTTCCTTCCTAAGATCTTTTCCCCCTTTCCCTGTTGGCCTTTTTTCCCCAGATCTTCTCCCTTTCCTCCCTAAGATCTTTTCCACCCCTTTCCCTGTTGAGATCATTTCTCCCCTTTCCCCCCTAAGGCCTTTTTGCCCCAGATCTTCTGCCTTTCCTCCCTAAGATCTTTCCCCCCCCCCCCAGTTCCCTGTTGAGATCATTTATTTCCCCCCTTTTCCTTCTAAGGCCTTTTCCCACCCTCAGTTCTTCTCCCTTTTCCTCCCAAAGATCTTTCCCCCCCTTTCCTCCCTAAGTCCTTTTCCCTGAGTTCGTCTCCCTTTGCCTCCCTAAGATCGTTTCCCCCCTTTCCCGCTTAAGATCCTTTCCCTCGTTTCCCCCCTAAGGCCTTTTCCCCCCAAGATCTCCACCCTTCTCTTCCCAAAGTCTTTTCCTTCCTTTCCTGTTTGAGATCCTGTCCCCCCATTGCCTTTTAGGGCCTGTTCCCCCCGAGAAAGATTTCCCTTTTCCTCCCAAAGATCTTTTCCCCCCTTTCCCCCTTAAGGCATTTTGTCCCCAGATCTTCTCCCTGTCCTCCCAAAGATCTTTTCCCCCCTTTCCCCCTTAAGGCATTTTGTCCCCTGTCCTCCCTGAGATCTTTCCCCCCCTTTCCCTGTTGAGATCCTTTCCCCCCTTTCCCCCCTACAGCCTTTCCCCCCGCTGAGATCTTCTCCCTATTCCTCCTTAAGATCCTTTGCCCCCTTTCCCTGTTGAGATCCTTTCCCCCCTTCCCTTTAAGGCCTTTCCAGATCTTCTCCCTTTTCCTTCCTAAGATTGTTTCCCCCCTTTCCCTGTTGAGATCCTTCCCACCCTTTCCCCCCTCAGGCCTTTCATCCTTCTGAGAGCTTCTCCCTTTTCCTTCCTTAGATCTCCCCCCTTTCCCTGTTGGCCTTTTTTCCCCCAGATCTTCTCCCTTTCCTCCCTAAGATCTTTTCCACCCCTTTCCCTGTTGAGATTATTTCTCCCCTTTCCCCCCTACGGCCTTTGCCCCCGGATCTTCTCCCTTTCCTCCCTAAGATCTTTCCCCCCCTTTCCCTGCTCAGATCCTTTCCCCCCGTTCCCCCCTAAGGCCTTTCCCCCCCTGACATCTTCTCCCTTTTCCTCCCTAAGATCTTTTGCCACCTTTCCCTGTTGAGATCCATTCCCCCTTTCCCCCCTAAGGCCCTTTCTCCCTCTGAGTTTTTCCCTTTTCCTCCCTACGATGTTTTCCCCCCTCTCCCTGTTGAGATCCTTTCCCTCCTTTCCCCCCTTTGGCCTTTGTTCCCCCCGCGATCTTCCCCCTTTTCCTTCCTAAGATCTTTTCCCCTCTTTCCTTGTTGAGATCCTTTCCCGCCCTTTCCCCCCTAAGGCGCTTTCCCCCCCAAGATCTTCTCCCTTTTCCTCCCTAAGATCCTTTGCCCCCTGTCCCTGTTGAGGTCCTTTCCCCTCTTTCCCCCCTAAGGCCTTTCCCCCCCTGAGATCTTCTCCCTTGTCCTCCCCAAGATCTTTTCCCTTGGTTGAGATCCTTTCCCCCTTTCCCCCCAAGATCTTCTCCCTTTTCCTCCCTAGGATCCTCTCCCACCTTTCCCTGTTGAGCTCCTTTCCCCCTTTTCCCCCTAAGGCCTTTTCAGATCTTCTCCCTTTTCCTCCCGAAGATCCTTTGCCCCCTTTCCCTGTTGAGATCCTTTCCCCCATTTCCCCCCTAAGGCCTTTTCCCTGCCTGGGATCTTCTCCCTTTCCTCACTGAGATCTTTCCCCCCCTTTCCCTGTTGAGATCCTTTCCCTCCTTTCCTTCCTAAGGCCCCCCCGCTGAGATCTTCTCCCTATTCCTCCTTAAGATCCTTTGCCTCCTTTCCCCGTTGAGATCCTTTCCCTTCTTCCCTTTAAGGCCTTTCCAGATCTCTTCCCTTTTCCTTCCTAAGATTGTTTCCCCCCTTTCCCTGTTGAGATCCTTCCCACCCTTTCCCGCCTAAGGCCTTTCCCCCCTGAGAGCTTCTCCCTTTTCCTTCCTGAGATCTTTCCCCCCTTTCCCTGTTGGCCTTTTTTCCTCCAGATCTACTCCCTTTCCTCCCTAAGATCTTTTCCACCCCTTCTCCCTTTTCCTTCCTGAGATCTTTCCCCCCTTTCCCTGTTGGCCTTTTTTCCCCCAGATCTTCTCCCTTTCCTCCCTAAGATCTTTTCCACCCCTTTCCCTGTTGAGATCATTTCTCCCCTTTCCCCCCTAAGGCCTTTGTCCCCAGATCTGCTCTCGTTCCTCCCTAAGATCTTTCCCCCCCGCCCCCTTTCCCTGCTGAGATCCTTTTCCCCCTTTCCCCCCTAAGGCCTTTCCCCCCTCCTGAGAGCTTCTCCCTTTTCCTTGCTAAATCTTTTCCCCCCTTTCCCTGTTGGGCTTTCCCCCCTAAGTCCTTTTCTCCCAGATCTTCTCCCTTTCCTCCCTAAGATCTTCCCCCCCCCCCTTTCCTCCCTAAGATCTTTCCCACCCTTTCCCTGTTGAGATCCTTTCCCCCCTTTCCCTCCCAAGGCCTTTCCCCCCCCCTGAGAGCTTCTCCCTGTTCCTTCCTAAGATCTTTTCCCCCCTTTCCCTGTTGGGCCTTTTTTCTAAGTCCTTTTCTCCCAGATCTTCTCCCTTTCCTCCCTAAGATCTTCCCCCCCCCCCTTTCCTTCCTAAGATTGTTTCCCCCCTCTCCCTGTTGAGATCCTTCCCACCCTGAGGCCTTTCCCCCCTGAGAGCTTCTCCTTCCTTAGATCTTTCCCCCCTCTTTTTTCCCCACGATCTTCTCCCTTTCCTCCCTAACATCTTTCCCCCCCCTTCCCTGCTCAGATCCTTTCCCCCCTTTCCCCCCTAAGGCCTTTCCCCCCCTGAGATCTTCTCCCTTTCCCCCCCTAAGATCTTTTGCCATTTTTCCTTGTTGAGATCCATTCCCCCTTTTCCCCCTAAGGCCCTTTCCCTTCCTCCCTACGATGTTTTCCCCCCTCTCCCTGTTGAGATCCTTTCCCTCCTTTCCCCCCTAAGGCCTTTTTCCCCCCCGCGATCTTCCCCCTTTTCCTTCCTAAGATCTTTTCCCCCCTTTCCTTGTTGAGATCCTTTCCCGCCCTTTCCCCCCTAAGGCGTTTTCCCCCCCAAGATCGTCTCCCTTTTCCTCCCTAAGATCCTTTGCCCCCTTTCCCTGTTGAGGTCCTTTCCCCTCTTTCCCCCCTAAGGCCTTTCCCCCCCTGAGATCTTCTCCCTTGTCCTCCCCAAGATCTTTTCCCTTGGTTGAGATCCTTTCCCCCTTTCCCCCCGAGATCGTCTCCCTTTTCCTCCCTAGGATCTTCTCCCACCTTTCCCTGTTGAGCTCCTTTCCCCCTTTTCCCCCTAAGGCCTTTTCAGATCTTCTCCCTTTTCCTCCCGAAGACCTCTTGCCCCCTTTCCCTGTTGAGATCCTTTCCCCCTTTCCCCCCTAAGGCCTTTTCCCTGCCTGGGACCTTCTCCCTTTCCTCACTGAGATCTTCCCCCCCCTTTCCCTGTTGAGATCCTTTCCCCCCTTTCCCCCCTACGGCCTTTCCCCCCGCTGAGATCTTCTTCCTATTCCTCCTTAAGATCCTTTGCCCCCTTTCCCTGTTGAGATCCTTTCCCCCCTTCCCTTTAAGGCCTTTCCAGATCTTCTCCCTTTTCCTTCCTAAGATTGTTTCCCCCCTTTCCCTGTTGAGATCCTTCCCACCCTTTCCCGCCAAAGGCCTTTCCCCCCTGAGAGCTTCTCCCTTTTCCTTCCTTAGATCTTTCCCCCCTTTCCCTGTTGGCCTTTTTTTCCCCAGATCTTCTCCCTTTCCTCCCTAAGATCTTCCCCTTTCCCTACCCCCCCCCTTTCCCTGCTGAGAGTCCTTTTACCTACCCCCTTTCCCCCCTAAGGCCGTTTCCCCCCCCCTAAAAGCTTCTCCCTTTTCCTTCCGAAGATCTTTTCCCCCCTTTCCTTGTTGGGCTTTTCCCCCATGACCTTTCTCCCAATCGTCTTCCCCTTTCCTCCCTAAATCTTCCCCCCCCCCCTTACCCTGATAGATCCTTTTCCCCCTTCCCCCCTAAGCCTTCCCCCCCCTAAAAAGCGTCTCCCTTTTTTCCTTCCAAATCTTTGTCCCTCCCTTCTCCTTGTTGGGCTTGTCCGCCCCCTACGTCCTTTCGCCCAACGTCCTCCCTTTCCTCCCTAAGATCTTCCCCCCCCCTTCCTCCCTAAGATCTTTCCCACCCTTTCCCTGTTGAGATCCTTTCCCCCCTTTCCCTCCCAAGGCCTTCCCCCCCTGAGAGCTTCTCCCTTTTCCTTCCTAAGATCTTTTCCCCCCTTTCCCTGTTGGGCTTTCCCCCCTAAGTCCTTTTCTCCCAGATCTTCTCCCTTTCCTCCCTAAGATCTTCCCCCCCCCCCTTTCCTTCCTAAGATTGTTTCCCCCCTTTCCCTGTTGAGATCCTTCCCACCCTTTCCCCCCTCAGGCCTTTCCCCCCCCCCTGAGAGCTTCTCCCTTTTCCTTCCTTAGATCTTTCCCCCCTTTCCCTGTTGGCCCTTTTTTCCCCCAGATCTTCTCCCTTTCCTCCCTGGGGTCTTTTCCACCCCTTTCCCTGTTGAGATCATTTCTCCCCTTTCCCCCCTACGGCCTTTGCCCCCAGATCTTCTCCCTTTCCTCCCTAAGATCTTTCCCCCCCTTTCCCTGCTCAGATCCTTTCCACCCTTTCCCCCCTAAGGCCTTTCCCCCCCTGAGATCTTCTCCCTTTTCCTCCCTAAGATCTTTTGCCACCTTTCCCTGTTGAGATCCATTCCCCCTTTCCCCCCTAAGCCCTTTCTCCCTCTGAGTTTTTCCCTTTTCCTCCCTACGATGTTTTCCCCCCTTTCCTTGTTGAGATCCTTTCCCGCCCTTTCCCCCCTAAGGCGTTTTCCCCCCCAAGATCTTCTCCCTTTTCCTCCCTAAGATCCTTTGCCCCCTTTCCCTGTTGAGGTCCTTTCCCCTCTTTCCCCCCTAAGGCCTTTCCCCCCCTGAGATCTTCTTCCTTGTCCTCCCCAAGATCTTGTCCCTTGGTTGAGATCCTTTCCCCCTTTCCCCCCCAAGATCTTCTCCCTTTTCCTCCCTAGGATCCTCTCCCACCTTTCCCTGTTGAGCTCCTTTCCCCCTTTTCCCCCTAAGGCCTTTTCAGATCTTCTCCCTTTTCCTCCCGAAGATCCTTTGCCCCCTTTGCCTGTTGAGATCCTTTCGCCCTTTCCCCCCTAAGGCCTTTTCCCTGCCTGGGATCTTCTCCCTTTCCTCACTGAGATCTTTCCCCCCCTTTCCCTGTTGAGATCCTTTCCCTCCTTTCCTTCCTAAGGCCTTTCCCCCCGCTGAGATCTTCTCCCTATTCCTCCTTAAGATCCTTTGCCTCCTTTCCCCGTTGAGATCCTTTCCCCCCTTTCCTTTAAGGCCTTTCCAGATCTTTTCCCTTTTCCTTCCTAAGATTGTTTCCCCCCTTTCCCTGTTGAGATCCTTCCCACCCTTTCCCGCCAAAGGCCTTTCCCCCCTGAGAGCTTCTCCCTTTTCCTTCCTTAGATCTTTCCCCCCTTTCCCTGTTGGCCTTTTTTCCCCCAGATCTTCTCCCTTTCCTCCCTAAGATCTTTTCCACCCCTTTCCTGTTGAGATCATTTCTCCCCTTTCCCCTCTAAGGCCTTTGTCCCCAGATCTTCTCCCTTTCCTCCCTAAGATCTTTCCCCCCCCCCCCCTTTCCCTGCTGAGATCCTTTTCCCCCTTTCCCCCCGAAGGCCTTTCCCCCCCCTGAGAGCTTCTCCCTTTTCCTTCCGAAGATCTTTTCCCCCCTTTCCCTGTTAGGCTTTCCCCCCTAAGTCCTTTTCTCCCAGATCGTCTCCCTTTCCTCCCTAAGATCTTCCCCCCCCCTTTCCTCCTTAAGATCTTTCCCACCCTTTCCCTGTTGAGATCCTTTCCCCCCTTTCCCTCCCAAGGCCTTTCCCCCCCCTGAGAGCTTCTCCCTTTTCCTTCCTAAGATCTTTTCCCCCCTTTCCCTGTTGGGCTTTCCCCCCTAAGTCCTTTTCTCCCAGATCTTCTCCCTTTCCTCCCTAAGATCTTCCCCCCCCCTTTCCTTCCTAAGATTGTTTCCCCCCTTTCCCTGTTGAGATCCTTCCCACCCTTTCCCTCTGAGGCCTTTCCCCCCCTGAGAAGCTCTCCTTCCTTAGATCTTTCCCCCCTTTCCCTGTTGGCCTTTTTCCCCCCAGATCTTCTCCCTTTCCTCCCTAAGATCTTTTCCACCCCTTTCCCTGTTGAGATCATTTCTCCCATTTCCCCCCTAAGGCCTTTGCCCCCAGATCTTCTCCCTTTCCTCCCTAAGATCTTTTCCCCCCTTTCCCTGCTCAGATCCTTTCCCCCCTTTCCCCCCTAAGGCCTTTCCCCCCCTGAGATCTTCTCCCTTTTCCTCCCTAAGATCTTTTGCAATTTTTCCCTGTTGAGATCCATTCCCCCTTTCCCCCCTAAGGCCCTTTCTCCCTCTGATTTTTCCCTTTTCCTCCCTAAGATGTTTTCCCCCCTCTCCTTGTTGAGATCCTTTCCCCCCTTCCCCCCTAAGGCCTTTTCCCCCCGCGATCTTCCCCCTTTTCCTTCCTAAGATCTTTTGCCCCCTTTCCTTGTTGAGATCCTTTCCCGCCCTTTCCCCCCTAAGGCGTTTTCCCCCC
>CAUJNA010003873.1:0-5000 GCA_963377175.1 Effrenium voratum
ATCTCCTTTCCAATAGAGCTGTCTTTGCAAATCAATAGACATTTAAACAACATGTGTTTAACAATTTGGGATGTCTAATTTCTTTCTTATGAACTCTACTTAATATATTTATCAAGTTCTACTTGTATAATTGTGACCAAAATCAGAAAATAATGTAATAAGGAACGAGTTCAACCAGCGGAAACCATCTCTAGCTTACTGTACTAGGGCTTGGAGGTGAACTACACCAGCGCACTTGATCACAGAAGCTCTTGCAAACGGGCGGTACCGTTCACAAAACAACTCAAGACAATCAAAACAATACATATTATCCCCCCCACCCAAGTCAGGACAGCTGATAGAGTCCTTTTCGCTTGCTTTTTGTTGGTTTTCGAATGTTTTTCAGGGGAAGCCAATAGGGCGCAGCCCGTTCTGATTCAGAGCAGAACGCCCTGAGCGTACTTTGTGTTTTAATGATTATGCTGTTTTTCAGGAAAACACAGTTGTGTGCATTTCTTTGGAAACGTGTGAAAAACCTGCTGTTTTGACTTGGGGAGGGGGGGGTAGTCTGTCTTTTCTGGTTTTCTCAAGGTTTTTGGATTTCTTTGAAAAAGTGTGAAGAACCTCGAGAAAGCAAAATCAACAAAGGACAAAAGCAAAACTATGTCAGCTGTCCTGACTTGGGTAGTCTTGCTTTTCCTTTTTGTTGCTTTTCTCGAGGTTTTTTTGCAAAATGTGTGAAAAACCTGGAAAAAGGGGACCAGAGAAACGAGGACACCACAAAGCAAGAAAGGAATGTGTCCTTTTGGCTTCCCCTCAAAACCATTCAAAGGCCCCTATTTTGAGCAACAAGGACACAACACAACAAGAATGGTTTGTGTCCTATTGGCTTCCCCTTAAAACCATCCAAAGGGGCTATTTTGAGAAACGAGGACACAACAATCAAAACCAGGGTGTTTCCTCTTCCCCTTGAAAGCATCCACACAAGGGACCAGTATTTCGAGAAACAGGTCATGTATCCTTAGTGGTGTGGACGCAGGAAGATGAGGCCCACGCTTCAGCCCAAAGAGCTTTGCCTCACTCCGGAGCTTTGGGTCCTGATCGAATGGAGCTCCATGGCCCGCACAGCGGCCATACGTTCATATGAGCACCAGTTTCAAGTAGAGAACCTTCGTAGGCGGGGATGTCCACTCTAGGCATATATGTATATAATATACATACCAGGGCCAAAAACAGTTATCCCGGATATCCCTTTGAACAACCTCTACATGGAAGGCTGACCCAATGGCACAAGGCTTTGCGGACGGCTTTCCTTTTTTGTCACCCTGAAGCTCCGCAAGTGGCTGGAACTGCCGTAACTTGCCACACTGCTTGAACGACAGCTTCACTTTCTGGCAGTGCCCTATTTGTGAAGTAGATGAGTTTCACAAGGTGCTGGCCTTGTCTGCAAGTCATGACTCAGTGGAAGAGTTTGTTCAGCGGACGATTCAAATAGAAGCCAGAGGTTACCATCGGTTCACGCAGCTGGCTGCTTGCTTGCCGGCTTTGAGGGCGCTATGGCAGTGGGAGATGCTTCGCGCTGTGAACCCAGAGTGCGCGATTTGTGCTGCTGTGTCTGTGTTGCTTGGCAGAGTTTTGCGGGAGAGATCAGTCTTTTCCTCAGCGCCTGCTTCACACGCAGATGCTGCTGCCCCGGTCACGCCTCCACCGCTGCATGAGCAGATTTCATCAGATGTGATTCTTGTGCTGGATTCCCCAGACGTGCGAGCAAAGCTATGTCCGCGCCCTGTGGATGACCTATTCGTCCAGTGTAGCTTGGAACGAACATTCAGTTGTGCTGGGTGTTTTTTGAGTGCAGTTCGGGATCTGCATAAAGAAATTTGCTTTGTTACGGATGCCACGGTTCGGTTGAACTGATAAAGGGGAGCTGGTCGGTCACGGTTCCCGCCCATCTAGGGTGCGTGTGCTTCCCCACGTCCTGGCTAGGGTGCGTGCGGGTTTCCACGTCCGGGATGGCTTGCGTGCGGGTGCTGTGGCCAAGCCAAGGTGGCTTTTCAAGCTACAGTTAAGGGGGGTCCTTGTCTTACCTGCACAGTAGATGGACAAAATATTCAAGCCCCTGTGTAACATTATTCTGTCACCCCCTTACCACCAAAGTTCAATGTTACGCAAGGGGGTTCTTTAAGTCTGCCTGACGGGGGTTTGATTGATTTTGTCCACTCGCCTGCATCCGCCAAACAACATTCAACTCTGGGGGTGCGGGGGTTATTTCAAACAGGGTTTGCCTTTGCGGCAGCAACTGCTAACGGCACCTGATGCGCCAGTACTCTCGGCAGCAAAGTTGAGGGCGCCGCAGTGGCGGCATGCAGCAATCATGGGCGACAGCGCGCGGACCGGACACCGGCGTCGCAGAAGTTATCCAGGCAAGTCACGGCCAAAAGAACGATTTGTGGCGAGGGGAACGGAGATGCGCCGGAGGGAACTGGCACGGCAGCAGCGGCTGCTTGCCGTTCAGCCGCCGCCAGACAGCTGGCCCTGCCCGCGCATCGCGGCAAGGCAAGCTGGCCGCTGTCGCAGGCCGCTTCATGGAACAATGGCAAGCATGCCTGCCAGGTGCTGCAACTACGACGGAGCCTGGAACGACAACGGCAGAATCGAACCCCCAGACTTGCAAGGGCTTGGTTAAAGACTGGCCGAGAACAGTCAAAAGACGTCAGGCCCAATCTCCAGTCGACTGGAGCTGGGTTTCACTTCGACGATGCCAGTTGAGCCAAGTTTCGTCGAAGCAGGAATGTGCAAACTTCACTAGACTTGGTTCGTGGGGTAAAGAGGTGGTCTAGTTTTGGCCTCGGCAGCCAAAGACTTGCTTAGGGGAGGAATGCGAAAGGACTGACACGAAAGAGGAGAAGAAATGGACAGAAACAGCTTTGCGCAGTGGTACAGGATAAGGTACCGAAATATATACATATGTAGATCATATAGCCTTTCAGTCCTTGATGCTGTCGGCGTAGAGGAACAAGTCTCCGGCAGCACCGGTGCTCTCGCTGCCATCGATCTGGAAGCCGCGGAAAGAAATGAGCTGTGCCCCTCCCCCCCCCAAAAAAAAGAAAGAAAGAGCAACATGCGCTGTTCCGTTCGACTTCCCTTTGCGCCAACGCTGTAACAAGTGTCGAACACAAACACAAACGCACAAGCCCACGAGTATGAGCAACTTGGGTGGCTCTCCAGGCTTTTGTCGGACATGTGGAGAGTTATGGTCTTTCGCTCAGGCTTGGAACGCTCTCAAAATATGGTCCAACATGATTTTGCAGGTCAAATATGTCCACCGAGTCGACATGAACTGGCATGTCAAATTTCAATGGAACGGTGTCCACCGAGAGGGGAAGGACGTTATCACACTGTTTCCGCTACCAACTTTTCTCGTTCCCTCACACCGCACCAACCAAGCAACCAAGCCCAAGCAACCAAGCCACCTGCCAACCAACCGGTCCACAGGTCCACCGGTCGGATCCACCTTGTCCCATTTCTCCAGCCGCGCCTTGACAAAGCCGAAGCCCTCGGAGTTCCGCCTGCCCGGCCTGGCTGGGCCGACGCCCTTGAAGCGCCAAATGGCCATTTTGGGGGGGAGCCCGCAAAATCGCGGTTCTCCTTGTGGCCTCTCTTTAAAACCCAAGAAAGGCACCTCGAAGAAAGACACACACACACACACAAATCGCTTCCGTTCTTCAACACCACGAAACCCGCCCTACAAGGATGAGGAAGGGTAGGGAAAAGTCTTGTCCATGCGCAAAGGGGTCTTCTCTGATTTTGGATCGCCCTTCCAATCATCCACCCAGGGCCGTCTCTCCTACCATGCTCGATCAGTTTGCCTATGCCTTTCTAAGACCAAGGTCACTACCCCCAAAACACTACCCCCAAAAGCCCATATTTTGTGCTCCAGGGGACCCTTCAAACTGCTTGATGTTTGCAATTATTTGCCTGCAGCTGCGTGGCCCCTAGAATGGTGTGAGTCCCTACCAGCACAGTTCTTCAGAATGGCTTAGCCTGGTGCCCGTCTACCGCGTGGCTAAAAATGGTGAACTTTTGTGGTCGATTGTCCCGGTATTCGAAAAGCAATTTTGGGACTGTTGCCACCCACACTGACTCCGGAACTCCCGCGTACTATCCGCGCGCTACCGCCCCAACTACCCCCAAACCGGGGGTAGTGGTATGATTCATCTACCCCCAAACCGCGCGTTTCAAAGCAGCAAACGAAACTGGCTGCCAAGAAAGCAAAGCTTTGATGTTCACCTTAAACAAAGATACCGGCGCAAACCAAGCGTTGATGTTCACAAGTTTCAACGTCAAAACTGAGCAGCGAACCCGGATGAAACACATGCCGCAGCTCCAGAATTACTGGTTTCTGCAGCAGCCAAATATGCACAAATGGAGGCACCCTCGTATAACCCTTATATAACCCTTTCCTAACCCTTATATAACCTGTATACATCCATTGGCTTCTGGGGGTAGTGGTTTGGGGGTAGTCAATGTAGTCTTACAGGGCCTCGCATTCGTGACACGCCCACTCATAGCTCGCTTCCCTGCTCAAGGAATCACAAGCAGCCTGGGAAAGTTCCAGTTTGACACTGTGCCAGTCGGCATCTTCAAAGACCTCAAGGCCGCTCGCCAGCATATACTGACAGACAACTCAAGCAAAATATTATCCTGACGTGAATCTCCAAGCATTATGCCATGCCGATCCCGAAGTAAAGCGAAACGCTGCTTCGACATGTCAAGCCGTCTGTGGGTTGGGTGAACGCTGAACGTACAACTCATCCCGCGGACTGCAACCTGCAAGCGAACTTGATTGCGCCCTGGGAAACTGTGCTGAGAGCCCGGCGAAGCAAAGAAACTGAGCTGGGATCCGAGTCGTGCAATGTTTTTCGGATGTTCAAGTGGCCGTATGTTCAAATCCCTGATCTGCTGTATTTGTTGCTTCATTGTGGAGCTGCCATCAAAAGGCAGTTAATCACAATTGATTG
>CAUJNA010003873.1:10000-366365 GCA_963377175.1 Effrenium voratum
ATCGTGCGAGGGTACCGAGCAAGGGTATTGCAAGGGTATCATGTTTTGTGAGTCCACAGTTGATTCCCATGCAAATTGCAAGGAGACCATGACTGTAAACATGATGCGCTCGTTAAAATAGTTGCTTGATGATAACTTTGAACTCGTCTCACGTTTACAGCAATTTTTTGGGTGTAGTTACGGCTCTAGGTAACGACCAACCGCAAACGGGATTCCGTTCCAAAAAGGGCGCCTAACCGCATATGTCACCCAGCTCTGGCCGCCCCATGCTTGTGGGACATATACATAAATGCAAAACAGGTCATTCTCACGACTGCTTTATCACTGATTGGATTCAAGTACAGAAAGTGGAAACCAAATACCAGGCTTTGTCTCAGAATTGGGGCACCCCCGAAACGTGTGGTTTCCTTTTGGTTTCCCTTTAAGCCAACCCAAAAAGGGTACCCCCCCAAAACAAGGGCACCTCTGCGCTGATAAACCCGAAGAGCACCGCCAGCAGGGTGATGGACATCCAAATGAAGATCACCGCCATCAGCTTCTGCTTTTCTGCGGACGTGCCCGAAAAAGGGTGGGGGTAGTCGTCATTCCCGCTTCTGCGACCGAGGTGGGAAAAGAACCTGAACACTTTGGGGCCTTGATGGTTGATGTTATTTTCCAGGGTGCCACTAAAAAACTGGGCTTTTGGGTATTACCTTTTAGGATGCTCCAACAGGGAAACCAAAGAAACAATGGAAGTCCCCACTATTTCTAAGACAACTCCCATGTGCAAGGTCTGGTTCCGTGTTGAGAAATTGAATTCCGTTCCAGGGAACCCTCCAGATTTCTGATTCACAACTAGGGTAAGGTTCTTCAGGGGCCAACCTCACTGCAGAGCTTGGACCTGCGTCTAGATCCAGGCAACAGCAAAAAGCCAACGCTTCCGTGGCACATCCAGACTACTCTATAAGCCTGGCGTTGACTCAACAACACCAACACCGCCGCTGCTTGATGGCAATTGGCTGCCAGCGAAAGGAAAGGAAACCAAATTCAGCGTCTCTACGCCATTGGGCGCCTGTGGTCACTGGCGCATAGTCTCCGTAGCCCACGGTTGTCATGGTGACCACAGCAAAGTAGATGGCCTGATACAACGAGTCGCCGAATGTCGATTTGAGGGGTGGTCTTAAAGGGAATCGAAACAGAAACGCAATTTGGGGGGTCCCTATTTTGACACACACACACACACACGAGCGCACGCACGAACACGCGCACGCACGCACCTTACAAACTGGCAAGGCGGTCCCAAGTTGAGAAACCGCGAAAAACGTCGAAATCCACACGCTCGGCTACTAGTAGCTCCAAACTGACGTGATCGCGCCTCAAGGATGCTCCAGTCTTCGCCTCCCACGTACTTGAAGTTCAGGCCGGCGCCAATGGCAAACAGCAGTATAACTAGCCTGGGCTGAGATCCATGTCAACATTTGGGGCCCTTGTTGGTATCCTTTGTTAAAAAGCGACTTCTTCGGCGGCAGAGCCCAAAGTCGGGCCATATTTTGACAACCCACCCCATTTGGTCACAGCTGCACCGGGGTGCTCTGAGCAATACACTCGAACCCATCTGGACTCTGGACGGTGTGAAGGTGATGACTCGAACCAAGATTTGGAAGAAATACAGAGATCTGTCGAAGTCACCGCCATTTATGTGTGGCGAGCATAGCCCGCAGGGAACGCAGCATCATTTCAATGCCAGGCTGCCCGAAAGGCTCAAAAAGCACTTGCCCCGGCACCCAAAACCGACATCCGGCCACAGGCTGCAAGCAAGCTGCCCATTGGCAAACCACCACGGAATGCAAGTGCCAGCAAAGTTATAAAAAGACAGCGCGTTTGTAACATCGGAAGGGGGCCTTCGGACGAGACCCCGAACGAGACCTCTTGGAAATACAGACGAGCCCCCCGCATGTGCCAGATTAGACATGCCCCATTTGATGTTGTGCAGCTCCTGGCAACGGAGGCGACGCTATGGGCGTGGACCGTAGGCAATGACAAAGAAGCATTTGTCATCATTTGTCCCCTCCCCACTCCATCTTCAACATCCTGGCCCGAACAGTCTTACGAGGGCACCCTCAGCAAATCCCAACATGTGGGACAAACTCGCGTTTGCACGCAGGAGATGCTTCCCCCATGGCATCAAATGGCACGAGGAACACTGTTTCGACCTGCAAATCCCAACGGCACAACTACCCCGGACCTAATTTCAACGTCATAGAAAATTCTAAATCCAAATCCCAATGGCAACGCAAGCGACAGCGGCTTTTCCAAGTTCAGATCCCGATGGTACCAACGCTTTTATGACAATGATGACAGTGAAGGGGGCTTGTCAAGAGGATACCCTCCTGTCCATTTCCATGATTGCTGCTTGCATTTGAAGCACTAGAAAGGGAACCAACAATCCTCTTGTCCACGTTTGTTGGAAGGGCTCTATGATTGTTTTCCATTTCTTGTCAATCACCAAGAACAAAACCCACAAATCTAATGAGAAACGTCGCCAATTTCTTTCAACCCCCTCCCTCGCCCTCCGCTCGCTGAAGCCGAAAGGCACGGAGGCCACAGCCTTGGTGGGTTGATCATAGCGCTGCAAATGCAGCTGCCTCCGCAGCCAGGACTTGGCGGCACCCGCCAACCAGCCTCCAACAGCTGGATTTGATTTGCCACATGCCCAAGCGAACGGACATCTACTGGATTTGCGAGGAGGTAATCATGTTCTAGTACCAGGGCCTCAAATTGGTGAGGGGGTTCCAACGAGAACACCATCGAGTTTCGCCACAAGCCATGGCGTGGTACAAAACATATCCTGGAGCCCTGGGAAGCATGTTGCGAACCAACGAAGATTCAGGTCGGACCATAGTTTGGTTCAGGGCGTCCGCTCATTCGTGGAAAGTTCACAGCACTTATGAGGGACCAGCAGGTGCAAGCTGGAGCAATGGAGACTCACCTTCAATTGGCCAACAAGGCCACATCCAAAAACCGAGACGCCCCTGCGGCAGATTTCATGCCCAGGAGCCGGCGATGCTGCCTACAGAGACAACGCCAATGAAGAGCATCGGGCACATCAGGAGCCTTTCGGTGTGGACAGCGCAAGGCTTCCCACCAGATTTTGGCCAGGGGCTACTGGACTGTCCCCAAAGATCGATTACTGGCTGGCATCCATTGAAACTGCCACTTTTGGAGGCATGGAATGGAGGAAGCTCTGGGTTCCGACTCATCTTCCCTTTCGACAGTCTGCATCGCTGGATATCGCTGGCTCACACCATCCATTTGCCGCAGTCCACTTCCGGCCCCTCAGAAACTCGGCTGCGCCTGGCTTGGGGACTCGGGGAGAAGGCGCCATAGCCCACAGTGCTGAGGGTCACGGTGGAGAAGTAAAGGCCATCCAACAGCGTCTTCTCCTCCTGAGTCGAGCTGCAACTCGCAGAAACTGACATCGGACATGGGACAGCGCGCTGGCAGTGATTCTATGCGGAGCTTCTGGCAATCAAGATTCCAGATTCCAGGGGATCCCAGTCAAGAATCTGGCTCCCCAGTTGAAGATCAAAACGAGTTATCCCACTCGATGCCCAGTTGTCAAGATCCCAGGCTTTCCGGCACTCCCCCCATTCCGTTCAAGGACGGCAAAATGGCTCAAAATCCCAAGGAAATGAGTGGTTTCACCGAATGGGAGTGTGAGGAATCCATAGACACCCATCCTTGAAGGGTCCAACCAGGTAGGTTTGCCCCAGTCGATTTGAATCTTCCGGCCGGATCGTCGGTTTTGAGTTGTGCTGCCCAGCTGCGACATGGCCTCAGAAGCATGCTGCACATGTGGAGGGGAAGCGAACCGCTGGCTAGGTGTGCCTTTTGGGACAAATACTCTGAACACGCTGCCAATGCTGCAACAGAGGTGTATCTAATGGCTCGAAACCAATGGGTATCATGCGTGGTATCACGGCGCCCCAGCCCCAACAAACACAAGCCCCTCGGCCTATCCAACACCACATGTTTTGCCCCTTGACATCGAACATGGAATCTCTGAAGCAACAAGGTCGTTTATGGTGATGACTTGGAATGGCCACAGCCTGTCAGGCCATGCCTTCCAAAACCGAAGGCGCTCTTTGTGAAACCTCCGTCAAGTCCACTGTGACTGGACGCCTTCTTGCACAGGGATGGAAATCATGCGAATGTCTGCAACCAAAGTGGGCAGGTCCCAGGGCAACCTGCCTTATTGCGAAGTGCTTGCGTTATGTCTCCGTGGAAAGGGAACCACGGCCTTCTCTGAAGACCGGGTCACCAAGTGCCCCGCGGCAAGTGGAGCGAATTCAGGACTGCGCAGGGTCAAAGCCGAAGCCCTGAGTTGCGCATGCCATTCTCGTCAGCTTTACTAGATCAGTCTCCCTGCTACCCTCAGGGTCCAAGCTTTCGACCCCTGCGCGAGTTTGGACTTGCGCTGACATGCATTAGTCGCAGCCTGCGGGCGGCCGCACGTTCCGGCTCGGACTGGCAATCGCATGTGCTATTACATTATTTTCAAGGCAGCACCACCGGCGAGCTTGTCACTTACGCGTATCATTTGCCTGTTTGGGCCATCGGCCGACTATTCGTGATCCCGCGTGGCTGTTCTCCTCTGGCCGCCCGCCTTTGCATGCGGGCGCGCCAATCCAACGCCTCACGGCAAATCGCGGGCATTTACGAGATCATAAAAATATCTTGCTGCAACCCTCAGGGCCCAAGCTTTCGACCCTGGTGCGAGTGACATGCAATAGTCGCAGCCTGCGAGCGACCACACGCGCCGGCAATCGTTCGTGCTAACACATTGCTTTCAAGGCAGTACTCCCGGCGAGCTTGTCACATACACGTGTCATTTCCGTGTTTGCCCCATCGGCGCAGCACATGTTTGCATAGGCAAATAGGAACCTGTTGGCATTCATCAAGCGCAGCCGACTGCCCCTTGATCTGCCCCACTATGTGTCAAACAACATGCGTGCTTCCCTCAGTCCGCACAGGCAGGTGCGCCAATCCAAAGCCTCACAGCAATGGCTGTCACACGTTCGCGTTGTCTTTTCCATTGAAACTCGACCTTACACACCATTCTCGATGCGAGCATGTAGGAGATCAGTCTCCCTGCAACCCTCAGGGCCCAAGCTTTCGACCCTGGCGCGAGTGCGGGCTTGCAGTGGCCTGCAACACTCGCAGCCTGCGAGCAGCCATGTGAGCCGGCCCGAATTGGCAACCGTCTGTGCTAGTCCATTCAGGGCAGTACTTCTACGAGCTTGTCACTTAAAGTATCCTCTGCTTGTTGGACTCATCTGTGCAGCACTCGTTTGCGAAGGCAGCTGACAACGTGCCTTTGATCAAACCCACCCCCGAATCCACGAGCTGCGCCGCTACGGGTCAAACAACACGTGTCTTTTCCTCAGGCCGCCATTCTTCCTACGCAACTCCTGACAGCAATTGCTGTCACACGTCTGCACTGTCATTTCCATTGAAACTCGACCCCCTACCAAACAACACCTACTCTTTGCTGTGATCCAATGCGGCGCGTGGCGTGCGCAAAGCAGAGTCTCAAGTCACACATGCAACGAAACGCAAAACACTTTCCTGGGAGCCAACCTTGGCAAACTATCTCGAACAAAATCCGTGATTGCCCCACCTTCGCATCTCGAGTGATAGAATCGCCGGGCGGCAATATTCGCCGATGCGGAGCCCACATACACGAAAGCCCCTCAACCTCCTGGGATCTCCAAACGTGGCAGTTGGCGTTACAGCATCAGCCAGGCGCTTGGTAAAAAGCAGCTTCCACCAATATGTTTGTTCCTGCCCCCAGGAGCTCTGGACAATTAGAAAACGGCTGGCGAAACAAGCAATAGAAATCAACTGACATGTGGATTTGGCGAAGATGGTATGTGGTAAGCGTGCCCCATGCCATCTCCCTAGCAGAGCCGGCGAAGCGGAAGTTTCAAACATGTAAGAACTATTCTCTTTGTCTCTCTCTCTCTCTTTCTCATGCTCTTTCTCTTCGTTTCTCTTCTGTGTCCTTGTCTCTTTCTCTTTCTCTTTCGTTGTTTGTTCTGTTAACCTTTTCTCATTCCCTCTTTCTATGTGTCTATCTACGTACGCGTTTGCCTATCTGTCTAAAAGTCTATCTAGCTAGCTATCGATCTATCTACCTATCTCTCAGTCTCTCTATCTCTATCCCTGATTTCTTTATCTCTCCGTCCATCTGTCTCTCTCTCTCTCTCTTTATCTCTCTATCCCTCTATCTCTCTCTCTGCCCTCTATCTCTCTAGCTGTCTCTGTCTATCTCGCTATCTCTCTATCTGTCTCTGTCTATCTTTCTATCTCTCTCTCTCTCTATCTCTCTATCTATTTATCTCTCTATCTCTCTATCTCCCGCGAAGCCAAAAACAAGCGGAAGGAAACGCCCCTACAGCCCATCGGCCGAAGTCGGATCGATTGACGATGATACTGAAGGCCTGCAGTTCAAGGGACTTGCGCGGCGTGAAGCAAGGACCACAAAACTCACGTGGCAACCGTTACTAGGACATTCTGCAAGCTGCGTGAAACACTTCCCGGCGCTGCGCCCTTGAAGAGCGCTGAGAGTTCGAACAACATTTTCGTCGTCGAGCCCGCCAGAGCGGCCCAGAGCTTTTCTATGGCGCAGCCCTGAAACAGCCGTCAGCCCCGCCAGCCCGCCCGCAGCAGCGCCCTTACAGCCCAGCGCAACCCTCAGAGCACCCCTCCTGCGTGGCAGCGGCCCCAAAACAACCGCGTCAACCCCCAAAACAACCTTCTCAGCCGCGTCCGCCTTTTCAGCCGCGTCAGCCAAAGAGCTTCAGCGTCAGCAAGGCCACAAAACCGCGATATAGCCACGTCAGCCCTTCATCATCGCTCCCTCTCGCAACCCAACAAAAAACCCAAAATCAAAGATGTTTTTGGTGTAAAAATCTAGACGGTGCCGTAAAAAAAGGATGAGCAATTGAACCAGCAAGCATCTATCCATGTTCAACGAAACGGACCCCAAAGGACACCTATAGCACGGTGGCTTCTGCAAAGAATGAGCCAAACACTGGGCTTCTCGCTGCGCAAACCTTCATGTCGTGCTTTTCATTGGCACTTGGGTCTGTCTTCGGGGAACCCCCCTTTTTCAGAGCGCACAAGCTCCCAGTCCAAGCTGCAGAAGCTGAGCGCGAGAACAGCCACCAGAACACCGAGCGCAAGGAAGTGCACTGCCACTTGCGGGATCCCCAGGAACCTGCCGGCACGCGCCCGGTGTCCAAAAGTCACACGGCGCCATGTTGGCTCTTGCTAGAAATCCCTGGCATTGTTGCCTAAACACCCTGTTGGGAGGACCATCCCTACAAGGACTGTATCTGAAACAGAGATCTTTGGCCAGTTCCCTTGATTCTAAATTGTTCCTTCTTGGTATGCTACTTAGGCAGCTGGGACACTTGCATTGGAACCCCAACACGCCTTTCTGCAAAGCTGGACTTGGTGTGAAATACCGTTCCCTTGCGAGGAGTCAGGCGCAGAACCCGCCTGCCCGCTCTGCAGACTGCCCTCTCCACCCGCGCGCCGACAATACTGAGCACTGCGCTCACCTAGGGGCCCAAGGGCGCACGCTCGCAAGTTGTGTTGCACGTGTGGGCGTGGCAGCCCCGCATGAAGCCCGCGAAACGAAGCCCACAGCTGCCACACTGGAAAGTCAAATTGGGGGGTCAATCTTTGGATGTTGAGAAACGGTGCGCCCAGTTCATGAGACAAGTCGCCACGAGGACGTTTGTCCAAATGAAGGCCATGCCCAGGATACGACACAGTGGCGAAGAACAAGGCGTGAGGTCGCCATACCTGAGCCCCACACACACACACAAACACAAACACAAACACAAACACAAACACAAACACAAACACAAACACAAACACAAACACAAACACAAACACAAACACAAACACACACACACACAGACCGCGGCTCATCCATCAGCCAAGCACACGTTCGTCTCAAAACCTACAAACTACTCCAAGGGGAGGGGGGGTGAAAAGAACATGTGGCGAAGAGATGTAGCCTTATGATCGTTATCAGCTCTTTGCTCCTTTGCGGGTTTGCAGCTTCAGCTGTTGTACGTCTACCCAACTTCACGAAATTGGTCCATGATGAAAGGCCTACCTGTGCCTAGCTGTTATCTTTTTGTTTCTCCTCCCAACTAGGTTTGCTTTTTAGAACAAATCTTTTTTGGGGGGCTTCCGTGGTCCCCCAAGACCAACCCAAAAATAAGGCCACCAACTCCGAAAAAAGACACCCAACCAATCAGTTCTCGGCTTTTTCAAGACGCAATGTTGACGGAACACTCATCTAGCTCTCAGAGACGGAGTTGCCCCACGGTGGTCAGGGTCACCAGGCAGAAGTAGAAGCCATCGGTGAAAGACCACTTGCCTTGAAAACGAGAAGCGCTCTTGAAATGGTTGGACCCAAATTTCCAACGGCCTGCCCCAAAGATGTGGACTGCTGAAACATGTTAGCTAGAGAAAGTGATTTGAGCACTCACTTTGCTGGTGAGTGAGTCAATCATGGCAAGCCGCGAGTTCAAATCAGAGACAACCCTTCATAGGCATTGATTAAGCCACACAAAGGCAACCATTAACACAGACCTATTTGACATACCAGCAACATGCCAGGCATGTATTCAATTGGTACTACATGTCAGGTGGCCGCAGTCATAGGCATTGATTAAGCCACACAAATGCAACCATCAACAACGACCTATGTTGCATACCAATGACATGAGAGGCATCTATTCAGTTGGTACAGGTGGGTGCAATCATTGCAACAATTCGTCATAGGCATTGACTAAGCCGCACAAAGGCAAACACTAGCGAAGAATAGCGAAGACAAGTGACTGACTTGTTGCACACAACTAACATGCCAGGTATCTATTCAGTTGGTACATGTCGGCGGGTGCATTCACACAAAGGCAAACATTCACAAAGACAAGTGACTCATGTGAAAACATGCCAGTCTTGTTGGTTCATGTGGGTGCATTCATAGCAACAGGTGACAAATTTGGGGGAAAGCTGTGTCAGCGCATGCTTTTGATTTTGTCGAGTACGTTTATTGTTGCAGAATTCCTTTTTTGCAAGAAGACCCCGAAAACCCAGAGTAGCGAACCAACAATGCAAACCACTAAATAACCCAAACCTGAAAACATCCGATTACAGCAGGAAAACAAGCTTTGATGCCGCGGAATTTACACGCAGTGCCCTCCCCCGCAATCTTCTGGCAGCAATGTTTACCATCTTGGGTACCCGCTTTGGGAGTGCTGTGGCTGCTGTGGTGTCCGGTTGTACAACCGCTTGTACAATCTTGGCAACCAAAGGCGCAAGTACAAACAAAATGTTACAAACCGCACAGCGGGTATGGGGTCGAGGCTCCTTCGGAGAGGAGGCAAAAGACCAGCGCCACCAGGGCGAGGTACGCGCACACGGAGCCAGCCACCGCCAGCTCCAGCTCCAAAGGCACCCAATGCCTCACAAAAAGAGAAGCGGACGGGGCCCCGCTTGGGTCGTCAGGGAAAGGGAACACGTCGTGTTGGAGTACGGCGGAAAAGCAGTTGAGGCTTTAAGGGAACAGGTCTTTGTCAGGAACCGGCCTGCTTTTTAATGGCAGGGAACAGGTCTGACTAGCTTTGACATTCAGCCCAGCAAAGGCGGTGGCTTACATACGCCGACCCTCGCTGTTCCAGCCAATGGACGAAAACACAAAGCCCGGCAATGTCCGGTTGCCAAGGTGAAACTATGCGCAAACAAATGCCCTCAAAGGAACAAAGTATGAATTTGATGGAAACCATTGAAAGACACATTTTCTTTTGGCGGGACCTTTGGTGAGGTTCCCTCTGTTTGATTTGGCACGTATCAAAACGGCACAGAAGCTCAAAGAAGTGACTGGGCAACGGTTTTCATGGTGGTACTCCAATGGCCGGCAGAAGCACATTGATAGACAACCCCCCCCCCCCCCGCATAGTCGCTCCAAACCAAAGCTTGCCCGGCAAGTGGAGCGGATACGAGCCGCAAAACTTGCTTTCAAGTGTCTTTTGCATGCAAAATCAGGTCTCCGTATATTTGGCTTGGTGATTCTTGCTCGCAGCCATCCATCCTTTCGTAGCTCCTCAATAAAAAGGGTTGAAGGAGGGTCATGTTTAGAGCTATCGGTGGAGCTTCCGGCAGCCCAACATCGGTAAACATGGGCGAAGCAAACAAAAATCTGCAAGAATCCCTGCGTGTGTCCCAAACGTCGACACACATCGGTCTGTTTTTAGTGGAGTTTCCGCTAAAGAACATTCGCTAAATCCCTCTCTGCGGAGTTTCCGCCAGGGATTTTCTGCTAAATAAAAACCAATCGGCGGAGTTTCCGCTTGCATTGTTTCCTCAAATGTCCTTCACCGGACTTTCCACCAGGCAAAATCCGCTGAAATCCCCGGCGGAACGACTGCCAGCAATACAAAGTTTCTGCCACACCAGATTTAGCAGATCTTGAGTATGTTCTAGACAAAGAAACGCAGAGCCAAAAACAGAGACTTTCTCTGATAAGTTAGCCATCTTTCAATCAATGCTCTCCTCTAATTTGCTGTCAGAATCCGAAACCGAGAGCATTGCAAGGGCATCCCTTCTATGTCCCTTTCCACACAGTGCTTTTGATATATATATATATATATTGAAACCACTCAAGTCACAATGACAACCACAAAGCGATGCTGAAACCAACATTTGCAAAGGGCGTGCAATTGAGAACAAACGGAACATGTTGGGTATGTGTCAAAATAGCCGGCCCAAAAAATGGGTGTTCCTTTTCCTTCCGGTGTCCCTTTAAAATAACCGGAAAAGGGTAGCCTCAAAACGCAAACACCCAGCCACACTGCCCAAAAAGCAGCCCTTCTTGTTTTCCGATTCCTGGCCCAGCCTGGCAGGGAGCTCCTTCTGCGCCGGCTGGGTCCTCACAAGCTCGTGCCGGACCGGCGCCTGTTGTGGAGTCCCTCAAAGGGATCGGTCAACTTCTTGGGTGGGAAGGGGAAATCAAAAGTCCCCAGCATTTGGACCAACTTTCTCCTGGTTTTGGGCTGGCTTTGAGGGCGCCAGGATGGTCTTGATTGGCTCAGCTTCATTTCAGGCGTAGCCATAAAGCAACAGAAACCCACCAAAGCGAACAAACATCAGCCCAAACCTAGCCTCAGGGCCTCATTTGCACCCAAGCTATCCCACCCCACCCCAGGCCCACGAAGCAACAAACATGCCCCAAAACAAGCCCACGTACATATCAAGGGGCTCCGGCCCTTACTGCGACACATCTCCGGAACTGGTACAAACAACAACACTGCAGTACTGGACAACCTGAAGTCGAAACTTGTTGCGGTTCAGTCCTGATTTGTGATGCTTCTCCTTAGGTCCTTCATGGTACCTGTACTTATCATGCAAGGCCCAATCGCGAGTAATGGGTCCGGCCCTTCCACTTGTCACTGTGCGGCTTCCTTCCCAGATCTCTGGATGAAGCCCGGATTCCATGTTCAGCTCCTGGACTTACCAGTCATTTCTGGCAGGAACCCCTCAGACACAGAATCACAGTTTTCGGACCCCTCAAATTTGATACCAGGGATGAATCTGCAAAATCCACAATCATTTCAAAACCGAAAATAATATTGGCAAGACCCCGAGTAAAGAACAAACACATGTTGAATGTGATATAATGCGATTCAGCCTCGAACCAAGGCCAAACAGCAACGTGGAATGTGTCAGTGGAACATTCAGTTCAAAGACCCAGTTCAAAGACCCACGAGAAACTCCATTTTGCCACCTCCCTGACATTCCCGCCCGATTTTCGGTCGCCATTCTGCCAAAGAACGGCAGCGGCGGGGGCCGCTGCGGCGGCGGCCGCACCGGCTGCGGGGGCCGCTCCGGCGGATTTGGGCGCCGAGTCACACCCTCCACGCTCATGGCGCGAAATGGGAAAAAAGGGTGCTGAAATGGGGGAGAAAGAGCCCATAACAAGGAGGAAACATATGCAAAAGTTGGACGAGTGGAGGGAAAATAGTGGGATTCCAGGAAAAATCGGACCCGCTGTTGCAGGGTTCAAACCACACCACAAAAGGGCAAACAAACAGCAAATCGGGAACAGCCCGTCATGACCTATTTGAGCACAACCTGCCAACATATCGGCAAACCATGGCAAGCATCAACCACATGGCTCAAACGTCTATCATCATTGTGAGCCCCCGAATCAAGGTGTGGCTTCCAAAATCAAACGGGGGCCCACACCGAACCCGTCTGGAGATGCACATGGAGCTACAATGCCTCGCACTCTTTTTCGCTAGCGCTCCCTCCCGGCTCAGGTCTGCCTGCGCAGGCAACTGCGGTCATGCCTGGGTGCTAATTGAGGCGTCCAAACACACCACAAACACACACACACACACACACACACACACACACACACACACACACACACACACACACACACACACACACACACACACAACACACACACACACACACACACACACACACACACACACACAACACACACACACACACACACACACACACACACACACACACACAACACACAACACACACACACACACACACACACACACACAAACACACACACCACACACACACACACACAAACACACAAACACACACACACACACACACAAACACACAAACACACAAACACACAAACACACAAACACACAAACACACAAACACACAAACACACAAACACACAAACACACAAACACACAAACACACAAACACACAAACACACAAACACACAAACACACAAACACACAAACACACAAACACACAAACACACAAACACACAAACACACAAACACACAAACACAAACACAAACACAAATACACACACACACAAACACACACAAGCGTGTGGGTGTGGGTGTGGGTGTGGGTGCGGGTGTGGGTGTGTGTGTGTGTGTGTGTCTGTGTGTGCGTGTGCGCGTCCTCAGGTTTCTTTTTCTAAGGGTACCCTCTTTAAGGTTGGTTGAAAAGGAAGTTCTGAAATCCACTGGTTTGTGGGAGCCATATGCTTGAACACGCCATCCTGTGGCTTCCTTTGGAGAAACACCATACTTGTCAAGCTCTCAGCCTGGCCTCATTCAGCAATAAAGTTCCCAAACACGGCACCATGTCATTCGCGGAGGACTGCCAGCAAGGTTTGATGTTTGCTTCCAAAACGAATACTCCTGCAAAAAATAACATGGAATCAAAACAGGGTGTCCCACAAAAGGAGATTCCTTTAAACATGTATTCTTTTGTGTTCCGCAAATCTGAAGTACGAGGACCCCTTCGGCTTTCGAAACTTCATCTCGAGCTCGAAGCCCCAAAGCCCTCCTTCTTCCGCGAGGGACTTGTTTTCCAACGCGCACGCTGCTCTGGGGCCTTTGCCCACCGAAACCCGAAAAAACAATTGGGAGATGAGTCGAAATTAGAGGCCCAATATTCTACGGTCTTCATCTGTTCTCTTGGAACGGCGGGTTGGTTCTTTCTTCCAAAATGGGTTCTTATGAACCCAACTGATTTCAAGTCAAGTGCTCTTGGATTCTTTGTTGGAACCTGCAAAGAGTCCCAACCTGGGGCGCGGTTTTTTGGGGGCCCTAATTTCAACACACAAAAAAACCATGAGGCTTGCACGTGCTTTGGCAAGCTACCTACAACTTACTTGCGGGTGCGCGCATCTTGGCCAACTGCTCGCGGATGTCCCGCTTCTGAATCTTCCCGGTCGCGCCTATCGAAGCCAATGGGAAGCACCAAAGTGGCAATGTCTGGGTGTGTGCTGTTTGGAGGCTGCCCTTTTGAGGTGGGTTTAAAGGGAAACCAAAGGAAAACCACCACTCCTAAAATCCCCAGAAAAAGGAGAGCTGGGCAAAATGATCATCCCCTTTGAGAATGACGAACCATCCCAAGCGCCAAGATGAAAACTTCTTTTGTGGGCTATTGTCCTGGGTTCCTCAATAGGAACCTTTACATTGGTTGTCCCAAACTCCTGTTGATGTTCTATCCATGACCTCACCAACCAGGGCGTGTGTGTTTGTTGGAGGGTGCTTTGAAGTTGGTTTAAAGGGACGGAGGAAAGCCACCAGCTCTGGGGTCCAAATCCCTGTTTTGATACATGAGTGCGTCTTTTTAGAGGCAACCCTTTTTGGACACTAAAGGGACACCACCCAGCAAACGGGAGTTTACCTAGTTCGAGAACCCCTTTACCTTGCCCAACGGGTCGTTTGACAACGGCTCGCTGGTTCGAGCGCCTCTGGGCAGCTCGCCTGGCCAGATGAAGACTTCCGCAGGCACCTCAGTCCCCTTGGTCTCCGGACCGAGTTTCGGCCCCCTCATGGGCACGAATTTCCCGTTGGTCCAAGTAGGTTGGTCTCAAACTAGTCTCATGGCAACATGAATAGAGCGTTTAGTCAATCTGCTCGACACCTTGTGTTTGACAAATCGGCTTGTCTCAAAACGGCCCCGCAAAAATGGAGTCCGTACGGGTAGGTTGTTTTATGGAGCATGGCCCCTGCCGTGAACATCTTAAACGAGCTTGAACAAAGCATTTGGGAGACATTTCCCCATTCTGGCACACCTGGGGGGGGGCTTTGCGACACCACATTCACGTAAGGCGGCTGACCCTGGAGGATGCATGCTGGGCTTAAGGTTGCTCGGCCTAAGGTTGGTCTCCGGTTGGCTTTGGTGGTCTTGGATGTGCTGGAGGTGTATCTAGATTCGGCTTTGGGTGACTTGGGCGTGGTTGAGTAATGGCTTTTGCTAGAACACATCGCTTGCTTAGGCGTTTGCTTTGCTCTGCTTGGCTTGCTTTGGCTTGCTTTGGCTTGCTTTGCCTTGCTTTGCCTTGCTTGCCTTCCTGCCTGGAAACACACCACAAGAAGCACATGCCCGACAGATTGCTCGCATAGTGTCTGACCAATGTTTTGTTGCCCCAGAAGCCTTGGTTGTTGCCCAGTCACATGGAATGTTACTCCATCGATCCACCCCACCCCCCAAACACCCAAAACAACCAGACCCCCCTCAAGCCCCATCCTCCCTCCTCCCCCCAACCCAACCCCCAACCCTTGACTTTCACCCAACTCAACCCCGACCCACCCCACCCACCCGACCCACCCCCACCCACTCCCACCCACCCACTCCCACCCACCCACTCCCACCCACCCACTCCCACCCACCCACTCCCACCCACCCACTCCCACCAACCCACTCCACCCCCTGCCCCTTTCGGGACCCCGCCATGTGCTTCGGCAGCAGCTTGGCAGCATGCTCTTGGAGCTCCGCGCTAGGCACTGAGCTGCCCTTCCTGCGAAAAGGAGCCGCGGGCGGTGAACAAAGACAACTAATTGGTTTACAAGAACAAAGCGCGTCTGTCAGCCGCTAACAATGGCTTCCTCTTAGTTTGCCTGGCAACTCCGGAAACCTTTCAGATGTACCCAACTCCAAACGGCTAATCATGTTAATCGGCAGGGATATGCGTGGGTGCCAAAAATGGGGGACCGACAACAAAAAGGCTTCCCTTTATCTTCCCTTTAGTAAGTCGCTGCCAAAAAGGGTACTTCAACACAACAAGCACCCATGTATGGATTTGTCTTCAAATAGCGGAACCCACCAAATGGATAGCTTCCCTTTGAAAGGGACACCCCGTTAAAAGCACACAGCCATGCGGAACCTGCGGCCGGGGGTCTTAAAAACCACCGCGACCGCCACCGTCTCCCCGAGGTTCTCGTGAGGCATCCCCACTGCAGCCACCTCGGCAACGCGAGGATGCTCGTAAAGGGCATGCTCCACCGCGGCGCAGGAGATGTTCTCGCCGCCTGGAATCAAAGTGAAATTTGGTCAATTGGTCGATTGGTTGGCTGCTGGCTGGTTGGTTGCCCGCAACCCAACTTTGGGTCTCGCCTGGGCCAGACATCTAGAGGATACATCTGAACAATTGACTTCAAATCAACAGCTAGATTTCAACCAGGCGCCGTGGCGCAAGCCTTCTTTCAATCAATGGCTTTCTTTTGCCCCCTGACATGGGCAAATTAATATTCACGATTTGCGAGCGGCAACTTGGTGACACAAACTGCGGCTCCATTGGCTTTGGGGGACTGTGATCTTGTGATCAGATTCTCGTTGCAAACCAACCCCACTCGATCCCAGACTTCTGCCCTGGCTGGGATGTGGTACTTCAACCTCTTTGGATTGGTTCATGAGAAGCAATGAACACAGGGCTCCAAAAACATGTTACAAGCGCATTTGGCTCAACGAAGGAAGGCAGCTGTGTGGACACTTGCCTGCACCGCGGCAGCGAGCCAAGCCGGTTGTAAGTTACCTTGCCTGACACCCCCGATTTTACAATTCAAGCCCTTGATAAGAAGGGCGTCCTTGGCCCGGCACGCCTCGGATGATGATGTCCTTGGCCCGGTCCATGATGTAAACAAAGTTCTGCTCGTCCACAGCTCCCAGGTCCCCGGTGCGGAACCACAGCTCCCCGTGCTCGTCGATGTAAAAAACCTCCGCGGTCTTGTCCGGCTTCTGCCAGTACCTCGAGAGACCAAGAGCCAGTACCTCACTACAATCAAACTTGGTTCGGGCGGGCCTGTTTATGGCTGGGAATGCCCCTTCCCACCATCTTCCGGGGTTTTGATTTGGTGCACTTGGAGTAGATTCACCCTTCCAACCAACATGTCTTTTTGACCTGCAGTTGCCCCCTTTCCGGAAAAAACAGAGGAAGGAAAGCAGTCTTTCCAAAGGGAGAGCATGATATAGGGTCAAAAAAGTGTTCATGTCTCTACACACAAACGGGACCACATACTGTAGTTCTTCCCACTTGCAAAAAAGCGGAGACTCTCTCTCTCTCTCTCTCTCTCTCTTTCTTTCTCTCTCTCTCTCCTCTCCCGGAAAACACAAGGGGTGGTGGAATCGAAAAGGTCACTAACCAAAATTGAGCCAGCAACATTTAAACATCACCAAATTGAACAATACAGTGGATGGACGAAATCTTGCAGTGGTTTATCTCAGGATTCATAGGGTGTCATTCATTCCAGGTGCAGGATTTCGCCCACCACATGTCCTGACACTGTTGGGTTGTGAGAACAACAGCGTGTCTCTCTTTTAAGGGTGCCCTTTTTGGGATGGCTTCAAAGGGAAGCAACAGGAAACTCAACCCATTTTGGGGATCTGCAATGCTGAGACAAGCCCAGGATTCATCAACAGTGATCAACAATGAGTTAGAGAATCAAACAAATAGGTACCGCTAGCAGGGTTGGCCACAATTGGGGGTCCACTGGTCCACGTGCTAACTGATTGTTGTCCACTATGCGTTCCGCTTGGGCCGAGCAGCTCCTGCATGATGGTGGCGCCCCGAAAGCAGATCTCCCCCACCCCGCCGGGAGGCAGCTTTTTGCCTCCGGTGGAGGTCCATGGGAAAACAACTCGCGCATAGAGTGTCAATCAAAACAACAAAACAACAATGGTGTCTATAAAGACCAGCAAGCTGTGCGTTGGTCGATGGGGCGAAGTGGGCTTTCATCAGCGCAAAAATGGTGCTGGCTAAAGGGCAAGCGAGTGCAGCGATTTTTGACGCCAAATCCGCTGATTGCTCGCCTACAACTCCCCCCCCCCCACCCCCAGGCCTTCTTCCACGTCGAGGATGCAAACGTCCACGTTAATCACTGGCAGGCCGCAAGACGTGGGACGCGCTGGGAAGAGGTTGGAGGGCATCACCACGCTGATGGCATCCGTCTCCTGCCCAAATATGGAGGTTTTGTTCTTTGAGTTGGTATGGGGACAAAGGAACACCAATGGAAACCCATTTGCAAGGAGGTCCCCTGCTTCGACAAATACCCATTGCATATCTCTCTTTTCTTGCTGAATGAACCCAGGGAGCACCTTTAAGGTAGCCACAACGGATGGTTCATAGTGGTCATTCACTCATTCCCTGCTGAGAACCAGCAAGATCATCTGCAACATGGGTGTGTCTTTTTTGAGGGACCAGTTTGGGGAAATGTGTAGGGAACAACAGGAAAACCAATTTCGGGCAAGGGAACTCTACTTGGCGCCATAGGTTTGTAAATAGGTGCGTCTCAACCGCAGTTGGTTTCCTCTTGTTTTCCCTTTAAAACCAAACCAACTGGGCCCCACAGGACCAACTATCTCGCACGATGCACCGCAAGAAATGCTTCCAAGCCGCCGTGAGGCCATAGCCAGTGGAGGCTCGCGCCTTCTTGAAGGTGTCCTATGTGACGTGCAAGGCATGGTGCAGACACAACACAGGCGGGATCCTTCACGCGCTTGATCATGGGCGCTGCAAATGCAGCACCCCCACCACCGACTTGGGTCATGGAGGATGTGTCATACTTCAAGAAGTCCGGGTGGTTGACCTCACGCCAATCAGGGAAGCAGGGAAGCCACTGTCCAGGCAAAGCAACACTCAGGTAGTGTTGTCCTTGCCCCGAGTTATTTCAGAGGCTGAAATTGGAAGCACGAATCCTGCTAGTCAAGTCAAGGGTAGTAAACCTGACCAGGAACAGTGTCTTAATGTTGACTTTGGACAAGATCGTGAGGACGGAACCAACCAGTGGTGGTTCCCTCAAAAGGAGAGGGAACGATGCATTCCGTGGGTATTTTCTTTGACTGACATGGGGTTTCCTTTAATTCGTCTGCAAATTGTGCTTCTCAAAAACCTGAAGCAGGTGGCTAGTATCCAAGACAGCCCAGTAGCCAGGTCGTAGGTGTTGGTTGGAACGCCCACGATATTGTTAACCTTCTCATCTTGGATCGCCTGTAGCGCACGCACAGCGTCCCACTTGTACTGGAGCACCATCTTGTCGCCTGGAGGCGAAACTGAATTAGCTCACCTGGAGTTCTTCCACCAAGAGCCAAGTGTTGTGTGCTTCGTTTCAAAGGCCCAGACTTCGGGAGCAGTGGGAGTGTACGATGATACAAACACATGCTAAGCAAGCTCAGCAGCTTGCTTTGTCTGGGACTCATATCACACGCGCCAAGTGAGTATCACTTCCTGAGTGGATTCTGTTGTTTGCCACTAAAATGCTCTTCCCACACACACACACACACACACGCACACACCAACAAGCCACTTGCCGCGTGCGGGAACCGCGGGGCCTTTGCAAATCACCTGAAAGAGGCCCACGTGCGAGCCATTCCTGCAGCGCAGACTGGAGGGACGGCCCCTCACCCCAAAGATTGTGCGAGTGAACCAACTATACGGGTATGTGTCAGGGAAGGAACCCCCCTCCCAAACGAAAATGGGTGGTTTCCCGATTTGAAGAGGGCACCCTGAGAACACACAGACACACACACACACACACACTGATATGCCTGTGTTCTCTACTTGAAATTCGAACGTGCAAAGAGGCCAAATCGACTCTGCCAAGCGGTCAACAGGGACATCACTCCTTGAAGTCGCCCCAATTTAAGTCAAGCTGCACATGAAACAGCGGCGATGCGAGTAGGATAGTTCCTTGGGGCTTCGGCACGGAGCTGTAGTTCCACATACCTCGCGGAATTCGAACGAAGGGCAGCTTCCAAGCCAAAAATATGCAGTGACCTTTGTGCATGCGAAGCCGGGCTTCTGGTTCATGGTTCGGGCGCAACAACAAGGAAGTAAGCAGCTTGAGGGACTGCGCATGTTTAAGGGGGCAGTGAAGCTTCAATGTTGATGAGCCCAAACAATTGTGACAATTGTTGAATCAAGCTTGCAGGGCTCCTGATTTCGAAGGACGGTCACTTGTCGGATGTGTCTGTACAAGCCAAGACAAGCTGCGTACTGTGTTCATGGCGGACATTATGTTGCGATGGCTCATCACGACGCCCTTCCTTGGAGAGCCGGAAGAGCATGGCTTTGGATTTGTCAATGTGGGTAAAAATTATCGATTGACCTCCTTTTGGATGCCTTGACTGGAAACAAAAGTTCAAGAGGCAAGCCGTCGCTGCTTCACGGTAGTCTTGGAGCGCGAAGTGTTTGATGCATGTTGCTGGTTCTTGAGGAACGCGATGCCCCAAGTAGGCCAAGCTTCGGCTTGGCAGTGGTGCCAGATGTGTACATCAACATGGCCCGATCCTCAGCCCGGGGTTTGGCAAGAGCTGTCGCAGCGAGTGTCGGGCCCAACCAGTCATCAGTCCTTCACCCACGGATTTGAAATTCAAAATGAAAGTTCAAGCACTTGAAGGTGGACGATGCCAAGGAATTCATCCGCGCATCTCTTGGTATCATTGCCGGGCGGCGCAATCCCAAGATCCCTCTCGGGAATGTTGCACCTTTCTTGACTGGCGGTTGAACTCAAAGAATGATTCGCGAGGTACGCGATCAACCTTCATTTGGTCTCTCGCTTGCTCACCCTCCGTCTCTGTCTCCCGCTCCCCTCCCCAACCTTCCTTCGAAACATCCGTGCTTTTCCGAGCCATGTCTGGCGAGGTTTTGCGGGTTCTTCAAGGAACACCTGGAGATCAGGGTAATTGGCCCCAAAAACTGGCTGGCCTCCTTTTAGGCTTTCTTTTGGAGCCAAACAAAAAATTAGGGTTCCCCAAAAAGGGACTGCCCTTTCTCCCATCACGAAAGTGACCCAAAACGGCCATCCAAGCAACTAACAAGACAACCACCAACCAAAGCCAAACCACAAATAAAATGATCGAAACAAAGCAAAGCAACCCAACAAAACCGACCAAAACAAACCAAAGAAACCAAAGAAACCAACTTCCAGTCGGCCAATCGAAATCGGCGCCAAAGCTACGTCCTGGTGCACCGGCCGCCGCGGCAGCGGGTCCAGGGATCGCCCCAGGATCACCAGCTCCTGGATCCGAAATGGGTGGCTTCCTTTCCAAAGGGAAACCAGGGCCCTGGCGTGAGAAACAAACACCCGTCTTTACCATCCAAAGAGACGAAGGAGGCGGTGGTTGTTGGGTTGTTTGTTGGTTGTTGGGGCCAATGTATGATCCAATCTGTGGGTCAAACGCGCGGGTCAACCAACTGCCCTTTGCATATGTTTTCACGGGTCAACCAATTTAACTTGCTTGACGCTTATGAATTCTGGCAGTTCCCGGGAAAAAGTGCTGGCCTCATGACTGTACCATCTTCAAGGTCAAAGGGAAACCGACTCAATTTCAGACTTTGATGATCCCAGAGTCGAAATCATGCCCGCAGTTGTGGCTCAACCAATCTATGCACAAACCAATGTGTCGCTTAAGCGATTGTATGGCTTCCATATGCAATTTTAAGACAAACCCACTCGGCCGTTTTGTTTGCGCAGGGGCATGTTTCAGTAATGTCCACCTAGGATCCATGTCCAAAAAACATAACCCCTCCCCGGCAAACGGCTCTTTTGAGAACCTCTCAACATGTCCACTTGGATCTGTGCTTGGGTACCCGTTTGCTCGTAGGGAAGTCAAAGGGCAATGCCAAATCCGAAAACACGCCAGGGCCGAAGACCTAAGGCCTACTTAGGCCTTTCGGGAGCCTTTCTGCGAGCCAACAGGGAAACCGCTCATATCTCAATCCACCTTTCCGGGGTCTTGACCACCTCAAAAGGGTACAAAGGGTACCGCCAGAAAAGGGCCGTTGCTTTTTGAGGGTGCCCTTTTCTTTGATCAAGGCACAAAGGCCAAACACCCAATTTCTGGGACTCTTCCGGCTTTTCCCCTGAGCAAAAGGTCGAACCTTTGCCAGGTTTACCGTGGCCGGGTCTTGGCTTCGCCCGGCGCTTGGCTTGGTTTCCTCGAAGAGCCGGGCGTGGGGCTCTACGAAGGCTCGGCGCTGGCCCGCACGCATGCAGACCGCAGGGATGCCTCCGACGGAAGGGATGAACAACCACAGCTGAATCCAACGGGCGGAGGACAAAGTGTAGCACCAGGCAAGCAAGCAAGCAAGCAAGCCACCCACCAACCATCCAACCAAACAAATAACAAGTAAGTCCAAAGAGTCTAAAGGGGCCTTGCAAGGAAGCCGAAAGTGACCAAGACGGAACCACTGCCAGCGGTGCGGCCTCCTGTGGCTCAAAGCCGCGTGCTTGTCATGCAGTGTTTGGTCCGATTTCGTTCCCCGGTCAAAACGCGTCTCTTACAGAACAATAGCCCATGCGCGCCCATGCGGTTTGATACTTCGGCAGGTAACTGATCTTTCCAACAAGGGAGGTACCGAATTTTCGAGCACAACAAGGTTCGAATGACCTACCAGCGGCTGATGCCAGTGGTCAAATCAACTCTCTGCAAGTCAGCAACAAACGCATGGTTTTGGCAGGGCTGCAAAGGACTCACAATCAATGGGACGGATGGATAACCAAACAAAGCAACCGGCTACAGCAATTACCATGTCTGTCGGGTAGCAACACGTACCCTGATCTCCATCGTCGAATCACAACTGCTTCTGGGGCTGCCTTTTGGTTCGACCCTTTTCAGGGTGCTCTCTTAAACCCACCAAACAAAAAGGGGACAAAAAGGGGACAAGACAAGGGTGTTAGCAACATGGGTGGGCGTCTTCTGGCAGGTGTCCCTCAACCCCGAAAGGCCAAAAAAGACACCCTTGGATTTTGCCGCCGAACGAAAACACGCCGAGGCCCGCGCCCATGCTCTTCAAAAAGGGCGCCCGCTCCACGCGCTCGGCGTCCGCCACCAAGAGGCAGCTCTGGGAATCTTCCAGGCCGTACCTCGCTCGCGCGGGCACGGCGAGGAAGGGTTTCAGCGATGGGGTCGGAGGAACTGGAGTGCGTTCTAACACCAAGGTCACTAGCCTGAAAGGAATTCAGAGGGTGGAATCCACGGACAACTGGGTACGCCAGGGTGAAAGTAGATGGCGCGACCTTCCTGGTGGGCAAGCAAGGGACTAAACCAAAATTGGAACTGTGCCATCTACTATCACCCAAGAGGGGAGCAATCTTATCCAAAGAAAATCTGTGCACTTAAATGTTTGTTGGTGGGAGGGTACCACAGGTAGCCAGGTACCAACCGGGAAACAAAAGCAAAACAAAACAAAGTCCTTATTCCTTCAAAGGAGCATTGGTCGTCCAAAATCCCGATCAAGAAGTTGATGATCAGGGAAAGAGCTGCTTGTTTCCTCAAAAGTGGGTTGACCCCCTGGTTCTGTGGGAAATGTTTGGTTGTCCCTCCATGTCCTCCCGTCCTGCTCGAATGGACCGTATCATTCAAAACCCTGAAGGGATCCCGTATTTTAAGGACCCGTACTCTCACGGGGAGCTTGTTTTTATCCCCCCCCCCCGGAGTGAGCTCGCCACCAACAAAAAAGCAAACCTGTTGTGACTGCCAAGCGATGAGCTTAAATCCTGGTCCAAGATGCTTCAACTCATCACCCGTCCACCAGGCATTCACTGGCAACGACACGGCGCTCAGGAAGCCGTTCACTGCGATGAGGGTGAAAACCCACTCCTTAGCCCGGGACAATGTGGGTATGTGCCGACATCGGGAGAGCCCCCCAAAATGTGGTCTTGCTTTTGGTTTCCCTTACACTCAAAAACTGAAGCACAACAGCCCCACCTCTTGACGGGTGGGGGCCACGAACTGTTCACCGCACCCTCGAGCTCGCCAAGATTCACCAAGGGAAGCTTCCACAAGCACAGCAAACAGGAAGCAGGGAGCACGTTTTCCCCAGGGTCGCAGGTGTTTGTCATGTGCTTGCCAGCCCGTGCTCGGCACTACACAACCAAACGCTCACGCAAGCCCCGATCATTCTTCACTCCCAAAGCTCAAAGGATTCGGTGAGTGCTGTGACACCCGTTCCGGGGGTGGCCTGAGACATGTTCTGACAAAGACTCCGGGAAGTTCCTGCCGGCAATGGCCACACAGGAGCCTGAGAGGGCGAGCGGCGCCCTGACAGTCAAAGCCGAACAAAAGCTGCAACATGTCACAGAGGGATCCCCTTCTACAACACCCTGGTCTTTTTGTTTTGCATCGAAATTGGCTTGACACTGACACTCCCAGCTTTAAAGAGGGACATCGAAAGGGAACAGATCGTCCAGTTCTTCGGGGCAACAAATGATCTTTGGAAGCGATGATTTTCAGTTTCAGAAAGGAAACTGAAATAAACCCATACTGACTCACTTATTTTTTTTCGGGGAAGTGAGTCCAAAACGAAACGTCTGGTACTCATGGGGTCTACCCAAAAGCTATGTCAAAGAATCAAGAGGGCGGATATTCGCACGTATTGATAGATGGGTCTGTAACTTAACCTTCGATTTCCCATTCATAGTTTGAGCGGTTTCAGCACGTAGCTCTTAGGAGTGATCTCCTCTTTGCACGCGTGGGGCCCAACATCTGCGCCTCGCTTCACGCCGAACTCCTGGGCCAGTGCCCGGGACAAAGACACGGAGATCTCCTGAGCCTCGCCATAGGTAAAGCGATCGCCTTCGTAGACCTGAGCGATCCCCCAAATGTCCATTCATATGGAAACCAAAAAGGCAGGTTCCCCAAAGAGGATTCCAACACGGCAAGGACTCTAATTGTCCAAGGTCCGTTCCGGGTAACAGCATATTTTTGGTTTTGACAGCAATAGTCTGCACACTCTAGCTCTCTTTTTGCTTGTTTCGAGACCCAATAAACATTCCAATTCGCATTCTGCTGTTGGGGTCACCGGCACCTGGGAGCCGCTCTCCTCAAATTAACCTGGAATCCCAAAAAGAGTCCCCCGGAGTCCCTCCCCAATGAACCATCATGCACTGCTGGATTTCTTGACCGAACCTCATGTAAAAAGAAGCCGTGGCTTCTTGTCTCGGCGCGTGGCAAGGAACTCCTTGTCCGCATTCCGGGCAAAGCTGTCGCTGAATAGCTCCGGCAGGGTGTGGCAGACCAGGCTGTTGGGGCCCTTTTGCCAGCAGCGATATCTCCTCAGCACGCAGGAGAACGCCGCTGAACAACGCTCCAAGCTATGGGCCAAACACTTTGCTCGCCTCGCCTGACAACAAAATGACAAGGGGCCAAACAGGGTGTCCCTCGAACTGACAAATCCCCTGTTGGCCGGGCGGGCCCACACTACCACTGTTTGGCAATGTCAAAATCAAACCCTCTGATCATCGATTCCACGCAAGGATTCCGTCGGAAAGTCTGCCCTTCTGAGCCCAAATCGAATCGAAATACAAATGTCTCAAAAGAACTCCAAACCTGACCCACGAGTTTCTGTTGGCTTCCGCAAGCCACCCCATGACCTTTCCAGCAACCCCATGGGGGGATCCACGTGGTTTCCCTCGGCAACCCCAAATTGTGCAACCCCTTCTTCGCAGCTCAAACCGATTTGCCCAGCGGCTGTGTGGTGCCGAAGTGCGGCACCTCCTCCTCTGCCAGCGGAAAGGGGCCCTCTGGCGCTGTGAGCAGCAGGGCGCCTCCTCAGATGCGACGAACATCGTGCGTCGGAAAATGCCCGGGCAAATCCGTTCGGCTAGGGTGGCGTAAAACAGTGGGTGGACAGTTGTTGATGGCAAAAACACTGCACCAGTGGGATTTCCGCATTCATAGGGTTTCATCCATGCAAACTGGTGCGGAGTGTTTTTTCTCATCCACAGTAAGGGCGTTTGACGCAATTGAGATGAACCCCCCAAACTGGTTGGTTTCCTGTTGTGCTCCTTTCAAAAACCATCCGGAAAGGGCTTCGACCCAAGAGACAAACCTGCAATGTGTTAAAGGCATAGAGCCACATCAGTTGTTTGGGCAACCTCCTTCTTTGGTTTGGGAGGGCAAGCCCCTGATCATAATGTAGTCAGTATATTGTTTGTTAAGACATATATTAAATTGATTACGTGTATGTGTATAGATATATATATATATACATATATTATAGATAGCGTAATAAATTCCTATGCCACGAGTTCTGGGTAAACATTGCTTATACAAGCAGTAATGTATGCTATGCTTAACGTTTAGGCACTATCGCCCATTTGGTGAGGCATTGTGTGTCTAAGGGCTCAACTGAGGCAACAATACCTACATGAAGTGAGGTATGCGCGGTTAACGCACTGACTTAGAAAGGGTGTGTCTCATGACCCTCCCTACATGAAACTTGAGGAAGCTCCGCTCCGTGGAGGTTAGGGACAACCAACCCGAACGGATGGGCACGAAAGCTTCGGCACTCGGGCCAAGGAGGTCAAAACTCCCCCTTTATGAGTGACCAAATCGATGGCACAGTTGTTGGATTAGGGCGCTGAAACCAGCACCAGCTATTTTCAACCAACCTGAGCTGGAAGGACACCTATGGTCATGATGCCTTCAGAAACCCTTTCGCCGGTCTGACTTTCCGGTCAAGGGGAAACCGAGGCCCGTTGGTGCAGTTGAATTTCCCAAAGTCAGGGTTCCGGCAAGAAGGCTCTTCCCACAGCCTGCCGGTGGAGAATCGTCACTGACAAACAGACAGGATTCTTTTGGCTTCCTCCAAGAACTTGTGCACGTAACCCTCCACGTCTTCTTCTGGGCACTCTTCCATGACTCAGCCGGTCCTTTCCTCACATCCGCTGGGGAAAAACGGCTGCCCGGTGTGTCGGCCAAAAGCAACTTGTGGACAAGCCAGGAAGCTCAAAACATCTGTCGAAGCCTCCTGTGCGAGGTCTGCCACACAGCACAAAACGCTGCTGCTACCAGTCCACCAAATAAGCCCAAGATTAACCACCACCCCCCACCACCTGCCCATGCATCGCTGGCCTGGAAATCAAGCGAAACTCCGCAAGGAGCAAGTCATCACCTCAGCAAATCTTCGCACCGTGCGGCCTGGAAACACCGGGAAGCAGCTCTATCAAACTCCCAAAGTTGAGGCACCCGCCCAAACATGAGCGCAATAGCTCGACTGCGTTCTGTAGGCTGCTTCTCCTTCCGGAAAAGGAGAAGCAGTCTACAAGGAAGCTGTCGATGTCACAATTTGATTTTGCACGAAGACGCTGAAGACACTTGTTTCAACAAAGGGGGAAACCAAAAGATGTGAAAGGGTGCCATCAACATAAACTCCCACACCCATGTCTGAAGAGACCCATGGTGTTCATGAGGGCCTCTAGCTACGCGCAGTTCTTGGAGCCACCCTGAGAAGAGCACAAAAAAGCCTGCTACCAATTCAGAACAAATATTTGCCAAACTGAGAATCTTGCGTGCAACAAAGACAAACCCAACAACTCCCTGGGCGTATTCGAGTTTTGGGGAGGCACTGCCAGCAAGAAGGGCTCTCTCGACTCCTTTTGGCGCCAGGACACGCTGACACGGCACAGGCTCTGTACAGAGAAAGGGCACCAAGAGTCTCCAGAACGCAAGGCCGCAAGGCTCTCCTTTGATGAAATCCGGGTGTTTACTTGCAATGTTGGGATGCTGACTTGCTTGATTGCAACATGGCACTGACCTGATTGGACTTTCTCAACACCACAGCTCAATGGACTCTGGAAAGGTCAAGCACATCAGAAACGCTCTTTCAAGGCAAGAACTGTGAGCTGTCCGCTGCACAGTTTTGTTTGCTTTTTGGAAACCCTGGGCAAAAGCAACGGTGTCAAGGCGCGCCGAGTTGGGCAGATCGCATCTCCCTCATGCTTCAAAGGGCATGGTTGCACCAAGTCGCCCTGTCAAAAGCTCATGAAAAAACAAGGAAAATCCAACAACGGTGCCCTACCAAAAGTCTTTCCTCTTTGGCTTGGTGCCTGAGATGGACAGGGCACCAGTCTCCGGAGTTCGGGGCGCGCCTTGCGTTGAATTGCACACATTTGAGACGGGTCGAATACATCGGGAACTCCCTGCGGAAAATGCACAAGACCCCGGCGCGGCGCCCTGGTGGGCCGTCAAAAGTGATCACCTAGCCTATCGCAAACATCGCCAAAAGATCATACCATCCATTGTCCATCGGTCTATCAAACGTTCGGACTTGAAGACATCCTCTGTCTCCGTCCTTCGAAAAGCGTGAGGCTGCGGTGATACCCATTCTGTGCCACGCCAGTCCCATCAGCACGCAGCGTCCTGATGCAAAGCGGCAAAGCCCATGCAGTCACACCCATGATATGCCCTCAGCCGCGTGTTCCCGCACCAACTCCATTTGTTTGCATGGCAAACCAGTTTGGCAGCGGCCCACTGCACTCATGCGGGTTTGTGTCGAAATCTGAACAATTGGTGGTGTCCCTTTAGTTTCCCTTTAAAGCAACCAGAGGGTACCCTCCAAAAAAAAAAAACCACTAAATGGAGACAAGTGGGGGCGTTTTGCTCGCACTTTCCACATGGTTTTGTCCCAGCTCCTTGCACATCTGGCTGTCCAAGAGTCCAGAGCTCAGCTCGGCATCTTGGCATCTCAAACCACCAACCTCGGCGCAGGCTGTCTTGCCCGGGTTGTTTCAAAGGGAAACCAACTGAAACCAACCATATATGAGGTCCCCTCTTTTCAAACAGCAAATGTATATTTCGCAGCTGGGCGAATTGGAATGAATCCCGGTGATCATGAGATAGCTGCTGTGACTGGTTTGCATTCTGGCACCGCCACCCGGCGCAGGTTGCAGAATTTCACCATGACACTGAACGGAAAACGGGCATGAAACGGAATGAACTCAGGCCAAGGATGGCTCCATTTGTCTCAAAGAACTGGGGCCCCATACGGGCTTGCTTCCTCATGGAACCCGAGTCAAGGGAAGACAGGGTCCCTCATACGGTCCCCGGGACGATTGCTGAATCACGTTTATGGCACTTGGAAAGCCCAGCCAAATTGATTTGCCATATCCCTGAGGCAACTGTATGCAACCTGAATAGAGGGCTGTTGAACATGACAGTCTCACAAACCTGGACGAAGGTGACTTGATGTGTCCAAAAAAGGCATCGATGGTCTTGGTTTCTGCTTGTTTCAAAGAGGGGTCACAAACAGACTCATGGATTGTCCGCGCAAAAAAGCCACAGGGGAATCAACAAAACACATCCCATTTGTGAACAACCCCTCATACAAGGCGCTTGCACATTCCGGATAAGTTGATGTGAGCATATGGACCAGTTGTCCAAGTCACGGCCAAAACATTTCGGGTTGATCAAAAGGTCCCTTTCATGAGATGACCAACAAAGAAAACCACCAAAATAATGACTTCCCACTACATGTAAAAAGTCACCCATGGTCATGTGGGAGCCAGGAATATTGATCAACCCCCTCTCATGTGCTTCTCAAAATTAGTGAGTCCCCCAATGCTTGCGGGACAGTAGTGAGTCCGCAATGTCCCTCCCAACTGCATCCTAGACTACTAGTCCCCGGTGTAGACAGCCTTCCCGTCTGCAGGAAAGCGGCAAATACTTGTCCTGGCACGTGCCACAAATGGCCCAAAGTCCTTTGCTTATGACGACACAGCTCCTCTCGGATCAGCTTGTCCTTTCTAACCGGAACTATCGCATAGCTTCCCACATTGAAGAGTCTACAACTGTTTGGACAACATAAAAACACCAGAGGGATCGCACTCCTCGGTCTCTCTCTCGCGTGCAACATGAGTGTCACTCGGAGTGCGCGTCCTTGTGCTGTGCGATCCCTCTCCCAAGGGTCACTCTCTCCCTGCTACCCCGCTCTCTCACTCATAACACACACACAGTCACGTGTCAAATGTACAGAAAAGAAGAATTCTCTCGACTTCCAATCCTGCTGCCTGCTCCCTCGTCTTTTGTGGCGCATAATCCTGACTGCACTTTGGTGTGCTCCACCTACCCAAGAATCCAAGAAGCTACTAAGCGAGCGAGTGATTGGCAAACTGCCGGAGCACCACAAGCTCAAAGCTACCATACAGGCGAATTGCCCGTACTGTGCAAACCTCCCGCCCGAAGAATCCAAAAGTTTACTACGTGAGCAGGTGCTTGGCAAATTGCCTGAGCACCAGCTCAACCATGCAAAGATACAGGCACACTGCCTGAAGTGCGTACAGACCTCGGTGCATTGCAAGAATCATTAGCGAGTGCTCAGCAAATTACCTGAGCACCAGAAAACTCCGCACTATGCGGAGATACAGGCAAGCTGGCTGAGGTCACTTGCATGCCTTTAGAAGCAACAGTGGCAGAACTTGCAGTTGCTTCTGTAGCAGCGGCCCTGCAGGTAGTGGCGGCAGCGCTGACCCCGTCTGACAGCAGGACAAGTCTGCCCACGAGTCTCCGAGGGGCATTTGGAGGAACATTGTTCGGTCATCTCCCGGGATGCCCAAATCTGCGGCGTCTCCCAGCATTGGAACTGCGGTGCTGCCATGCAAACAAGCCAAACCATTGGCTGCCGCGGCTGCACGGTCGGCGGCTGCATCACCTGCGCAAACGGCATCCGCGCAGGCACAGCCAAATGGGCAGTGTGAGGCACTGGCATTGGCCACAGCGATGGGTCGTCAGTCTGCATAGAGGCCTTGGACACCTTGGCATGCTCGGAATGCCCGGCATCCATGGCATGCTTGTACTTGGCATGCTGGTAGTGCATGGCCTGCTCCGCATGTTTGTGCTGCTCGGCATGCTCGCCAAGTGTACCATGCTTGGCACCCTTTGCTTCAGCTTCAGGCTCGTCGTCAAACATGTCGGCCCATCTCGTGGCCATGGTGGCTCGAGGAGACAGCCAAAACTCAAGCCAATTTGAGCCAAACCTTAAGCCCGCGACTCAACAAAGCCCCAATCAGGCCACGAGGCTCCAAAAAAAGAAATTGCGTCTCTATATAGTGTTGCCGTCTATAGTGGTTGTCTGTTGTTTGGCAGCTGGAACCAGCATACAAGGCAAAGCGCAGGAATGAGCCAGCAGAGCGGAAAGTCAGAACAGAAAAAGAACATGAGAGTGGGGCGACCAGATTTCTTGTTGGCTTCCCTGCCCCAGATGGTCGGACGCCCTCAAAGAGACCGGTACACAATTGTGTCTTTTCGAGGGGAGCCCTCAAATCGGTGTTCCCTTTAAAACCACCAAAACACGGCTACCGTCCAAAACGGGAGGGCGAAGAAACAAGGAGAATGGGCGGAGGAGTTGATCCCATCGCACTTGAGTCCCTGATGTGGCTGACCTCGCAGGATCAACGAAACCAAAATGAGTCTCAGCACATCGAAAAGGCCAAGCCGACCTGCTTCAGCCAAGTGAGCACTCCAGAGCCCTCATTGTCATGGACTTTGGGTTCCAACTGGTACTCGTTTATATAGCCCTTTCTATAACCCCCGTGAAACCAGGTAGAACCACCTACACATTAGAAGTCGGTTTTGGTCGCAGTGTCCACCGCTTACCCCCTCGCCTCGACCTCTTCATCTCTCTGGCGCCCCAGGTGGACAGCGGCGACGGCCGCCGCGGCTCCTGAACTGCAGGATTGCAACTCAGCAACGCTCCTTCCACCTGTTTGTTCACCTGGAACCACGGTGGGTACAAAGGTTTCTACGGATTTCGCCGTGGAGGTTCGTTCAAGTTGGTTTAGACTTCAGACTTCAATCCCCATGACACCAAGTTGGATCCCTTCCAATATGGCCAACCGGGGTTTTGGGCAGGGCAAAAGCCAGGGCTCTGTGTTTCTATTCCTGCAGTACCCGGCAGGCCTGGGGCAAATTCATGGTGAGGAGGTTGAAAACTTGGGTGTGCCCAAAGGGTCCTCAGAAATGCTCGGCTTCTTCATGGTTCCCATCGAAAATCCATGCAAAAGGGCGGGGTGTTTTCTTGGGGAAGCACCCTCTTGGGCTTTTTGTCTTTTCGAGAAAATGAAAGGCAACCAACCGATTTGAGGGTTCCCTCCAGACAACCCATCTGGCTTCACCACGCGCTGCTCGCGACCCTCAAACTGCCAACCTGTCCTGCTGTGGCGGCAAGCGCGATCAGCGGGAACACCTCGAAGCGATGGGGCCATTTCCTGGTTTGAAAATCACCATCCGGCATCAGTTCTTCCGTGGCGGGAGCAAATTTCAAACGAGCATTGTTGAGGTGTGATCAGATTCTGAGTGCAATCAAATGGGTGTGCTCAAACAAGATTTTGACCCGGTGGCCTTGACTCTCCAAGTGGGTCGGAGCTTGCTTTCTACACGCTGGGCACCGAGCATGACTGCCATCAGCTTCAAGAAGAAGAGATGGAGTCGCGCCCGAGTCCTGGAGCTGTGCTTCTCAGGTTCATGCCAGCAGGGTCACCAGGATTGACCACAGATAGCAAAGGAAGATTTCAACAGCAGCCTGACCAGCACCCTGTCTGCATTGGCAAACAAGCACACTAACAACTGCCACCGCGCCTTGGGTACAGCAAACAGTACCTTCTTAAGCACCCAAACAGCACCCTAACTCAGCAACAGCACCCCAAACCAGCACCCTTGTTGCATCGCCAATCAAGCACAAACGCTGGCAACCACCCGCACCACCTTGGCACACCAAGCAGCACCCACAAGCACCACGAGCTGCACCATGCCTTGAGGATGTGAAGGAGCACCCTCACCCAAACAGCACCCTGACCACAGACAGCGCAAAGCAGGCACCGCCAGCAACCACCACAGCACCTTGAGCACACCCCAAACAGCACCCTGTGAAGCATCTGCACCAACCTGGCTGCCCGCTTTAGACGTAAGAACCCCGTGTAGCTTGCAGCTATCTGAGGAAAAGCCTTGTTTGTTGCAAGATGGTATTCAACAACCCAGGTTTCCTTGTACATCGTTTACTTGGACCGTGCCATGTTGTTGTTGCCTCTTGGGTCAGAAGCATTTTCCGTCAACAACCCGTGTGTTCCAACCGCCACGTGCAAATTCTGTCCGCAGCAAGCGCTGGAAGTGCCTGCCCTTGCATCTTTGGTATCTTCCGTTTGGCTTTTCTGTTCACTAACTCTGGTCCCTTTGAAGGGAAACCAAAAGGAGGTTATTGAAACAGTGGCTTAAACATGCAAAAACAAACGGTGGGCCCAACCTTGCTCAGAAGTCACTTCTCTTGTCCCCCAGCGTTGTCACGGCACTCTCTTGCTCTCCCGCGTGTCAATTGGCAGTCCGAACGCGGCCCCTTGTTGGCGTCCCACTTCTGGGGCCCATTTTTCCTTGCTGAAGCGGCCAAAAGGTTCCTGAAAATCCCCGGAAAGTTCGACCCATTCCCGAAAAGGTTGGGGCCAAACTCCTGCCACTCACAAAACTCCTGACATGGTCATGGCTTTGTGAATGGGAATCCTTACCGTGCCCCAAGTCCTTTGACCATGGCACATCATAGCACATCTAGTTTTCGCCTTTGATTCAGATTCGTTCTGTTTCACCAATTCCCCACTCCCACCCCGCAATGTCCCAATCTCTCAACCTTCCCCCGGCCACATTAAACAAGCCGCCTGCTTCTCCGCCGAGTCGATCAGCTCGCGGGTCGTCTTCATGGCACGCTGGCGGGCATGCTCCGCCTCAGCAACGGACTCTAGCAATGGACACTGCTGGGGTATCGGTTTTGGGTCGGCCCCTACTCACTTCCTGAGTGGACTCGCCAACAAAGGTCCAACTTGCTGTTTGCCACTAACATCGTCTTCCCAAAAGCCTAAAGTCCATGAACTCAGGGAGTGAGCCAATGGGTTTTGGGCAATCATATTATTGTTGGGTTCCTCAATGGGGGTGAGGTGTTGGATGGGGTAAGGCAAAAGGAAAGCACCTGCCTCTGTTAGTACGGCAGACCAGGAAGGAAGCCACCTAATGTTGGGTCCCCTGTGCGTAGGACAAGTCCAGCGGTATAGTCCCCGTGTCCTTCCTGGATGAAGCACAGAGTGCAAGCCATGTTGTCGAAAACCTGGAAGAAGGGAGTCATACGCCCACTGCAAAACTTTGTCGGGGTTTGAGATTGACTATCAGTGGCTGTGGGAATCAGAACTAGCAGCCCAATCCGCAAATCGCCCGGCGATTCCACAAATGCACGCAACAACTTCGCGATACCGCAGCAGGCTCCATGTCCACTGAACGACTGTGGGTATGGTTTCGAGTTGGGGACGGACGTCATTCGCAAGGAGATTGATGTCTGCCAACCATGTTGAAGGGTTCTCCGCAGTAAAACTCACAGCTAAATGTCACATGCTTCCAGCATCAATCCGCTTCTTTTGTGGCGCCACCCGCTCGCAGTTCCCGCCTCCTTTGCCTTCTTGCGGTACTCCCTGGGCTCGAGAAAAAGACTTCCTTCTTAGATGGGCGTGGTCAACTTCGAAACATCCAGGTGAATCATGAACAAAATCACGAGCAAATTGTGGTCCCCTGAAGAAGGAACCTTCACAGGCGACCTTTCCGTAGCCCACCTTTACCCAGATCAGTCAAAAGGTTCGTCCGAAAGGCAGGTCAGGCCAACTCGATCACAAACCAAAGCCCAGGCAATGCATCAAAAAAGTAGACCAACACTGCAAGCCTGGCTTGTGAGCAAAAAAAACGCAACGACACACACTTTTGGACCTTTGCGAAGTTCTTGATAGAAAGAAAAGCCGCCAGGACACACCCCGATGCCATCACTCTCCTTTGGAGAGAGTTCAGAAGGGGCTATGAATCATAACTGGGAACACGTTGCTCATCATTTGCGCAGGGGTGTATGTCCAACAACCAATTTTGCAAGTGTTTCCCGCTCAAATTCCGTGGCTAAATCGCCATCATTGTCCCTGCACCGTTTGTTCAAAAGACAACTCATAGCACTTTCGTGTGGATCCCCTGACTGGAGTGTTCAAGGAACGCGGAAGAAACCAAACTCAAGTTTGACACAATTATTCCCTTGTCCAACGATTGGAAACCAACCAAGCAAGCAAGCAAGCAGGACCAACCAACCAAGCAAGCACGCAAGCAAGCAACCAAGCGACCAACCAACCAAGCAAGCACCAAGCCAGCAACACATGGAAACACGGATTCGCGGAATCACGGCGGGACTGAACTCACTTCGACCTCTTTACCTTAAAAACGGCGCCTGGGCAACTTCCGCGCCGCATCCTCCGTTGCGCGCGCGCCTGGCAAAACTGCGGAGGTTTCACGCTTCAGGGCCCAAACGGCAGATGTGGTTGCCGTGCGACTTTTTAAGCGTACCCTTTTTGGGAGCTGGTCCAAAGGAAAACAAAAGGGACACCAAACAAAACACCGAAGGAAGAAAAAGAAGGAGGAAAGCCAAAGGAGCATTTATTCACAGGGAGCTACTTGTCAATAGCTGAAGTGCCCTTCGATCTCCGTGGCTTCCCTTTGGTTTCCCTGCGGTTTCCCATGATCAAGCCATCGAGCGTGATCAACCCATTGATCATTGAGTCACCCGAGATTGTCCCTAAGCTATTGCAAAAAGGAAAGGCCTGCCAGGCATCAAGTCAGTTTTACCCTACAATGTGGCATATTCAAGAGCCTTTGTGTCAAAAAGCGGGACCCTCTGTTGCAGACGCCGGACGCCGGTTTTTCCTGGCCCCCTGAAACCCAACCCCAGGGAGCTACCCGCATATGCCGTGATTCCCAACAGTCCCTGAGCCCATGGCTCGTTTCACAGTTTAGCTTTGACCTGCTGGATTGGAATCAAGAGATTTTGGTCCTTGGAGCTGGTACCCTTCCTCAGGCTGATTTCAAGGAAAACGGAACCCCGTCACTTGAAATCTCATTTGATATTTTTTCCCAGGAGAAGCCGCGCCCCCAAGCCATTGCTACCGGATGCCACCGGTTCACCCACGATTCAATCGCCTTTCTCTGCGGCGTCCTGCACCTTTCGTGCAGCCTTGCTCGCCAACGTGTCGTACCTGGGTCGACGAAGCCAATGCAACGGGCCTGCGAATGTCCGTCAGCCACCTTTGACGCAAATCGCCCCGTGCCGAAACCGACAAAGCAACGAATCCATGGGCATGTAAAACCTCTTTTGGCAGGCTCCAACCCTGTAAAAAAACTGAAGGGTGGTCAACAAAAATCAACCCTACACTGTCAAATCACGCCCCCACGTATTTTGAGATAAACTATCTGACAACTGAGGATTTGGGTCTGTCTCAGAATTGGGGAGGGGTTGGTAAAAATCGATGATTTTGTGCGGACTTCCTTCTCAAACCAACCAAACAGGGGTTCCACCAAACAAACACCCATGTTGTCCAACAACAAGTCTCCCTCCCCAAACCCCCTCCCGCCCCAGGGGCCGCGCTTGTCCGACAGGTCTGGCACGTTGAAACGTGCCGCCGAGCGCGACAGGTGGTCTGTCTCTTTCCGGGCATTCCGGGCCAGTTTGTCGGCCTGACTCAGAATACGCGGTTCCCATGAAGGACACGCGTAAACGTGTGAAACAATATTCTGCCGGGTCTTGGTGGGAAATTCGACCAATGAACCTAGTATGGCTGCAACTGATATCGGCAAGCTCTGCTTTGTCGTGTCAGAACGCTTCTGGCCTTTTTGCAAGCTGTTGGACATCTGCGTGGCGCTGAGTATCTAAATACGGCGGCGCTTATTCTTTGGGTCTCCTTGTCAAAGGGAGGTTTGCACCTTTTTTACACTTCGGTTGCAGCTCTGGTGCTTCCCGAGCTGCTCTCTCCCCCCCGCGAAAGCGCCTTCTCCTCGGCAGCCCGGGCGGCGTCTCGGCCAGCCTCCTGAGGGAACGACATGCTTGGGCTCTGACGTCTGACGCAAGCCACCCGCCAGCCCAAACAACTCAACTCAAGTAGTTTATGGGAACGAGCGCGAAGACGTGAGGACCCTTACCACGCTATCCCTGCCCGCAGCGCCCGAGGGTTGCCGTCCTCCCCTTAGGGTTTGGGTTTAGGGTCCAGGTTAGTGTTTAAGTTTAGGGTCCAGGTTGATTGCGTGACCCCCTGCAGGCTAGATGCTAGTGCAGGTCTTATAAGCTCTCAAAAAGTATCGGCTAGAAGGGCACATTAAGCTGCCGCCATCTCTGCTTTCAATGAGCCGAGGTGCGCTTTGGCTGTATAAGCCTGAGCCTGATTGACAAATTCAGAGCACGTGGTGACGCAGACCGTCCGGTTCGAGCGTCCGGGCGTTGCTTTGAGGCGCAGGCAACCCTCAGGGGCTGGCCGTATCCTTAGCTGTTAGACCTCTTCACCCATCATTTGCACGGCTTACAAAACCAGCCTTCTCACATCGCGAGCCACTCACGCCTGCTCCATGTCTGAGGGCAAATAAATATTTAGACCGCCAGGGAATTCCATGCTAATACTAAGGTTCCATCCCCAACCAACTTCCGGTGGTTCCGTGGGACAAGTCGGCTCCTCGGCATTTCTGGAGGTGTCGTCCAGCCGGTCGGCTGCGTGCATGGACAATTTCTGGAGCTGGGAATCGGCATCCTGAATGCGAAATGGCCCATGGCACGAATTGGAGCACGCCCACCCTCTGGTGCCAAAGGGAGGCTTGAGGGGGCCCCCTCGAGGTGGGGAGGATAGTGCCCCTTTTCTCCAGAATCCAGGGTGTATGAAACACTGCGACATGAGATGAATGAGATTCCTCTTGGACTGAGTCCCGTAAAGTGAGCATTCAGAGTGGGCATCTGAGCACCTTACCTAGTTGGGGGTGCGTGTTTGCGAGTCACCATTTGTCCTCCATTTCTTTGAGGGCCTGCTTCGCCACATCCAACTTCTTGTCCGCCACCGCCCGGGCTGCTTCCTGGCATGGACCGCTTCGTGTGAAATCGGTCCCCAAATGAAGGAGGAACCCACAGAATGCAGCCTGATTTCCGTCTGGATTCCTCTTGGTTTCTGTTTGATGTCCTGTTGATTCCCTTTTGGTTCCCTTTGGTCTCCCATACCCCAAAAAAGGTGCGCTCAAAAAAGGCCTACCCAAAGTTGCTGAAATGTTGATCCCGGATGGATCAAACTGGCAGATTCAAGGAGTGTTCCCCCAACCGTGAAGCATCCCCTCTGAAATGCACAACCTCCCTTCACAAATCAATCTTCCATGGGTTCATGAATCTTGAGATCCCAGTACTGGGCCCTCCTTCCCGACTGACTCAGGTTTTTTCCGGAACCGCCTGTTTCTTCCAATCAAGTTGCAGGCTGTCAAACTAGATGCAAGCAATCGTGAAAAGCCAAACGCTGCATGCAAACTCCTCACATGTGGTATGAAGGCGTGCTGGAAACAACATGGAATGTTCTGTAAGCCGTTTCACGACATAAAAGCAGTTTGGGGTTGGCGTTCATTGGGAGCGGTTTGGGGAATGTTGTCTCAAAAGGGGGGGGTTGTGTACACCTGCAATTTAGAGGCTCGTCCACATGAAAAACACGCAACCTTTTTAGAGGCCCTTCCAAAAATTATGAGGTTCTTAAGGGGGGGGGTAAAAGGGGGTGGGGTAAGTTGAGGTGGACTGGGGAGCTCTAGGCCCAGGGTTCAAATCCTGAATCTGGCTCAACCCTCATCCCGTTTGCCCGCCCACTAGTCTCTTGGCAAAAAGCACTCCGTTCTTTGCTTGTCTGTTATGCAACGCAAGTTAAACCGATTTTTGTGCGATTTCTATTCTCGAGGCTTCCCCAGGCTTCCCTAAGGCTCCCTAAGCTTGCCGTCCCCAAGCTTCCCTAAAGCTCCCCAAGCTTCCCCAAGGCTCCCTAAGCTTCCCCAAGCACTCCCTAAGCCTCCCAATATTTTTTCAGAGTTTCCCCAAGCTTCCCTTGCCCTCCCCTTTCAATCTGCATTCCCGCTGAATTCTGGGTTGGCCAGCGGCAAAGCCATCGTTGATCCCAACCCAACCTAGCCACAATCAAAGCGGAAGCGCAGGAGCTTAAGGGAGGCTGGGGCCTTTAGGGTTTTTTGGGGAGGGAGTGCTAAGGTTGGCTAAGGAGCTCTAGGAAGCGCTAGGGAAGCTTGGGGGTTTCAAATTACCCCCCCCCCCCCCTTACACCCCCCCCCCTTAAGAACCCCATAAAAGGAACCACCAAGCGCCCTGACCCCAACCAAGCCTTCTGCAGAGAGACAAAGTGCTCTGAGAGCTCATGCTGGCTGACGCCCAACTGGGACCTTGAGGCAAAGTTCAAAACCAAACTATGGCCGAGCTGTGCATGGGTCAACTAATCCATAGGTCAATTAATGGGTCAACCACATGCGGCGGTCAAACAACTGCAAGTTCACCCCAAATGGCATGGACCCTTGGCGAAATGGACACCCAGGTCAACCAATGAGAATGTCTAGCCAAACCAATTTGGGGAACAGTCCATGTGGAATGCTGCCTCGCTCTCCAACGTGTTCGATCGGCAGTGTGGCGTCTATTGCAGGAAGCGTTTTCCTAATGCAGGATTCTAGGACTGATTTGGGGTCCTGAGCAGAAAGGTTTGACCCCCCGGCACAAAAACAAGTGCGAAAATGCGCAAGCAATACAATGGCGATGCTGATCCATACCGCAACCCAGACCCCCACCAAGCCCCCAACCCAGGGCCCCCCTTGTCCACCAAAAAGGGTCCAAACTGTTGCCAACAAAAACAAATATACAGCAGGTCCGACATTAGGGCACTCCCTAAATGGTGGTGTTCCCTTTCGTTTCCCTTGCTTCCCTGAGGGTCTTCGTATATTTGAAGCAGTATTCCCAAAAATTTAGTCTGGCTTTGCCTTCCCCGAAAGGGCGGGGGAGGGGGGGCCTGATGTCCCTGTTGAAGCCAACTTGGCCCTGACCGTGTGGCGAAACCAGCCCTGCGACACCCCGAGATCCGCGCTCTGCCCGCTGCTCGGCTTCCCTCTCCTTGTCCTCAGGTCGCAAGCGTCATATTGCCACCAGCCCGGCAAGCAGCGCCCAAGCGCCAGGGCGAAGCCGAAACACGAGGAACTCGCTCCAGGTCATGGACTGCACACCGCGCCCTGAGGCCCCGGCTCGAAGAGACTCACTTGCCTCCCTCTCCACCTGAAGACTCAAGACCCATGGCTGGAACCATCCGAGGCCTTCCTTTGGATTGAGCTCAAATGTGTATCCTATGCCCTTACACATCGGCTGCAGCTGTTCAAACTCAAGGTTCTTATAGTAGCCGGCTTTGCAAACAGTTGTTTGCAAAATCCATCGCGCAGCTCACTTTGCCGAAGCCCCCTCTCAGTGACTAGAGAAGCAAGTTGTTAAGAAAGCACAAGCGTTCATGGTTCACTTAGCCCTTTTTCTGGAAGCTGGCACCTCGCGTCCAAGCAAAGCCTGAATTTTGATGCCTATTACGCGCCTCAATCTGCAAAGCTGAGCGGCTTGTGCCGGGTTCTTGACCATAAGTCCCTTTCTTAAGTCATTGCAAACAAACTTTGCGCACGAAAGCTTTGTCAATGCGTGTGTATATATATATATATTACATATATATATGTACATATATATATATACATACATATTATACACGAAATCAAATATTGTCATCACCAACCAACCAACCAACCAACCAACCAACCAACCAACCAACCAACCAACCAACCAACCAGCCAGCCAGCCAGCCAGCCAGCCAGCCAACCGACCAACCAACCAGCCGAACTGTGGTGAAGCCAATTTGCAACCTCTAAACACTCAAAGCCCAGGCACGGAGTGCTGGAGATCCCAAATCTGCTGTAGGGCGTCCTTCGCAGACTGCACGGCCCCTGGCACCAATCGGGGTGACCCAGAATCTATACATCTTCGTGTCTTTGTTTGCGTTTTGAGGAAGGGAAATCAGAGGCAAACCTTCGTTGATTGAGCGGAGCCCCTTTTGCTTTTGGGGGTCCCACTTTGGTTCCCCCCTCCCAGTTTTGCGACGCCCAAGAAAGTGCCCAGCTGCCCCTGGCCAGTTTGGGGTATCTTACAAGGGAACCACGAAAGATGCAAGACACAGCCCTCGGATATGAGCAACGCAACGTACAAGCATGAGCGAAAGCATGTTCGCGGATTCTGATCCCGACCGCTGTTAACTGGTTGCACTTTGGTGAGTGGAGGCGCGAAACTCTGCGAGGACCAGCAGATGGCGGCTCCAAATTCTAAATTGACGGTGGCTCGACTTTTGAGCGGTCAAAATCGATCGTTTCCCATAGAGGACCTGGGAATTTTGGTGAGTCAAAATCTGCTTGAAGTTCTGCCTATGTAGGTGGCAGAGGCGTTGGGCGCGGCAGCCACAGCTGCCACACAGCTTCCCAGCAGCAACAGCCGCAGCGCCATCGGTCGCGGCCTGCCATGCCGAGGGCTTTGTGGTCCTTTCTGACCGAAAAGGAGGAAGAAGGAGGCATGCCCGTTATCCTCAAGTGCAACGGTCTACAACTGCTGGGGCTGGCCTTTAGTTCAGCGACCTCGATTCTAGCACATGAGGCGGTCAAGATATGATGTTCTCGTGAAGGGCACGGGAAACTGCGTGAGTCCCCTGAAGTCTGCCGAATGGACCCTGGACTAGATCGACCGAACGAACCTCAAAATTCCAATCAGCCAAGCCACGCAGAAAATCGGGGACGGGACGACAAACACGGTGTGATCACAACTTTGAGCCAACGTGGCCTTGCGGCGTCAGCAATGCACCGCTCTCTTCAAAAGCCAGATGCGTTCCCTCGTGTTGACTGCTTGTCTGGCAAGAAGGGTCCCTGGAAAGAATCGGGAGGGTACCCCCAGAAGGCCTTGCAAAGTCCTTTCTCAGCCGCTGGCAGCCCTGTTTTTTTTCCAACCCCTCAAGTTGTTTTTCAGGCCCTCGTTTTCCTTTTGGCTCATGGTTGGCTGCCCATCAAACAAATGAGCCCAAAAGGATGCAAGCTCCAGTTAGGCAATGTCGAGATTCACTTCGGCTGCCCAATCCTTGAATTCTCGAAGGCACTGAAACTCAGGTGCCAGCCAGCTGATGGCTCGAGGTCAACTCGGTCGGCCGACAACAAGCGCTCCTTCATTCCCGATCTTTGCCGGGAGGCCCGAGGCCTCAAATGCTGCCAATTCTCAGCGGACATTCCGCAGCGCTAGTTCTCTCACACCCTCCCCCCTCCAACCACCGGGTGCGTTTTGCAAGGTCTGTTCCATTCCCCTTTCTCCGGCGGCATGTGTCTCCAAAGCATCTGCCGGGAGGGAGGTCCAAGGGTTGAGGCCCTGAAAGCTGCAGGACTGGCTGTGCAGCTCTCGTGCCGTGTCGCGCCTGCCATGTCGACCAAGCACCCGCTTGCTATGCCATGCTAGCGGGTCAGCAAAACACTTGCTGGTGTCCACTCAACATTGGAAATCAAAAGAAGACACAAGTCTCAGTTCCACCAGTGCAAGTCAAACTACCGATCAAGCTATTGACAACATCGTGCATCAAACTGAATACAACACCGACAAGGTGTAGCCACACCTTGAGCCGTGTTCCAGTAGCTACTTCAACTTGCCCAAGCAGAACGGGATGCTCTCCGGTTGCACTTGCAAGCTTCTGGTGATTACTGGTTAAAACACAAAAATGCAAAACAACGCATGCGCATCTTTGTGCAAAACCCACTCTGCGCCAGCGTCGCTCCGCGATGTCGAGCATAAAACATGAGCTCTCGGTGGCTTCGCCACCGAGCCAACCGAGCCAATGCAGCCTACTGGAAAGCCACTGACCAGTACAAAACCAACTTGTACCCAACTCTGAATGCAAATACAGAGTACATGTTTGGCAACTCCAAGAAGCGACCTCCTTGTGTTGACAACAGAACAGCATGGCTTCACGCCTTGGCCCATACGGTCCCTCGCAGATGCGCAGCCCCTCGGCAATAGTTCTTTGGAACATGCCAAGGGGTGCAAATGAATTGCAATCCTACGTAGCCCATACAACGCAGCGCAAATATTAAAGCCTGTACAGCTACTGAAATGCTGAAGCCCTCACTGTGCCTCCTGCTCAAGCATGGCGGCTGCATTCATTGTCTCTATGTAGACAGCCCGTTGCCAGATTAAACCGCATCACTCATAACCCTGTTTGCGGTCAAGCCAACTCAAGCCAGCCTTCAGCTCTGAGGTTTTGTCTCTCTCTCCCTCCCTCTTGCTCTCTCTCTCTCTCTCTCTCTCTCTCTCTCTCTCCCTCTCTGTTGACGTCTTGTGGATTCTCAGCTCGCATGTTGAGGAACATTTTGCGATAAAAGGGCAGAATGAAAGTTGAGAGTCAGAGTACATTTCATGGAAACTCGGCCCTCAGGACATGTCTTTGATGAGGTAGACCAAACTTCCTTTCAGCCCCCATGAAGAATCAAAGAGCACTTTCAAAGAAGTGCCCTTTGATTCAATAAAGCCCAACCCGAGGCGACGGCTTTATTTGATCCTCACAAAAAAAGCTGGGAAAGAGAGGAGAGCAACACCGCACTAAATCGAACAAAATAGACATAATTCTAGATGCTGCGTTCAAAAACATGTCTTATTTGTTGAAGGTTGTTGTTACTATTTTTAAGATTCTAAACTGTGTGTTGTGTCATGGTCAAGAAGAATCAAAAATCGGATATTAATAAAGCTTCTACAATAAGAACTCAAGTCTAAATGAAGAATATGTCATATTGTACAGGATAATGAAGGAAGGTGATAACCAAAAAACAATATTAAATTCATGATCATATAAAATCATAATTGCATGATTTCCTTTATATTAGTATTTCTAAATTCAAGTTGTTAATGTTATGAATCTTCTGCTTATATCCTACATTATGCTGTTTGGTCACGTCTTCATCCATCATTGCAACTCAAAAGAGAAAGATGCTCGAAAACGCGCTGACCCTTGACCCTTGGTTCCGTCAAGGAAGAAAAGGTTTCAACGGGCCCTCGCCAAATGCCGAACAAGTCCAACGTCTTTTCAACCTTCTGGCTGTTTTTAATCGGAGACCAAAGGGAAACCACCCAATTTCGGGGTGCGTGTTCTCATGGAGACACATCCTACCTATTTCAAACCAGACACCCCAAACTTGCCGAGCTTGGGCTCGACCCTTTCGACCGGGCATTGGCAGTCCTGCATGCGCTTGTTGCGGTTGTGTAGCCGCTTCCGCTCCCCGTCTTTCTGCGAAGCGCATTCCAACTTTCGGTCAGGCCCAGGGAATGAACCGAGTTGGGCGTGTCGTTAGGGAACACTTTGGTCGATGCTTCGTGGCTTTTGGAAACCTTCCATGGCGCAGGATGGAGGGTAAGCAGAATCTTTGGCAGGCTGATCCTTGCATCCCCTTTTTGCCGGCAACATGAGGCCTGCCGCAAGAGCTTGACAGCAGCTTCTGCCTCCACAATGCCTGGCAGGCATCTAATCATGGCATATGCAACATTCAACACACCCTTGTTCCCCATTCTGCCACCAAGCGGAAAAGAAATTCTAGGTTTGGCATGCTAGGCTATCTGCGGCAAACATATTCCGACAAAAATCCAGGTGCACAAAAAGAACGTCAGTGGGCTGAATGAGACGGCTTTCCCTCAGAGCGTGGTGTGCTGAACTGGCACTTACATGCTGAAGATACAAAAGTGCTGGGAGGATCTCTCGCACCCTCTCAGCCTCAGAAGAATTAGTAGGTCAAAGATCTCTGAAGCGAGAAGGGTATGGTTTCTGAATGTGGTTGCTTTTGCTTAAAAATGGTTGGAGAACCTCATCAAGCAGTCGATACTCCATGCCCTTTGGTACTATGAACCATACCCAGAATGTTCTGTGGCTCACGACATCGTTGCAACCATGGCTGGGGCGCAATCTTGCGTCTTGTCCATGCCAAGCCGCGTCGCCTGACAGGGTTACAAGTCGTTGGAGAGCGACACAAGGGCTGTGATCATAAGTGAGGCCCTTTCACGACATTTCGTGGACTGGCATCACTCATGACATCACGATGATCCTGGACAGAATCCGAGAGCTACAATGTTACAACTCCCTGTACCTTCTCAAATAAAGGCTGAAGCCGCAAGCGGTTCAAGGTGTTGGATGGGGACTCGACCCGAATGCTCAAATGTTCAGTAGAAAACCAATCAACTCAGGACCTTGGTCCCTGGCGCGCCGAAACACATTGACATCATGCGTATCCCGTCATGGAAACAAACCCCTTACGAGTGGCTTTGTGACAAGTGCGCGAGTGGAGTGCGCGAGTAGGGCGTGCGAGTGTGTGAGTGGACTGTGCAAGTGTGCGAGTGGAACAGGCGCGCGAGCGGACGAGTAAACAAGAGGACGACTGACTCGAACACTCGCGCGCCCCACTCGCACACTTTTGACTCGTACAACTATAAGTGTTGAATGCTTTTAAAGACCATGTGTCTGGCTCACGAATAGTCCATTTGCACGCTCGAAAGCACTACACGCACACTCGCACGCAGGGTACTCGGAGGGTACTCGTGCAGGAACTCTTAGTTGTATTGTACAACCTCTTGGACCCAAATAAGTTACATGGTCTGCTTAAGCTCTCCGAAAACAACCCAAAGAAAACATGACAACTGACACTGATGCAAGGACCCCTGATAAGGGTTCGTTTGTGTTCACGACCTGTTTTGGAGGGTGTTCCAGCCATTAAATGGTGTGGCCCCATAGGCGTCTCGCACTTTTTTGGGGGTCGTCCTCGCCCTCTGTTCGCTATTGGCTTGCAATAAGTTTGACAAACCAACCGTTTTGCCACCCGTTTCCTGATTGTCTCCAGCTTTCAACCTTGGGATGCGCAAAATGTTCGGGAGGCCTCCAATGCACGCAGACGGGCCTTTGTCTTCCAAAGCCGTCCGATCGTCCGCTTCTATGTTTGTTGGACTGAGGGTACATCAGGGGGTCCTCAAAGAAGGAGAGGCGCCCACGCATGTCCTTTGAGGTACCCTTGAGGTTGTTTTCAAGCGAAACCACCAAGCAAAAGGTGATGATCCCCCCCAATACTTGGCTTAGAATCAGCAACTTTCTTCAAACTCACCCAGCCTTGCAGCACCCAACACCAACCAACCCAAAAAAGCCCACAAATCAACCAACCAACCAAAACAAACCGAAACGACCCGGAAGGAAAAACAAATGTCGGAATCGATCGCCTCGAAGATCTCCTTCTCGATGCGGTCGGCGTTGGTGGAGGCCATTCCCAGCGCTGGCACCTCGACCGCCGGGTCTTGGACGAACTCGTCGACTGGAGAGATGTCTACGTCTCATGACGAGCTCAACCACCTTTCGTGTGGGTGACTTCCTTTTGCTTTCCCAACAAGAGAAGGGTGGCTTCAAAAAAGACACGCACAAATGGAGTCACCTTATCCCTGCTTGCCTTCTCCATGTTTCAAAAAAAAACTGGGCTTCAACCCCCCAAACCAATCAAGGCAAACCACCCGCGAAAGTCAACTTGCGATGCCCCTCAGAATGTTCACTTGCTTGGTCCAGCCTTGTGGATGATGGACGGGGATAAAAAGAAATGAAAGCTGTTCTCAGGGGTTCTCAATTCAAGCAAGCACCAATTTCTACAGTAGGAGCCGGGGGTACGCCCCCAAACCAGATAAAAGTTGGAAACTGAGTGGACAAACGACTTCGGAATTTGGGGGTCCATGATGAAATGACCGTAGCTTTTGGTTGACTTGCTGGACATTTGGGCCATGGCTCCGTGGTACCCCTAATCCACAATGGCTGGCATGAACCAGGGTCTGCGCGGTACGTCCGAGCAACACTGGGTGTGAATAGCAATGGAGCAACAGTTGGGCTGTTCATGCGAGAAGGACAACACGGTTCACGTTGCTTGTTTCTTTCTGAGGCCCTGATTGGAGCTGTTATGAAGGGACACACGAAACACTTTTTGGGGGTCCCCTATTCGGAGCCAAACTCACGTGAAGTGCTTGATTTTTTGCCCGTACAGCGGGGAAACAGTCCGTGTCTTCAGTACTGTAGAAAGCGAGGCGGTACTGACTGTGTTGGCAGGTATGCTTGCACTGCTGAGATATACGGACACCCAAAGGACACCAACCATCTTGACCCCGAGCTAAACCTGGCGACGGAACGATTTCCTTCAGCTCTTTTCCCACGCGCGCCGTGAGTGAGTGAGACGACTGGATTAGCCGAAGCCAGTGGGAAGCCCCATGGCCTTCAACATTTTCATCTCCTCATCTTCCTCATCCTCGTCTCCCTCCTCTCCGGCCTCTTCAGCCTCTCCGGCCTCTCCGGCCTCTCCAGCTCCCTCTTCCCCCTCCTTCTTGTCATCGTCCTCGTCAAGCCCGGCCGCACCCCGCTTTCGCTTCTTCTTCTCCTTCTTCCGCTTCTTCTTTTCCTCCTCCTGCTCCTCCAGTGCCTGGATCTTGGCAGCGATGTCCTCCACTTGAGCTACCTCAGTCTCCTGCTTCAGCGACTTCAGCTTGTCTTTGATGCGGTCCACGCCTATCTTCTCAACCTTCATGTTCATGCCCAGGTTTCGGTTGTGCCTGCGGCCGTTCACATGCTCTAGGTAGGATGCCGAGTCTTTGATGAGGCACTCGCAGACACTGCACCAGTAGCCGCCCTGCAAGGGCTTGATGGTGTGAGCTGTGACCACTCTCATCTGCCCCAGATTCTTATCCAGCTCCAATTCCGCTGAGCGGCGCTTGAGGTACGTTCGCTGGGACGAGGGCAGCGGAATGACGGGGTCCTTCCGCTTGCCGATGCGCTCCGGGCCAAACATGATGTTCCTGAGCCAAACGGGTCCGATCAGCAAAAAGTGTCCACGCGTTGTTGGCTGAAGAGAACAAAGGAAGGGCAACCAAAAAAAGGCAAACTGCGAAACACTCGTTCTAAGCCCGGCAATGGCTCTGCTTGGCCTTCTCTAAGTAGTGATCCTTGTCCCAGACCTTTCGGCCCATCGCATCTGTGGCAGACTCATCTGGCTCGCTGGGCTCCGAAGCCATCTCTGCACGGGGCCGCTGAGCGAATTGGGGTCTGTCTGTGAGCCGGGCGGCTGGCGATGTCTTGGACCATGTGTCTTGTTTTGGCGAACCCATGGTTGGTTTCAAAGGGAGGCTAAATGCAACCAGCACATTTGAGGCTGCCTGAAGTCTGACACCAAGGTGCAAATAAGCCAATCCAAGATATTTGAAATGAGCGCGGTCAGACGGTTCTCCTTCCTTGCAAGCCACTCTCTTTCTGCAAAAGTTGGATCATATGGCCAAGAAAAACCTTAAAGCAACACGTGGCTCCTCCTTGTCAATCATTCTTCCCCCCTTTCCCCATCTTTGCCTCCCCCAACCATCCCCCAACCTGCCCTTCCCCTCGCCTCCTGTTGGGTGTGTCTTACAGGAATCAGACCCCAAACCTGGATTTCGGCTTTCCTCGTATCCTTTCAAGGGCTTGCTGAGCCTCAAGACGAGCCGCCCCTTCCCGCTGGGTCCTGGGCAGTGCCGCGCTCCTTGCCGCGCTGCTCTGCCAGCTCGTCCTTCTGCAGGCAGTCCTCCGGCTTGGCGTCAACATGGCCAGGGGATAGCAGCTTTACAGGGGATCCAAAATGAGGATGCTCTAAGATGGTTATATATCCTGAAAATAAACAGCCTTCAAGAATGGGTGTGCAAACATGATGCAGCTAAAGCCCAAGAATGAGCAGCAAACAGCCCCGTGTTTCCAGCATTTGCTTGCTGCACGAGTAAGAGTTTGCCTCTGTGCCACTATGCCAAGTCTGGCATCGTCAGCATCCAACCAGGCCTTGGTCAAAGTGGTGATCCTCTCAACCAGGCGCGACATCAAAACCTCACGGGTCCCGGGGCAGTTTCCGGGTGACAGTCACAGCTCTTTACTCGTGCACCCATTGCACCCCTTGCGTCATTGCCAGAATTGCACCGGAGACACAGCACAGGAGTGGCTGCTAAACCCATGGTAGGACTGCTTTGGGCTATGTTTGGGATTCGGATGTAAAGACTGGCCTCAAATACAATGTGTAAAGAAGCTGTTTGCAACATGTTTGGATTCTGTTGGCGTGAGTCTTGGAAGCTGGCACACTTGACTTCGTACCTGGAGAATGCTGTGGTCCCTGATATACTGTCTGAATGTCAGCCGGCATCGCGCAACCACGGCGCGGCATGTGACAGAGTATGTGTCAAAATAGGGACTTGGACAAAAGTGGGGAGTTTCCTTTTTGGTTTCCTTTCAATCGAGGGTCTGGACCCCCATCCCCGAGCCTTCCTTCTGGGGGAGCCTGCAAAATCCAGAGGATGCGAATCCAACGTTCTGGTTCAAAACCAAGCCCCAAACGTGGGTGATTTCCCTTTGGATTTCCTTTGAACCAACCCCAAAAAATGCCCAGGAGCCTAAGCAGACAGACCCATGTACACCGCGCACACACACACACACACACACGTGGAGTCACCTTACCCCTGGGCTTCAAACACACACTTCCCTTTGGTTCCATTTAAAACCAACCCGAAAAAGATACCTTTCGCCTCAACAAGGAAAGCCCTGCGCATCCACGCATGATAACCCTGACGTCCAAAGGGCATCCCTGGCCCTCCACAGCATGGGGTCGTCATCGTCGGCCCCCACTTGCACCGCGAGGTCCATGAGGTGTTTGATCTCCCAGCACCCGGCACCTCAGGCTCGGTATGGCTCGGTACCCAAAAGGGGTTGGTTTAAGTTGGTTCAAGGTTAAAGGAAAACCACAGGGAAAACCGAAGTCCATGTTGGGGGTCCAAATGCCTATTCTGAGACGCACCCGTGGCGCCGTTTTGAGAATGGCACTGTGTGATCCTTGATGTTCGATTTCGAGTCATGAATCCCGGAGCTAGCAAATCGAACCAACCTTATAATGACTATGAAGCTGTTCACTACCCGGCCAAGAATCTCCCTTGGAGCTGGTGCAAACAGGCATGGCCACAAGCGAAAGCTTGGAGCCTGCTTGCGCTTCTTCATAGCTCTTCTCAGCCCACCTCGAAAAGGGCAGAGTCTCAGAGGACGGCGGTCAGTGGCTCAGGGGTCAAATCAGGAAACCCCCCCCCCCAATTGCAAGATTGTGGAGGCTCGAGTGCGTTGCTAGTTATGCCAAACAAAAAGCATGGTTTCTTACCGGCCCAAGCTTCCTGAATTTGCTCCCTCCGCGTAAAGTTCTTTTCACATTTCTCCCAGCATGAACAGACATGCCCACTCCAATGTCGCCTGCTTCCAGGATGGTCGTTCGTCATCCGTGGGCCTTTGATAGCCATACATGAAATGAACCCCTGCCTAGAAGCAGATTTGACCACAATTTGTGTTTGGCTGGGTCCTCAGTGCCGCCAAAAGGCCAATTCTGATTGCTGGTGGCACAAACGCCATCCATGGTTGTTCCAGCGAGCCGACCAACCGACCGGCTGGCCGGTCGAGTGAGCGAGCGAGCGAGCGAGCCATCCAGCCAGCAAAGCAAGCAAAGCAAGCAAAGCAAGCAAAGCAAGCAAAGCAAGCAGAGCAAGCAAAGCAAGCAAAGCAAGCAAAGCAAGCAAAGCAAGCAAAGCAAGCAAAGCAAGCAAAGCAAGCAAAGCAAGCAAAGCAAGCAAAGCAAGCAGCCAGCCAGGCAACCCACCAACCAATCAAAAACCAAGCAACGGGTAGAATGCCTCAGATGCCGACCTGTCCTTTCCCGTCTTCTTGCACTTACAAACCGTCATGCCATGCTGTTGACCCTCATAAACCTTGTCGAACAAACATGCAGGCCCTGCTGGTTGAGTGCCCACCAAATTACAGGGGCGAAATCCCAAAACAAACCGAGTGGGAGATCCACTCCGCCCAAGCAGACCCAAGAGAATGCTGGTGCATTCCACAAAACTGCCTTAGAATGGGACCCCAGGCACCCGTTGACTTCATACAGAGTTCCACCTTTGAAGGCATCCAAATTGCTGGAGCCGATCCAATCCTACGGGCTTACACAGGGGTTGAACATCGAAGTGAGCCTCATGGAGATATGGTGGAGGCGCCTGTCTTGGCCCGGGTGTTCCTGAAAAACAAAACATGGCACGACCGGAACCAGCTTGGTTTCATCAATTGTCAATCAAACTGAAACCAGAAAGGACGCCGGACGCAAAGACAGGAGCCAGACTGACTTAAACAATATTGTTTGCTTGCTGCAACCAAGTAGTAAGAACTTGGGACTCAAAAGGATGCCCCAAAATAACCTACAGTTCCATTCTTGATTTCCCCACCACAAGAAGGTTCGCATCCCATTTTGAGAACCCGACCAAGCGGATAGCCACCCCCTCCCCCACCCCCCACCCAGTTACTCACCCCCCCCTCCATTTTCCCTTTGGGGCCCCCAGCCAGGCCCCTGCCGCCGTCGCCTCCGCACGGAAGGTTTCCAGCAGCTGGTGCCTTGCAAGGGAAACCTCTCAAGAACATGCACGAGCTGGAAACCAACTCAGCAAAAACGGGCACTCTGGGGGGAAAATACACGTCTCAATGTCCGGTGGATTTGGGGAAGTAAAGGGATGACAAAACCCAAATGGGGGAATTGCACCGTCTTGCACCTTCTACTGTTACAATTGTAAACTCTAAACATAAAGAATATGTGAGAAGATCATCATAATCTGAAAACAAAGGTTATGGTTATAACTATCAGATAATAGCCGCTAGACCCAATTGGATCTCGCATCTCCCGTGAGTCGTCGATTTCACTTTGGGACCCTCCCTCGTCACCGCCGAGGTACCGAATCCATGTTGGTGAAGTTGAATATTCATCAAGGGGAAGGGTTCGGCAAATATTCATTTTAGCAACTATAAGCCAAGTTCCCCAAGAGGACATGGGTCTTTGCGGAGAAACTGAGTGGCTCCCCTGTGTCCCAACCAATCTCATTGTTCACGGTTAGTTGCTCATTTGGATGGGGCCCATTGGGTCCGCTCTTGCTGGGTGGGTGTCCGAACTGGCGAGTCGGTGTGTTCAGGAAGTGGTGTGTTGTTGCCCAATGAAATTGAGAAAAGGCCGCATAGTTCGACAAATTGTCAAGCGAGAGATTGTCATGACCGATGACCGGAAGTGAAAAAGGATTTGTACGGGCCTGTTCTATCGGGCAGGGTCCGCTCATCATCGATTATGGCAAGACATATGTCAGGAAGTAGATTGTGGTCGAAGAGGCATGCGTGAAATGGCCAACTCTCGAGATCTTGTCCAAGCCATAAAGACCGTGTCGCTGTTGGCTCTTCATAAAGAGCAGGCACGCGACTCCTTCAGGCAATTGTAAGGATGAAGCTGTTGATCACGCCGCTTTGGAAACATTCATAAATCGCAACAATTCATATTCATTACGTATAACCTGAACTCTGCTTGACGCTAAGCATCTAGGCCTTCATGGTTTGGAAATGAACCACAAAGCGTTACACGGAACTACTCAAAACCATCTAAGAAATGAAGAGGGCGGCTTCCACCTATTTGGGCTTGGGACTGTGCACTAACCTGCACTTCGCAAGTCTTTGGCTGCCCGGCTTGGCAGGGAGCTTGAAGCTGGCGACGAAGCTCTCGAAGTTGCCAGTCTTTCCCTACGTCACTTCATCTCTCATCCAAACATTGGCGGAGCAGCAAGAAGCCTCTTGCTGTCAACTTTTGTTTTCTCCCTCTGTCTGCCGTTTCGGAGGACAAGAGACCCGGTTGATTCGACAAACGCAGCCATTCAAGGATGAGACCGGCAAGACTTATCCTCTCCATGGCTGAGGAGCTTTGAACTCTGCACGTTGGGCGTCAATCTGCCAGCTTGAGAGACCAACACACCAGCTAAGCGATCAATCAGACTTTCAATTTTCTCCGGAAAAAGAAAGGAAGAAAAACAGAACTCGCCCATTGGGAGGACAATTGCGCCCGTGTTTCGATCTCGGAGCCCAGCATGGGCCCCCCGATGGACGAACTTCTGGATGAAGCGCAAAGTGCCCTGCAACTCCTCCCAACAGGGCAGATCCAAACATAGCGGGGATTGACTGCTGTTTGACTCCTTTTGATTCCCATACGTTCCGCAGTGCTGCAGTAGAATGATAAACCTGTCTCAGAAGGAATCTCAAACTTTCGGCCCTCCTGCACGGGAGTTGGCGGGTTCAGCCATCTTCAAAGTCATTCTTTGGTGATTCGTGGGCACGCTCTCCCCTGAATACTCATTCTGAGCCACGACTTTACAACGGCCTGTCCAGCCCCATGAAAACCTGAGCAAGTTCTCTCAAAACTTAGAGGAAATGCCTCTTCGCTGGAGTTGATTCACAAAAATGGAGCAGCAACACCTTGAAGATCCAAAAGCGAGATCCCACCTCTTTAGGTCCAACGGGAAGCGCCACGTGCGCGTCCGCGTCCTCGGGCGGTGGCCGGCCACGGTCCACCATCTCCCGCAGGGTCTGCTCGCAGTTGGCTTGGGCGGCCTGGCCAAAAGAGGGGTTCCAGGTCGCGCGCAACTCAAAATCCGGGTGGCAAAAGAGAGAGAACGGCCTTTACAATGGCGATGTTCCTGTGCGTTTCCCTTGAAAACCACCCCAACAAGGGTGCCCTCAGGGAAAAAAGCAGGGAAAAAAAAGAACTTAAATGTCCAGAACCCGCTCGCACGTGGGCAAGTACACGAGCAAGAATCTTGCTGCCTCGCCTTGCCTGCCCGTCTGCGCATGCGCACGTGAGCGTTTGTGCGTGAGCATGGCCACAACATCGCATCAACATCCTGTGGCAGAATCCGTCTGCACGCAGCGCCGCACCTTTTGAACCAATTCCGAGTGCGGAAACCGATTTGAATCGATGGGAATGCCACTAGCGACTGTGAAACCTACATCGGCTTTGCATCCCAACAGGGCCCAGTGGACGCAACATTTCATGCATGTCTCTCTTCCCAGCTGCCTCGGCTGGCATTTGGGGGCCGATCTCTAATTGTGAGCCACAGAATGCGAAGACCAGGAACTACTCGCCCTCATCTTTGAGTGCCTGCAGCTCTTCTCTCTGACTGTTGCGTTCTCACAAGCCCCACTCTGCCCCTTCTGTCTGTGTGCGTTTGCCTTTTGGATGGTATTCTTCAATTCCCCATTTGGGATTCCGGTTCTTGAAGCCAACTCCCTTTCTCTCAGCCGCAGAGGGCGCTGCCGGAGGGCGCTCCGCATTGGTCAGCAAGGCTGCCAGCAGCTCCTGCTGCAGCCTGGCCCGGTGCCCGCTTGCCAGCGCTGTGACGAGAAGGGCCAGGAGTCATGGGTTGAACTCTCTTGTGGGTCTCTAAATCCGGAAACGCAACCAAAGTTAATCGAGGCGAGTGGGGCCAAAAAAATATCTCTAAGCCTCAACAGCTCCAAGCACAAAAGCCGGCAGGAGAACTGACATGTGTTCCAATGCTCACAGCCCATGTTCAGCAGCTTCGGGCGGCACTTGCGATTGCCGGCCTGTCGTTCATGACGCACATGGCGATATCCTCGGCTGGAGCGGAATGCGTGAAGATGTGGGTTCCCTCTGCCAATGAATGTGCGGTTTCCAGTCGCTCAAGCCACAACGAAACCCTTGCCATTGCGCCCAAATCCAGCAAAAGCAGACTATTGCAAATGCAAACCCGTTGCCGAACAAAATGCATCTCTCACACAGCCATGGTCATTGGATCAGAGAGAACAAGAGAGGCAGCGGGAAAGAGAGAGAGAGAGAGAGAGAGAGCAAGAGAGACTGAGAGAAAGAGAAAAAGCAAAAGAACGGGAGAAAGAAAAAAGAAATAGAAAGAAAAGGGGACAGAGAAAAAGAGTAAGAAATAGAGAGAGAGAGAGAGAGAGAAAGAGAAACGAAGAGAAACAAAGAGAAACAAGAAACAAAAACAGAGAAAGAGAGAAAAAAGACAGAGAGAAAGAGAGAAAGAGAGAAAGAGATAAATAGAAACCAGAAGAGAAAGTAAAGAATAGGAGAATGGGAGAATGAGAGAAACAAGACAGAAAAAGAAGAAGAGACAGAAAGAGAAAAAGAGAGAGAGAGAGAATGAGAGAGAAAGAGAGAGAGAGTTGAGATAAACGGAAAACCAGAGGGACACAAGGAAATCACATAATTAATAGAAAAGAAAAACTTAAAGAAGGAAAGAAGCGGAAGCAGGAAAAAGGAAAGGGAAAGACATAAAGAAGCAAAGAAAATAATACGGAAAGCAGGAAGGAAGCAAAGAAAAAACGCAGGAAAGAAGACTGAACAAGAAAGAGAGAGGTCTCTTCCATCCTGCCAGTGTGCAAAGTGTCAACTCCAAGACATCTAACACGATGAAGTTCAAGGTTGTTTCAAGAGGCGGTTCTTCCCTGCTTTCAACTGAATACCGGTGGCCCATGGGCAAACTGATACGGGTGGTCATGACTCCCTTCATTGGACCCACAAAACCCTCCAACTTCCCTTTAATGAGTTTCATGGCGATCTACCAACCCCAAGCAAGCAGGCTGACCATGGCACAAGAGGTCTGACTTTGAACACAGATTCAGCCCAAGCAAGGCTTCGAGAGAATCCGTGCACAGGTTTAGCTCAGGGCGCGGCACTCGTGTCGACCCCCATTGGGTTACAAATCTCCACACTTACATCTTCCTGGGAATTAGAGGTACAAAGCGCAGGGTGGGTGTGTCGCCAAATTTGATGGAAGCCACCAACATGGGCGGTTTCGCTTGAGGTTCCATACAAAATTGGACCGAAAAGGGTACTAACTCCCAAAAAATACAAGTAGAACAGCATGCCGTGCCCGTGGAACAGGGCCTGCAGTCGGGGGAAGAAGGCGAAATGCAACATGGATGGGGACATGGGCGGGACATGTGGACGGGCCTGGCGGGCCTCACACATTCAACATCTGGGAATTCTGCGCGAGACCACTGACACCTCCCCATACTTCACAGCAAGCTACCACCCTTCCTTATTAGTCCCATGGCCGATGGGTCTATCAAACAGTGCACCCCGCTCCAGCTTGTACACAGCATAGCCGATGGCTCCACCTGCAAGCATGCATCAGTTGCATGCGGAAAAATGCATCTGGCACTGAGGCGGCTTCCATCCTTCACACATTCGATGCGTCAGCTGAGTTCTCAAATCCCCGGCAACAAAGGATCCCCAAAACCCGAAAGAATCAAAGGAGCAGCTTTCCGCACCGGTTTCTGGTCAAGATTGTGAGCCTTCAACAAGGGCTTCGATCGCTCAGGTTGAACACGTCTGTCTTTGTCCTGCCTAGTACTGGGGTGGCATAATGTAGTGTGGGCACCTAAAGCAAAGATGCCCTTCGACACGGGAGTCACATGTGCCATGCTTCATGGAGAAACATTGTGCATTCTATTCCCATCAGGCAACCCGGCGTTCTGACAATGTTTGCAGCAAAAATGAACTTGTGGTAAGATCAGGGGCCTGTCGAAGAGCCGGCCTCCTCCGTCCCCGTTTTTTGTTTGAGGACACCGAAACCGTGTTCCCAAATCTGACGATCCCCCTCCATCGATGTAAGCCCAGGAAGGTCCACACACATCAGAGCCCCATCGGCCCACCCCTGAGGAGAAGGCCAAGGCCATGGGCAAGAGGCCCAGCCACAACTGCATGAGGAGGACGTTATGCTTCCTCCGGCGTGAGGAAAAATCAGGGTAACGGCCACCCTAAGCCAACCCAACTTTCTTCCTTCTCCCTTTTCATAAAGTCGGTCTGCGCCAGATTATCGCCCTGGTTTTCGAAGGCTTCGGCGATCGCGCCAAACACATAGAAACGTGAAAGAGGCGTTGTCCAGTTAAAAACAGCATGATCGGTTGCAATCCAGATTTTTTGCTCTCCCAAGGTCTCAGCACAAGACAATCGGCCAAGACTGGACATGGCCCACAAAGCCCCCTGGGGCAGAGAGTGCGCTTTTTAGAGGCTGCTTCTAGGGCGAGCCACGCATGTTTTTCAGGAGCGGGGCGTAGCTCCTTGAAACGAGCACCCCCGCCTGCCAACGCAACGAAACCAGCAAGCTAAAGCACGCTCGTCTGTAGCTTGGCCCGGGATCTCTGCCTCTTGCTGAACGGCTTGCAATTAGCCCAACACAGCTCAGCCAAGCACGGGGTAAGCGCAATTCGCCTTTTGCCCGCAATTTTCTTCAGGGATCAGCGCAACAAACGCTTACTCGTTCCCAGCCGCCGGCCAGCTCCGCGACAGTGCCCTGCTCAGTGCTTCCACCTTGTTGGCCGGCCCCTGCCGCTCGAGTTCAAGTTCCTGGCAATCGCTTTGCGCCAGACAGCTCAGCACAGAAAACCAGGCATCATTTGCTCAAGCCCGCATTGCTCTTATGGTTCTTTTGAGCCTGGCCGAGGCGGGCAGCATTTCCAATAAGGATGTATACCCAATGTCATCCCATTATCTTGACCATCGCTCGCATCCCTTTTAAGGTCTAGCACCTAGCAGACACTACAAGGGACAATACCAAATAAAACCGACTCAAGTGATCGTCAAGTTTGATGGGCAGCCCTGACAACAACGGCTTGTGGACACAGCTTTCCAAGTCGCCCACCAAAGGGTCAATCAAATAAGCGTTGCCCCTTTTGTTTGACAAACTAATGTCGACCCTGGATGAACCTGTCGGATTTTTGGAGTTCCTCCAGAAAGTGCTCCGGATCTCCTCTAGACCCCCTGAATTCATCCACCAAAGCCCTTAGTTTCACAAAGCCCTTGATGCATCCAGTAATTCTTCCACCAACAAGAAACTCATTCCTTCATCCGGAGTCCCATTACACCCGCCCAGCCGCCCAGCCGCTCAGCCGCCCCCCCCCCCAGCCATGGCTCTGGTAGCTCCATGGCTCCGGGGTGCTCCGCACTGATTCGACGTCTGGCCACAGGTTTCGATGCGCCACACGAACAACGCGCAAAGCAACCAACATGATGATGGTATGTGTTAAACTGGTTTGGGCCTTGGGGGCCCCAAAAATGATTGGAACACCTCCATGTTTAGCACCATATTTGTTTAATGGGGGAACATCTTGCTGCATATCATATAAATCTAAGCGGGTGTTGATGATGTCCCTCAAAGGACCCAAAAAATGAAATACCTATAAGATATGTAAGTTGCTCCAATTTGATTCTCGCCAAAGAGGGCTGGCTTCATTTGGCTTCTCTTGAAAACAACCCCAATTGGTTCAGCCACAACAATGGTTTTTCGATTCATGGTTGGCCTCCCTATAATCCAACCATGAGGCTTGATTGCCAACCAGGGTCAACTGGGCACTGCTCCCCATGCAAAATGATAGTGGAATAGACTTTGAGGCCGTTGTTTCAGCGTTGGCCTCTCAAGATGCTTTGCGCTCTCCTCTTGCTTCCCCAGACTGAACGCTGCTTAAGTCGGCCAACATGGATCTTGAACTGCAAAGTGTGGTCTGATTCTGATCATGATGTGCTTCACCCACTGAGACAAATCTGATAATTGCTTCTGGCTTCTGACTACTTGGATCAAGCTACCGCTGCTTGGTCCAACCTCACACTTGCAATTTTGATGGAACACCCGAACGCCTTGTCGATGTGTTCCCGAACTGCCGACAGCAAAAGCTCTCAGCTTCTCCGAGTGCCAGCAGCAAGCTGCTCATCGGATATCATTCTCGCCAAGGCGAGAACTACTCGAATTGTCCAGGATTAGAACCTCTTTGAGGTTTCCTTGGTCCAACAAAATCAGCTTGGCCCAAAGGGACTTCCGCTGCGGATAGGTGCTTCCTTCCAGCTGAGATCGGGGGTGTGATGGAAATGGGTGTCGATGGGCGGGGGGTTGGCCAAGCACCACCGCCTGCCTTCCATCGCTTGGACGAGGTTCGTGATATGCCTCTGGATGGCAACAACCTTGCAGTTGAAGCGATTCGGAAGCCCTAAAATGGGTTCACATGGATATTATGGGAATTGACGGGGAAGTCACATCCACCAACACGTTTGAGGAGGTTCCAACCATTGAAATTCACAGCTAGTGCGACAACTACCCTCCCCCCATTGGTGAAGGTAGCAACGGAAATCTGAGCCTCCACATCTTGTGACAATGTCTGCGTCTGGCCTCGTTTGGGCCCTGACGAAAGCAGTTCTGAGTGCCGCACTAGGCGAACATTCTTGGCAAAGCCTAAATCATACCTCAGTGTGACACATCCCCGGATATTTTTCTCCAGCGGAAACAAAGGGGCCCCGAAAAGGTTTCTTGAGAGCAGATTCTCCCTAAGTATTGCAGGGTCCTGGCTACTAGTATCCTCCTACTCGCTTTGAAAAAGGCCAAAGTTCGCACCTGCTCAACTACGACGTAATTAACAGGAACAGACATGGGGCACGTCTCAAAATCGGAGACCCCCAAAAGTTGTTGACTTCTTGTTGGTTTCCAAGACACCCACACACTCATCCCGATCACACTGTCTGTACAATGTCCGCCGAGTCTGAAGGTCCCGAAGGATCTTGTCTGCCGCCTTTCCCAACTCCCCAATCTGCACTGCCAAACCAGGGTTGGGCCGACCATCTGCCTTTGTGTCGACATCCTCCATTTAGGCTTCTCTGTACAGGGGTCAATGCTTGTTTCACCGAAATTTTAAAGGCTGATCGGCCACCTTTTCACCCATCGAATCAAACTTCCGCCAACCCGAGTGTGTCCTTTTAGAATAAAATAGAGGGATTCGTGGGCAAATGCTTAGAACCAAGCTGAAACCAGCAGAAATCATCCATTTTCACCCAAGCTGACAATTAAAAAACGTGCAGCTATGCCCCTCACCCCTTACCCTCTCGGAGCACACAATCTCCAGCGGCCCGGGCTTCCCCTCAAAAACCTTTGAGGGGCCCCGGCGCATCTGCCAGGCGCGCTGAAAGGCGCTCTGACAGGAAGAAGGGCCGGTGCGGCGCTCTGAGGAGCCCCTGAGAAGCAGCTCGATTTTTGTCCGACCCCCGTTGCCAGTTTTTGTCTGGCGATTGTGGGGTGTTTTTTTTGTTCATGGCGCATTGCAGCTTTTGTTTGCTTGGGATGCCTTTACCAAGAGGCTAAAGACACGAGATCAAAAAGCTGACGGCAAACAGGCATAACAAAACTGGCCCAAAGGTTTGCCCTGAATAAATGCAAGCCACGCATTCAAGATGGTGCCGTTCCCAAAAAGGCACCTCCCCCAAATTATGGGCGGTCTCCCTTGAGTTTCCCAGTTTGAGCCAATCCCGTTACAAACAAACAAACAAACAAACAAACAAACAAACAAACAGGAATTTGTCGGTGGGTATCCTTGCTTGTACCAAGAGGCTCCCCAAAGTGGCTGCGTTTTGAGGACTTCTGAATTTGAGGGGGTCCCTTTTCAACCTCTTGAGCTCGCTTTTGACGAACTTTTTGGCTTCGGGCTCCAAAAACAACTGGCGCGCCTGCAGCTCCTCCGGCGGCAGCAGCGCTCCGAATGCCTCCGTGAAGCGCTCGTCGGGCTCCTCTGGGAAGATCCACTTTTTGTCGAGGTCTGTTTACTGCTTGTTGACTTGCTGGTTGGTTGGCGTGTTGTCTGCCAGTCCATTCGTCTGCTTGTATTTTTTGCTGGCTGGCTGGCTGGCTGGCTGGCTGGCTGGCTGGCTGGCTGGCTGGCTGGCTGGCTGGCTGCTTGCTTGCTTGCTTGCTTGCTTGCTTGCTTGCTTGCTTGCTTGCTTGCTTGCTTGGTTGCTTGGTTGCTTGGTTGCTTGGTTGCTTGGTTGCTTGGTTGCTTGGTTGCTTGGTTGCTTGGTTGCTTGGTTGCTTGGTTGCTTGGTTGCTTGGTTGCTTGGTTGGTTGGTTGGTTGGTTGGTTGGTTGGTGTGTCAATCTCACCCCCGCCCCCAACCACAGCTCCGCCCGCACGTGGAACTCGGCCGCGCGCACGAAGGCATAGCCCAGCATGCTCAGCTCTGATGCCATCGCCTGCATTGCAGGCGACCCACCAAGGGAGCCATCAACAAACACCCCGAGAGCGAGAGAGAGAGAGAGAGAGAGAGAGAGAAAGACGGATTCATCAAGTGGAGGCTGTTGCACCCCCGTCCCCCAACCGTCCATTCCCCATCTGCCTTTAAGGGGTCATCTCAGGGATGCCCATGACCGTGGCCGAAGCGTTGGCAACGAGGCGCCGATGCATCCAAAGCATTTCAACTAAGATCCCAAACTAGCAAGTCTTGGCCAGCGAGCAGTAATCGCATGCTTGGAAGGCCCCCCAGATCCCAAACCTCATCAGAACTCATAGCAAAATGGATTCAAAGCGGTCCCAAACCAGAAAGACACCCCGCCCCCCCCCCCCCCCCGTCCGCTCGACGCCGCTTGGCCTTGTCAGTGATGGAGAGCTGCGTTGTCTGGCTGAGCGCCCGGCACTGCCCCAGCAGCCGAGCCCCTGGGCCGAGGCTGACACTGGCGCTTTGTGAGGGAGGGTTAAGGGTTTCTATTTCGAAACCACAAAGATATCTAACAAACCGAAAGGATCTAGGGTTTAGGGTGTCTGGCTTCGGTCAAGGGTTTCGGCAATCTTGAGGGAGGGTTTAGGGTTTCCCTGCAAGGGGGTAAGCCAGAAGAACATTGGGCAATGGTGTTGAATTGCACGGAAGGGTTTCGGCAGGTCAACACAAGGATATTGACCGAGTGCGTGTATGTGCGTTTGTGTGTGTGTGTGTGCATGTGTGTGTGTGTGTCAAAATACGAGAACCCCAAAAGTGGGTGGCTTTCTTTTGGCTTCCCTTCAAACCAACCGAAAAAGTACTCCAAAAAACGACATCAAATGAGCCAAGCCCCAGGCAAACCTCCCTGCCATGCCACCATCGTGAGGCGGCCCGGTTGATGCCTCAGGCCAAAGTGGGCAGTGGGGGGATTCCTGGGTTCCAAAACCATAACTTCCAACACCGTGAAACTCCAAATGCTCCAAAAAACAACTCGTGAACTTCCTCAAAGTCCTGGAGCTCCTGAACATCCTGAAACTCCGAGCCCTCTCACTCTCAGCCAAGTGACGGAACGACAGCGTCATGAAGAGAGCCTTGAATCACGCGCATGAGCTTCCCCTTCACGACCCCAAAAAAGCACTCTCCAACCAAACACACACACACACACACACACACACACACACACGCACACGACGGATTTGAAAGAACCTGCGATACGGTTTGAGTGGTCCCTTTGGCTGCCCTTAAGCACCCCAAAAGCAAGCCTCCCACTAAAAGCCCAACGAGTGCCACCAAACGAAGGAGCTCCAAACATCGACAGGGAGCCGTGGCCAGGAAGCCCGTGCAGCCCTGAAGGACGTTTTGACCTCAGCTTCCATTGGTCATGGCAATTGGTGGTTTGGACGGTTTGGTCCGATGTGGCGATTTGGAATGGCGTTTCGTTTGGAGACCAGGGATTCAAATCCCCAAGCCACCAATCCCTTCATCAGTTAAGAGCCATCCGATATGCGCTTCACAACAGACGCAAAAACCACCTCAACCCCAAAACGGACCAAGTGTATGGTGCAATTTGAACCCGAAGGGGGGGGGGATGATGGACTTCGATGGCGACCACGGGTTGGAAAAAGTCTCAGAGGGCGGCTCGTCATGACGTACTGCACCTCAGCCGCATATCCATGAGTCGAAGACGTCCAAAACAGTGGGTCTGGAAAATCGAGTGGAAAATGCGATACCCTGTGAGCTATCCAAGACAAACAGTCCCTTCAAATAAGGGCGACTCTCTTTCCTGCTGGTTTCCTTTTGGGTAGCTTAAGGAATTATGGGCTATTTGACACCTACTACCAGGGCGGAAACATTCCTAATCATGGCCTCGAGTCGAAGACGGAATGCTTCTGGACACCACACTTCCAGCGAGAGACGGCTCACATGTCGGTTCCCAGAGAAACTCGCACCCGCGTAGTTCTTTAGTTGAGTACGCAAACCAGGGGGCCATTTTCGGATGGTTCCTTAGGTAAACCCGCAAAAAGTTCCTGAAAGGATGCATCCAAAAACTACCCGCTTTACAAGACAAACCCTCAAAATCAGCCGGTATTCGGGTTTTCCTTTAGCTGGCTCCAATGTATCCTTTCAAGGGCGGAAGAGATCTTGCCCGCGCTCTGCGGTCCAGCTGCAGGCCAGGCGCAACACCGGTCACCTGACGCTTTCGGTGTCCAAAAGCACACAGAAGGGGCCATAGAAGGGGCGGTCTCTTGAAGGGAAAACTAAAACCCGTACACCTCTGCATCATTTGACAGGTTTGTGTTTGAGGGAGATCTCCTCTTTCAAATTTTGGTGCGGGGGGAAGCCCTGTTTGACGTTGTGTTGAAGGGAACAAAAAAAGCATTTCACCTCCAATTTGGTGACAAAGCCAATTGAGTTTTCTCTGAAAGCTTGAACGGGAGAACGTGAGGTTTCCAGATCTGGGAGCTGTTTGGCAGAATGCAGAATGGCCGAAACGCCCACGGGTCCCATGCCTCATCAAAGACCTCACTCATCATGGTCTCGTCAGTGAAGGATGCATACCTGTGAAGACACTTGCCCCACTTACTCCTGAGTTTGTTTCTTCTGCCGAGTATGATGCTTTGTGATTAAACAAAAGCAAATGACATTGTGTGGCCCAATTCACCGTGGCTCTAGCTGGAAGCCGTGCTTCTGGCCCCATCGAATTAGAGTCAACGCTGGTTTTGCCCGACGCCTCGCATTCTCGAAGGCTGCTGTCACAGAGGAGCAGTAGAGCAAGAACCAGGCGGTTGCCTGGTAGGCCGACCCAAAGTTGCAACGGCACCATTGTACCAGAACTGGACAAGGGGAGCTACAGACGCGTTTGCGCCACCGGAAAAGCAAGCCCGGGCTGTAACCGTTAGAAAGTGGATTTCAATGTTTGAAGCAAACCCCCACGATAGCCTCCAGGTTGGTTTTTTCCTGGTTTGTACTATCCAAAAAGTATGGGTTTCCCCTCCGAAAAGGAAAAACAAAAACAACAAACAGAACAACCCGCAAAACCATCTCGAAAATGAAGGCCAAGCACCTAAAAGGGTCCCCACTTTTAGGCAAGCTCACTTGGGGGGGTGGTTCTCGGCGTGGTAGGCATCTTGGATGATTTTTGGGAAACCAAAAGGATGGGCTTGCACTAGTTTCCTTGTGGTTTCCCTTTAAAGCAACTCTGATTTTTGCGTTGATTGCCCAATAGAATGCATGACTGACAGGGGGCTTAGCACATTTAAAGAAGCAAACCCGAAAAGGCCAGCCTCAAAGAAGATGTTCAAGGAGCTGATAAAGCAATCCGGAAGCTGATTTTGAGCCGATCGGTTCCTTTGTTTCAACCACCAATTTTGGCTCATGCCAACCCTGTAGAGAACAGACGGGTTGCGATTTTGGAGTTGGTGCCTTTGGGGTTGGCATACAAGGAAGCAAAAAAGTTTCCCCTTGACACCTACGCATCTGAGAAACGCTCAATCGACCTGGCCTTTAAGGGACCCTTCCTGGCCAGCACGCTCCGCAGCAGCGTCAGCAGGGAGTCGTCGGGCCCGGCGCTGTGGCCCTTCCCCAATCGGCTCAGCTCTACTTGGTGGTTTTGGGGTTGGAAGAACCGGCTCTCGTTGAGTTTGGAACCAAAGTTTCAAATGCCAAACCGCCAATCCAAACCATCAACTGAGGGTAACCTGGCTTCTGGTGGTCGAGGTGTGGCCGATGGATGGCACCCCTTGCCTGGCAAACAAGAGGGGACCCCTGTTACCTTTGAAACCCGGGTCCGCGCCTGCGCTCGCATCTCCCGGTCAAGCCAAAAGTGACGCTTCCCCTAGCAGCAGTGTGCATGGTCGGGGGAAACAACTTCTTCCCTGATACCACAGTGAGCCATCCCTGTGACACTTCAGCATCTTTTAATGAACTGTTCCTTGGTATTACTGAACATGGCCTTAAACCCCAGTTTTCCACCACCAGGGACTCCACCCTGTGAAGGGCCGCGGTATACTCCAACCCAATCTGCCAAGAAACCATCCCCTCCCCTGTGTTGGCTACCTCGCCTGGATGGAGACAAATCCGATCCAAACCCTTTTGCACATCGCCTGCTCCTCTTGGCTGCGGTGGACCGGCTTGCCCAGCACCTCTTTGATCCAACCTCCGATCAGTGTCGCGCTGGGGTAAGGCCTTTTGCACGGATCCGAAGGCTCAGTAATTCTCGGATCAAAGGTCAGCGCGATGACTCAAAAAGGAATGCCAAAAAATACTTCCCATTTTTGGAATTAGACTGGTTAAATCGAAATGGAACTCAAGTTGTAGATCTCATTTGGCCTTATTGGCTCTTGTGAGAGATTGTTTTGCGTGATTCTTCGATGATATTCGCTGGTCATTGATAATAGACCTTCGTAGAGCGTGCTTGATCATATCAGACTTGCTTTGGTTCCATTAGGTGCTGCTTGATCATAATTGATTGCATTTGATCGTGAGGCACTTGTTTGTTCTTCGTAGATCTTTCTAGATCCTGGTCGACCCTGTAAAACGCTTGTAATATAGCTCGCTAGATCCTATGACTCCGTACTAATCCTGAGATATTCTTCGATCGCAATAGATCTTCTTGGATTGTGCTAGATCCTATTCAATCTTGTTAGACCGTATTGGATCCTGAAAGATATGACTAAACCTGCTTCGATCTTCTCAGGGCTGTTTTGAGCTCGTGAAATCTCATTTGATCCTGTTTGCGGGTGTTGGGACTTGTTGGGTCGTTGACCTGGGAACTTACTGGATTTTTCCAGATCTCGCCGTCCATATCCAGCCTTAGGTGTCTTGCAACCTCGAATCAATCGGCACGCCTGCCAGGGCCTCATGGCGGCGCCCTTTCGCGCCGGCCAGGTGGTCAGGGTCCTCTTGGAATCGAAGGTCACAGTCCATGAAACCGCCCTTTGGTACTCGCACAAAGCTTTTTCTTCTGGCCGTAAGCTTTATGAAACCAAGTAGAACCACTGAGGGTTTGGGGCACTGCTCATTTGCGTACTGGACAACATTACGTGCTGGTTCATGCGGGTCCGTCCGTTGCTCGTTTGGGTTTGTCTCAAAATGGAAGAGGACCCTTCGAAAAGGTGGCTTCCCTTTGGTTGTTCCCTTAAATCCACCCCAAGGGCACCAACTCTGAAAAAGAATATGGGTAGGTGTCGAAACAGGGATTTGCCTCTCCACAAAAAGATGGCATCGGTTTTCCTTTTCATTTCACTTCAAACCAATCCACTGCGCAACGCGTGGGTGTGGAAACCCAAAAAACGTACCCATGTCCTTTTTTGAGACAACCCCAACAGGGGTTATGCCCACCAAAGGGGCCAGAATTCAAATTCACACCGATTGATACCTATTTAGAGACACTTTCGTGTGTGTGGCTTTGTGTTTTGGATGGGAGGGTCCCCGTTTTCTTGAGGGCATATTCTTGCTGGATGGTTCACACGGACACGAAATCGAAACCGAACACCTGGATAGGGTTCCTGATTTGGAGACATTCCCATTTGTTTGGCTCACCTTGCCCGAACGGACTCTAAGCCAAAGGTGGCTCATGTATTCTAATGGGGCAACTGCAAAGATGGAACCGTGCCCTGAGCCGAGGCAATCAACTCAAAAAGAGAAGTGCCACCCTGCGCTAGAGCAACACAACAGGCGAGTGGCATGCCCGTGAGAGTTTGGCTTGTTACGGAAGTTCTCTCTGAGTTCTTGCTTCCATGGCAAAACTGCCACATTTTTCGCCGCTTCAGCAAGCAATGGACGTGCCCAGGATCAGGGCAAACAGCTTGGCTGGTTGTGCTGCGCCGTTGGTGTCTGTTGCTGTGGGTCGCTTGTTCTACGCTGAAGGGGTCTAACTGCCATGCAAATGGGGCCATCCGAATTACAAGGGTTGAGCCAATCGACAAAAGCGACATGGTCCTTGTCCCAGTGCGCTGGACGGCTGCTCAGCTGGCGTCCTCGCTGGAGCTTTCTGCGCTTGAGAATCGCTCAAGGGAAGCAGCTGTCTAAGAGGGTTGTCACTACCTCCAAAATGCACACCTTGGTCGACAAAGGGACTATCAATCACATGCCAACGCCGCTGAGTCCAAATGCGCAACCACCTTCACGGATCTTGAATACCCTGCAAACCAGCCTGCTGCGATCCTGGGCTGCCATCGCAAGCTCAATCTCTGGACTAGTCGCACCATAGCGACTGCTTGTTGGGGGCTGTCGAAATCAAAGCTACGCTTGGTGAGTCTGTGTGAGCGAGAGTCACAGTCAACATGTTCTATTTTCAGCTCGGATATGATGTCCATGCTGCGAGTTGCCTTTCGGGAATGCTCAATTGAATTGGTCAAGGATCATCCTTGTTCTTGGTGAGCAGTGTGCGATGTCGGCGGCGTTGTCATGCTGCTCATCTATCTTGATTCTGATGATTTGGGCACGTCATGCCTCTAGCTTGAATTGGTAGATCTCTAGGTGTCGTTGCTTTGCGCGTGTATGTGTGTGGATGCATGCACTTGTTCGCAGCGAGTCGAGGCTAATGATCGGTGTCCAACTCATTTGCAAGCTGCTCCGACTTCAACAAATCCATGGGCAACGATGGCTGCAAAGCATTGGAATCCACCCTGAGGCAACTCAAAACGGTTGGTGGGCTATCAGGATTGCTGCTCAAGAGGCAAACAAGTCTCAGCAAATGAAGCCGCTGGCCTTGAAGATGGCCATCTGCTCCTCAACCTGCCCAAGTTGCCCAATCCAAATAGATGCCGCTTGGAAGGGTCGGAACAGGACAGGCTCTTTTCGATAGCCCCAACCCTGCCATGCATTTTTAAATCCCTTAAATGGGATCAAGGGTCACAACAAAAAACCTTACCAAAAGGGTATTCCCACCGCCTCAGTGGCTCGAAGTTCAGGGGAAACCTCATACCGGGCTACACGGAATATGGATTTCTCCCATGGCTGCCTGACAAACGCACACCCAAATATGTTGTTAAGACTCCTTTCCTCTTCGCCTAGTCGCCCGCCTGCTTGAGGAGCAAGGCCTTGCGGACCTTGGGGACATGAACATGCGCCCGGGCGCGGAGGACAAGATGTGTGCGAGTGATGTTTGAGGCTCAGTGCCCTTTCGCCTTAGCTTAAAGGGAAGCCACAAGGAAAACCGATGCCATTGTCGGGGTTCCCTGTTTCGACACACCGTTCTTTTGAGAGTTGGTGCCCTTCGGGGAGGGTTGGGAAAAAACCAAAGGGCCAAATCGAAGCCGCCTTTTCCAAACGCGCCCTGCCAGGTCAGCTTAACACTGATTCCTGGAAACACCTATGTCTTGTATTTTTTGAGGGTGACCATTCACCATGAGTACCTTTTTTCGCTTTCAACAGCTGGGTGACCCATGGCTTCTGCAATGCAAGCCATCGGAACCCGTTTATTCCTGGGCGTCGCCTCTACCAGCTGCGCTGGTCGGCCAGCAAAGGGACGCTCGCACCCTCACACCCACCCACCCTCTAAAACCCTCCCGCCCACCCGCCACCCACCCAGCCAGCCGCCAAGAAGACGACGACCGCGTGTCCAGCATCACCCCTCAACCCCAGGAGAAACCACACAAAAGCACAGCATGTGCGATGTTTTCCGCATGTGGCGACTGCTCCGCTTTCGTGGAAGCCCCACTCGCTTGATCACAAGCATCCCATGCAAAAACAACTACCAGGGGGCCAATTTTGGCAGGTTTGCATAATGCTGGTGATGCTCAGCCGCTGATGCCGGAACGCTGGGCGGGCTGGGGATGTTGTCGAAGATGTGGAATTGGGGACAGCAACAGTATTTGCTGGTTTTTGAAGGTTGGGCAAACTGACATTGGGAGTCCGTGGCGGGACTGGGATGTCGAGGATGTTTTTGCATCCAAATGTGCTGTGTCCGGATGATGCAGGGAATGCAGGGGATGCACAAAACACATCAGCCGGATATTTTGTGGGTCCCCATAATTTGTTAGAGGGAACCCTTCCCCAAAAGGCGGAAGTTTCACAAAAAAGCCGCCTTTGTCGCCCAAACTCGTTGCGATTTCGGGCTCCGGGCCATCACCATCATCGTCCGGTCGGACATGATGCTGGTGGGATGGCGCGTGCCCTTGCAGCGCTTCACCTCCAGCTCCATCCAAAGCTTTTTGCGTGGGAGAAAGAAACGTGGGGACCTAAGCCCCATGTCCCGCCACGGAGACTGTGGCAGAAGGGTAGAAGCGTTGCCTCTGATAGAAGGAAAGGCAACCAAACCAAATGTCCACCCCCTAATGTTGGCTCATCTTTTAGAGGCTCGGAGTGCTGGATTTTGCTTGCCGGCCCTCTTTAAATCGGTTGGACAGAAGACCGACCAATGGCCCGGTTCAACCCACACCCACATATCCCAGCGTGCCCCTTGCGCTTCTCTCTGGGCAGCACGCCATGAGCTTCGCCTCCTTGATGCCCTGGATTTTGGCCTCCAGCGATTCCGAGGTGTCCTCGGGGCGTGCGAGGAAGACACGGGGAAGCTGCGCTCCAGCTGTTTGTCTCAAGTTATGGAGAACCCTAGGAGCGAGTCCTTTCCCTTTAGTTTCCCTCGAGAACCCCGAAAACCACTGGCAACCGCAAATGCAGTTGCCGGATCAAACGGTGGTGCTCCGGAAATTCACTGTTTAAGCGCTCAGTCCCCTGCAAGGTTCGAAGAATCCAGGATTCTACCAATCTACCTCTGAAGGAACAGCAAAGGAACAGAGCGCGACAAAAGAAAAGCAAAGTCCCTCCTCCAGATCCTTGAGTGCTGCAAGCAGCATTGGATCGTCATCCTGGCACGCCGAGGCCCATCCGTGCCTGTGCATTTCAAATGAAAAAACCAACTAGATTTAAGCAAATACAGTGGATGGACGAAATCCTGCACTAGTAGGGGATGTGTTTCATCAAAGTGGCTCCTCATCTATCTCAACTGGTGCAGGATTTTGTCCATCAAACTTTGCCTGCCTCGGTGTTCTTCCCGTCCCCCGTCTTGGGCCTTTTCGGCACCTGCGGCGTGCATTTTGCTTGGGAAGCCTTTCGGCATGAAAGCATGGCACTGCTACAAGTCCCAAACGAAATCCGTGGTTCAACTTCCCGGTCATTTAGGTGGTAATCGGGGCACCTTAGGTCACCATTTGATAGACCCTCAAAGGAACCGCAAAGGAAAACAAGTCGTCTGGCCTGGGGTTCGGTAAACCAGCTGGGAGAACAGCCAAGTCCGGCCTGTGGCTCCTCCTGCAATGGCTCCTCTGGGAAAAAGTTTGCTGGGATCGCACAAACTGACGGTCGGGAGTGAGGAAACCATCCCCTGCTGCCTTTCAAGGGATCCCCTTCCGGTTTCCAACCAACAAACCCTTCGGCAATTCCCGATTCATTGAGACTGTTCCAGTAGGCGCTCGCTGATTTGAAAGGCCCAGTCCTCCGACCTCGGAGATATGGTAGGAGACCTCACATCGGATGGGTCGCTGAGGTTTGATTCCAAGATGCCGCTGATCGATATTGTTTCTCCTTTCAATACTTGGAGAGAGTGCACTTGACGATGGCTCACGCCTGCTAACACTTGGCGGCAGCTCAGGAAGCGGTGCTCACGTCCAAAGTAGAACCCTTCAATCCAAATGGTCAAAGGGTACCGTCGAGAACACACACCCAACCACCCAACCACCCAACCACCCAACCACCCAACCACCCAACCACCCAACCACCCAACCACCCAACCACCCAACCACAACCACCCACCCACACACCCACACACACACACAAGTGGTTGTGCTCAGCTTCACAAGTAGACAGCCGAGAAAGGGATCCCCATCGCCACATCAGGCCGCCAAGAAGGATGGAACACTCGGCGACGTTGAAGGTCGTTTCCTCCTTTTTCAATTGCAAGGACTCGTTGAGCTGTTGTACATCAACATGACTTAATTCGCAAGAAAAACACAAAGTAAGAGACCTCATGCGAGGTGGTGGCCTTCCCGCCGCTTCGCTCCTCTTCACCTCTCTTTCACCCGTCTGTCACCCCCCTAGGGCGGGAACCCGCGCCCCGTATCCTTCGGCTCCTTGTTGTTCATGTGCCGCAGCGTGAACAAGCCCTCCACAGGGTTGCTCCCGTTCAACTCTGCGGCAGCAAACTGGCTCATGGAAAATGACAAGAGGACTCAAGCGATAACGCTCCCTTTCCAAACACCGATTTCCTCTTCCCAGAGGAAGGCAGGCGCGTTTCTCAATTGCTCGGCTTCCTCTTGGTTCCACACCTTAGGGCCATTCTACCCAAACGTGGTTTGGCCATCAGGCCTGCAGCCATTTATGGCGCTTCCTCCATTTTCCTGGACCAATCTTCCGCACAAAGGCCTTGCCTCCATGAGGTGCATGGACCGCTTCAGCTGCGGGCTCGGGCGATGCAGTGGGCTCAGCGAGGTCGTCAGCTCCCCCAAGGAACCGCTGGGCAAAGGCAGCTTCTCCAAAGGCGGGTCCCCCGGCTTGCGGACCAGCTGCCTGGGGCTGGCTGGGATTTGGGACTGGGACGGATGTTGGCCATGGCTTGGGTTCCAAAGGGAAAACACGGGGAAAACAAAGGGGAACCACTACAAGAAAAGAGAGGCCTCTACCAGGGGTGTGCATTGGCCGATTTGTTGTTAGTATGATTGTTTATAGGGGTCGCCTGTACTACTATCGTAGAATACATCAGAGGTCAACACGAAAGTGTAAGGATCCGAGCTGGCTCCTCCCCAATCAACGTGGAAAATCGGAAATGTTGTCTTGCTGTCCTGGCGTGATTGGGCTTTAACTTGCTCCCCAGCAAAGTAGGCAACGAAGAATAGGTTGTTTTGACAGGTAGCATTTGACCAGGTGGGCTTCATGGGTGCAACTAGCGTGAGGCATCCGGTTTTGTAGACCAGCATAAAACCCCTGATATTTAGGGATTGAGGGAATCCTTCTTAAACCAATGGAAAACCGAAGCCCACCGATTTTGAAGCAATCCACTCGGCCTAGGCCTTGAAAATCACCGCTTCCCCAAAAGGACCCCCCTAGAAATCCGTCCCATCCCCCCTCTTTGGGGCATTTGTTCCTCGTCCTCCCCGCATCAGACTATCCTTCCCAAAAGACCCTCCCGTCCAGGCTGGAACCTGGGTTCCGCTCGCCTGGGGGAGGCCTCCGGCGGCAGCTCGTAGCGAACCGGCGCCGGCCGGGAATCCTGGCGAGCCAAGCACCGAGCGCGCGTCTTTCGCTGCAAGCACCCTCAGTGCTCGATTTCTTTGGGTTTCTACAGTTTCCCCAAACTGAAAGGAGATAACATTATCAGAACGGTGAAGGATGGATGGCTCCTGTCGGGTTCAAGTCCGTCAAAAACGACCAGGTACAAAGGACGCTGAACCAAGCCCACCCAGGTCACCATGACCTGGAGATCTTGAACCAGAACTCTGGTCCCCGTCCCCAGGATGACATGGGTGAGTTGTCAAAACTCACCCACAAAACATGGTTTTGAAGCTTGTTCCCAACAACAGCTTATACCTGGAGGCATGCCACTGCGACCACTCCTTCAAAGGATCCACATCGTATTGGATAGCCACTTGGGACACGATGTTCAGCGTGCCTGCCGGGCAGAAATACGAATCTTCAAGCTGGTAGCCATGCAAACCCTCTAGAAGACCAGCATGAGCGCTTGTGTCAGCGTATTGGATCGGGTATTTGTTTGATGCCTGTGATTGTGGGAGCCCCTGGTGACCAAAACCTACTCTTGCGGCTTCCTTTGAAACCTCGCAGATTGGGAAGGAATCCTGTGTCATTGTTCTGTTCCTTGGCTGTGTCAGGGGGCCCTCTCGCAAACCCGAACAATGCATAAGTTCTTCCCTCAAAAATTGTGATCTACCAGGGGATCTCCCCTTTTCAAACCAGAAGGCGTGTCCAACCAATTTGAAATGGGTTTCCAAGTAAAGGACCTACACCGTGACCCCCAGGTGAGCTTGCCATAGAATATAAAGTAGGCCAAGGTTTTAACGCAAAAGGCCGCGTGCCAAAAGTAGGGTTCCCAGACACATCCAGCAAGGACCGCCTGACACAGAACTCCGCCTGTATGGCGGCTTTAGACGAAAGGAAGCTCATTTCAACATGGCCCCTCTTGAAGGTGACGCTGCACATATCCCAAGCGTCGAGCAAACATCAACATCCAGGTTGACAGCTTCCTCTTGCGGAGGCGTCTTGTTGAAACGGGGCGTCGCCGCCCGCCTGGGGGCAGCCGCAACCTCGGCAGGCTACTGGAGCTCTTGGTGGCCAGGGACGGCCTGAAACTCGGCGCGGCCGATGGCTGAGAGCTGTGTGGCTCGTTGGTACTCCCAAGCCGCGCTTTTGAGAAAACCGCCGGAACCCAAATTCAAACCAAACTACTAGAGGGTCCTGGGAAAATGGGCAGCACCTAGCTAAGACCAGCTCGGTTGCATAGAACCAATTTGGCCCCATCTGTTTTGCAACCAAGCTGACTCAAAAGAATTCCAGGCGAGATCATCAGCATGACACGCTTGAGGGCTCAATCCAAAGGACCCTTCCAAAAGACCACCTGTTTTGCAAGGGGATCCTCCAAAAAAAGCTGGTGAAAGCAGAAACCGCCCGACCCTTGGCCCCCATCTAACCCATGTTTTTTTGATGCGCTCTCCAAGAGGACATAGGCATCGGGTTGCGCTTTTGTTGCAAACATTGTGAGTCCCTGAACTTTAGTGCAGTTCCATGTCTCTCTGAACCATAAACTACCAATAACTTTCATCGAACCTCACCTGATTCTCGCCGAGAAGCTCAGACGCACTTCCCATCATGATGATCGCAGGGTTGCGACTCTGTAGCGGCTTCCCGTTGTTCAGCACACCTCGCATTGGCCAAAGCGGTTCACTCTCTGTGCCTTCGAATGGATCAGTCCAAAGGGAAATCAAAGGGACACTTCACACATGTTGTTTTTTCGCGACACTCTTTCAGGAAGCTTCCGGCACCTCAGAGCCTTTGAGGAAGAAGTACACTAATGTTTGATTGGGGTGATGAACGGAGATTCCGATTTCGTGGCGTCAAGAAACGACGGCCGAAATACTTTCCCCAGCTGTTGGGAGGTTTTAGATGCAATGATGAACAAAAGGAGATTTCCCCACTATCCCTTGTAATGGGCCCTAGATTGGATATGTTGAACCAACCTCTCATGACTCATATGGGCCAGCGTAAATGGCTCCCTGTGACGGGGCGCGGGTGCGATCGTTCGCAGCTCCGAGGGAGGGGAGCAGCAACTCCGGAACCCGCACTTTGACCCTGGCCAAGGCGCACTCTGCAAGGGGGTCCATTAAAGTGGTTGAATTTTGAGGGTTCTGAAGTTTTGTTTTTCGTAAGGGGGGTTGTTTCCATGCAAACCACGACTTAGAGGGCATGATGTCACTTTCGTGGACCCAGACCAACGGGTTTTCCACATGTTGCAAGTGCACAGATTCACCACCCACATTGAACTCTGGCACTTTGAGGCAAGCACTGTTTGGCCCAATGACCCACTGAATTTGGGCGTGTTTCAATATACGGGAACCCCAAAATGGAAGTCGTCCTTTGGGTTTCCCCTTTAAACCAAAGCCAAAAAGGTACCCTCAAAAAACTAGACCCCGGTTATCCCGAAAGCGTGTGTGACAAAGGTGATGCAAGAATGTTGTGATGTACACCGGTGTGATGTTGCTTACTCTACTCGACAACTGAAACTGAAACCTACACTTACACAGCCAAACAAACGTCTGAGCAACCCATTTCTAGCGTGCAGCAATCGCGTTGCAGCATTGACTCATGATCCATGCGCAATGCTAAGCGGCGAACGTGAAATCGCGCAATCAAGCCCACGCATTCAACGCAGAGCTGTGCGCGCGCGCCGCTGTACAATCGTTATATCTATGTTTCTCTCGCTCTCTCTCTCTCTCTCTCTCCTTCTCTGTTTCTTCCTCTTTTCTCTCTCTCTCTCTCTCTCGCTCTCTCTTTCTCTTTCTCTTTCTCTTTCTCCTTCTCTTTCTCCTTATCTTTATCCTTCTCCTTCTCTTTCTCGTTCTTTTCTCTTTCTCTTTCTTTGTCTCTTCCTCTTTATGATTCTTTTTCTCGTTCTTTCTCTTTCTCTTGCTCTCTCTCTCTCTCTCTCTCTCTCTCCTTCTCTTTCTCTCTCTCTCTCTCGCTTTCTCTCCCTCTCGCTCTCTCTTCCTTTTCTCTCTCTCTCTCTCTCTCTTCCTTTTCTCTCTCTCTCTCTCTCTCTCTTTCTTGTTCTCTTTCTCCTTCTCTTTCCGTTTCTCTGCTTCACTTCTGTCTTTTTCTCTTTCTTTTTTCCTCTCTCTCATTATCTTGTTTTTTCTCTCTCTCTCTCTTTCTGTTTCTCTTTCTCCTTCTCTGTCTCTCTCGTACTTTCTTTCTTTCTCTTTCTCTCTCTCTAACTCTCTTTCTCTTTCTCTTTTTCTTTCTCTGTATCTGTTTCTTTCTCTCTCTCTTTCTCGCTCTCTCTCTCCCTCTCGCGCTCTCTCTCTCTCTCTCTCTCTCTCTCTCTCTCGCTCTCTCTCTCTCTCTCTCTCTTTCTCATTAAACTCTCACTGTTGTTTACTACAAGTGCAAGTGCTGTAATGTTGCTTACACAAATAAAACCGTAGTCTGCGCAGCTCTTATTTTGCACGGGCTCTTGATGTGGTGAAAGCTCAAGGCCTGCGGTCATGTACAAGCTATGTAGTACAACACCGCATGTGCATTGACAGCGTCCCTCAGTTAGAAGATCATGTAGTATCTTTTCAACTGGAGTGGGATTGACAGTAGTGATGGAAGCAAATGTTCTTCATCCAAGCTACTGCAGTGAAAAGAAAACAAGTGTAGTTCTCAGTAGCTCTCGCTGTTCAGGATTCAGTCCCTGATGTAGTCGGACTGAGCGGAATTTGTGTTGTAGCGCCGCATGTGGTTTCATGGGTGGTAGTCCCTTTTGGGACTGGCAAAGGTCCTGTAGTGATTCGCTCATGTGGTTCAGGATTTTCTGACCTGAGCCCCGCGTTCTGTTGTACTCCTGGGTTGACAGGCATCGTGATGCGTAGTTGCTTGAGTGTGTGTGTGTGTCGTAGTTGGGAGTGAAATGCGTCTGAGCCGCGCGTGTTTGGCAGGTACTGTCCGTAGTATTCTGTAGTCTTGGCGAGGACGCAGCGCGTAGCACGTTGGACCGCGCTGTCGTCATGGTGTTGGCTGTAGAGGTGGAGTATTTGCTGGGTGTTGAGTGGTAGGTGATAATCCCAAATGTAGCCGTTGGACAGGGCGTAGTGAACTGAAGTTGACCAGTGAAGCTCCTGGTAGTAGTTCAAGCGAGGGGTGTCGTGGCTTTGAACTGAAGTTGAGTGACTGATGTAGTCACGGGCAAAATAGCCCAGCGCGTGTGTCTTTGGGTAGTTGTTGAACGTAGCCTGTGGGAAGTGAGATTGTAACGAGGATGTAGTCGTTGATGTGGTTGGTGGAGGTGTGTAGTTCGGTCAAGCTGTAGTAATGCCACAAATGGGATTCTGCTGCTGCAACATGTGTAGTCGGTTGTGTGCTGGCTCATGAAGTTTGCCCGGTAGTGAGTGTAGCGTCGCTGGTTCTGCAGTGGCCGTGTTGTAGAAGAGGTTGATTGTAGCGGCACCATCTTGTCCTGCAGCGAGAAAGCAGTAGTTCTCAAGTGTCAGGGGGATGTAGAATTTGGTGTGCTGCGGTGAAGTGGCGGGCAAGGCCCGTAGTAGGATGGTCTGGTTGATGTGTAGGTTGAACTGGCTGGAGTTGTAGATGCTTTGTAGGTGTGCGTTGAGTGGCAGTGGTGGTCTGTAGTCGTTTGTCGTAGCGCGCCTGTAGTTGGGCGAAGTTGTGAACTGGCAGTTGAACAGGTGTAGTCGTCTCTGGTGTAGACGATACGCCAGCCTCGCCCTCAGAGATTGTAGTCGCGAAATGGCCCATGGCTGTAGTCCTAAATCGAAGTGAAACTGGGGTGCCTAGAGCCTGTAGTTGCTGACAGGAAGCGGGCAGACATGCAAAACAAGCAAACAATCAAACAAACACGTAGTGCGGTTACTGAAGCCGCCAAACATGCCGCCAAAAGTGCAAGTGGCATTACATGTAGTTACATACCAAAAGTGTCATGTTACATGTAGCTGCTACATACGAAAATGTTTGGAGTTGTTGTTGTTGTTGTTGTTGTTGTTGTTGTTGTTGTGCTTGTGCTTGTGCTTGTGGTTGTGGTTGTTGTTGTTGCTGCTGCTGTTGTTGTGAAGCGTTTGTAGTGATACATGCGTATCCCAATGCTCTGGGCGAGCCGGTGTAGTGTTTCCTTGCTAATGCATTTGGTAAACAAATCTGCGCTGTCGCGAAGTGTGTTGATCTTGAGGATTCTGATGATGTCGTGTTTGATGATGTCTTGTGCGTAGAGGAATTTGAGGTCGATGTGTTTTGCTCGTGCGCTTGTGCCTTGTCGTGTAGCAATGCTTTTGCCTGCTGTGGGTCTGTGTGAATGCGTAGGTTTAGCTTGCTGCATATGTGTTTCGAGTAGGAAGTTCCTGAGGTTAGTCCCTCATTAACTCCTGTCCAAATTGCGTAGAGCTCAGATTCTGCTGAACTGAGTGTTTGTTCTGTTGCTGAATGCAACTGTTCTTCCAAGAAAAATGATGCTGAAACCTGAAGTTGATTTCCTGGTAGTAGGGCATCTTGCACAGTCAGCATCCACATGAACGTCGAGCTCTTAGTGTTGCTGTTGGTTCTATGGTGAATTTGTAGTGTTTGGCGCCGCGCAGGTAGCGTAGTAGGTGCTTGACTCTCTTTTGCGAAAGTCCGGTAGGTGCTGCGAGGTCTCGCGCAAGTTCTTTTGTTGCGTGCGCAATGTCTGGTCCTGTGTGTGTGCTAACCATTAAAGTTTACCAACAATTCTCCTGCACCTTCTGTGTTGTTCGCGGTCGAGTAGCGCTTCATCCTCTATTCTGGGTTTGTAGCGGGCGATGCCTGGAGTGGACACCGTGTTGCAGTTGGTCATTCCAGTCTCCTCGATCATGTTGTTGATGTAGGAGTCCTGAAGTCCAGGAGCGCAGCAGTTGCTGAAGCGCTCGATGTTTCTTTCCAGGAACTCTTGTGGTTTGCCAGGCTCGAGGTAGCCAATGCGCTTGAGTAGCATCTGCTTCTGGGTGGCCTTGAAGATGGAGTCGACAGTAGTCTTGTCGCCAAGAACCAACAGGTCGCCCACGTAGACCATGATGTAGCAGTCACGAGTTGCATTGGTGTAGACGTTGGGTTCTGGCTTTAACCTTACAAAGCTGAGTTTCCTTGTAGTAACTTCAGCCAGGTAGTCCTGCCATGCTTTAGGCGAGCTGCGTAGCCCACACATGGTGGACAAAGTTCTTTAGGTGGCCACAGAGGTAGATGTAGCGTTGTTTTGCCGTCGTGGTCTTTTGCAACGTGTAGAAATGCCGTAGAGACGTCGCCTATAGTCGCGCGATCCAATTTGGTCGTGACATCTGTAGCGCGAGAAGTGTCCGTAGCGTCGTGAACATCCGAGCAGAGGCGTAGACGGAGTCTTCGTCCTCGATCTTCTCTGTGTAGTGTAGCCTTTGCGACGATTCTACTTCGTAGACGCACCTAAGACGTCATGCAGTTTCATTTGGGTTGATTCGTGTTTCATTCCTCCCAGTATAGCGCTTCGGCATAACCTCGTTGTCGAAGATTATGGGTTGGTCTTCTGAGACGTCGTCGTGTGTGTAGGAAGTGATGGATGTTCTGTTGGAAAGTGTCACTGCGTTAATTCTTTGTTGTAGCGGTTGCGGTTCTTTGGTTGCTTCCTCCGTTGATCTGATTGTAGTGTCGTTTGAGGTCTTTTGTGCTTTGGTCGGTTGCATTACTTCTTCTGGAGTCATGCGCCGTATTGTTTGTCGAGGTAGTGCTGGTAGCGCTGGATGTGGCCGTCCGGTCGGTGACATAGCCCTGGGGCTATCTGGTAGTGGGCGTGAACTTGACGTCAAGGTTCACGCAAGCCGTGGAGGTGACGTAGCGAGTTGTTGTTTCGTTGCAGGTTCCGTGACGATGTCGTCCGTCACGTTCGTCTGTTGTCCAGCGTCTTGTGTAGATCGTTTCTTTTCTGACGATTGGACGGAGTTGCGTGTCCAACAGTGTCGCGAATGATGGGTTGTAGGTGTTCCGTCGTGGCACCCAAGGTGCGCCGGAAACTTTGTTTAACAACGCGAGGTCGTATTTGAAGTCCGGTTGTAGTCTCCGTACTGTTTTTGCTTTTAGTACGCCTTGTTCTGTTGCGACGTAGTTTTCCCCGGTTTCGAAAACTTTTCCAAGCCAAATGCATTTCTGCATTAGGTCTGCCTTTGGAAGTTTCTTGTGTTGCAGTGGAAGGTAAAGTAGTGTTTCGCCAAATTCGCACATTGCTCGCTCGTAGTCTCTTCCCCAGCGGCGTTCGAAGCTTGTGTAGCCGTCGGAGTGGATGACGTAGCGATTTACCGCCCATGCTGCGCGTCGTACTATCCAAAATTGTAGACAAGTCTTTGTGGACATTGTCATGCTGTAGTTGCTTTGGACTTGTGCTTTGCTTTCGCGTAATTGTCCAAGAAGTGTTCGATGTAGTCGCGGGCCACGTAGAAAATTCGCACGGAGCCACAGCGAGAGCTATTCGGCGCGCGCAATCTCCGCAGAAGGTTCGTCGGCGAGCTCGGCGCCACAGCAAGAGCGATTCGACACGCGCAATCTCCGCAAAGGGTTCGCTGGCCACGTCGAAAATTTGCACTGCGCCACAGCGAGAGCGCTCCGACACGCACGACCCCCGCAGAGGGTTCATCCCCCCAGCGCGCAAGTGAGGCTGCGTAAGTCAGGCTGCCTTTAAGTCAGGCTGTAAGTCAGGCGTAAACTAGGCTGCGTGTGTGAGGTGTCAAGTCAGGCTGCGTAAATCAGGCTACGTGATTCAGCCTGCGTAGGCTAGGCTGCGTAAGTCAGTCTGTGAAAGCTAGGCTGCGTAAGTCACGCTGCGTAAGCTAGGCTGCGTAAGTCGGGCTGTGTAAATCGGGCTGCGTAAGTCAGTTTGAGTAAGTCACGCTGCGTAAGCTAGGCCGCGTACGTCACGCTCTGTCAGTCACTCAGCTGTGTAGCCGGCAACCGTTCTTCCCAAACAACCCTTCCCGACGCTTTTGGGTAGCTTGGGACTGCGCTGAACCATGCGGGCCCACCTCAACTGCTCCACCCCAGAAGCTGTCTGGCATCGGCTGGGTTGGCGTTCCTTCCAAGGGGCCAACATGCGTGTGAAATGACTCATTCACCAATCTGGACGCAGGGATCAGAATGTTCAATACTTGCATGACTCTGAAAGGGAGTTTGAATGGACTTGTGAGTGACAACCAAAAAACTTGCGCAAATCCCTTCCACGCCGCACGTTCCCCCACCTTTGGCCAGTCAGCACCCGCCCTTGCCATCTGCGCAGTGGAAATGGCCGCGCAACCGGCCTGGAAACGGATTGAAGATATGAAAAGCAACATGCGGGTTTGTTTTCCACCTAGGCTTAACAACAAAAAACAGCCCCAAAAAAGAGTACCTTCCAAACAGGCAAACCACTGTGGAAGACTTTCTTCGCGCCACTGAAAAAACCGCTGCAATGATTTTCATGTGTTGTGAAACTGACGAAAGCGCGAGCCAAAACAGGGGAGCATAGGCGCTGCCTCATGCGCATGGGTGACAGCAAACAGCAAACGGGCAACGACGGCTGCACTTCTGTCCCCCTTTCTGCGAGCTTGGCGCATCTTAAGACAAAAGGAAATTAGGCCAAAAAGATCAGTCCGGAACTGCCCACTATTCCGCGTTGCCTTGTGCAACTGTCTGTACGTGCGGTAAAAGTGCAGTCGAATTCACTTCAGATAACCCGTAAGGCGAGCAACTGCCACCCCTGTCAAAACTGTACCAAACCCGGAGTGGCAGGCACAAACTGTGCCGATCAGCTTTCCACGCAGCAGGTTCACAGGACCGGGGACCCTTATTCACTGGAACACTTGTATTTCGTAACATGAGCACCTCTTGAACAAGGGCGTCCTCCTTGCGAACACTGGAGTTCTGCTGCGTTTGTGTCGCACAAATTTTGGCACGCTCACCACTTGCCAACACCTGCAGCCGCTCGGAAAAAGCACAGAATGCGTGTGAAGGCTCAACTATTCTCAAGGGATGGATGAACCCCCCTGAACACTGGTGGTAAACTGGTAAACCTACCAACTTATGCAGGTGTTTGGGCAAAGGGAAGCAAAAGGAGTCCCGCGCGCAGGGAACTGCATGGATAGGTTTAGGTGGCAAGTCCTTTCGTCACTTTCAAAGCAATTTACATGTGCCCCCAAGTCGGCCAGCCCTATCACTTTTGGCCTGGCTCAAAATCGGTGAAGGCTGTGGTTGATCTCAAAATGCACCTCGTCTCAACGCCTTGGTTCCTCCTTCTGCTGGGCAGCCACATCAGCACCCTGAGCCCGTTAAAGTGGTTGCATTTTGAGGTACCCGCTCCCTGTCTAATTTTGTCTGCGAAGTTGACCTGACGCTCCCGCCAAACCGCACCCGTCGAGATCTCTTGACCGCCCGCGAACCTCACTTTGCAAGGCGGGGCTGGCTGAAGAACTGTACCACGAAGCCCATCAAGCCCAAGCCTGGCCGAACACCGGTTTCCAAGATTCTTGGCGTCCTTTTGGCTTCCAACCCAAAATTTGGGAACAATAGACACACCCATACCAAGGGCTAGACAAATTGAAGCGGGGTGTGGAGGACTTGAAGCACCAAATTTAATCAGGAGAATAGAGGAGGATGCTATTATTTAGCTTATATTACCTTCAAGGCTGCGACCCACAAAACAAAGAAGGGGATTTACAACCACCCACAGCGTCCAAAAGAAGGGTATGTACCTTTTGCCCTTGGGGGGTAGGGGAAATCAGATTACCAAAAAAATGCGAACAAGGTTACTATATGTTCCAGGCGCAGGCTTCTTATGTTCCACGCCCTTCCCTCTAGACAAGGGAAAATGAATGAGTCTCTCAATAGTTTCCCAATGTCTGTCCTGAGTTGATCACAGACACTGGATCTTCTGACCGACCCTCCTTCTTGGTTCCGTGACAGGATACCATGACCAGAAAGGAACGCGCATTCTTGCTTACCCTCGTTCAATAGATTTGTGACCAGGGTGCAAATGTAGCCCATCAATGGCCATGAGCGATGCAGGATCTGGCTATGTCAGAAGGCAGAAATAGGGGCAGTGAAACTGGCCACACAAAACCAAACCTAAGTCAAGTTGAGGCAATTGAAGCAAGGTTTGCAAAGCTTGATTTGAAGACTCACTTTCCCGACATGCCCGCAAAGGTACTCAAGGCCTATGAAGATGATCAGGTGAATGTAGTGCTTGTCCAAGACTTCTGACTCCACCTCTCCATACGCATGGAGGACAATTGCTTGCTGACGTCGGTGACAACGGGTGTGTTGTGTTTGCGGGTGTGTCTGGCGATCTGTGCTTCCAACCGTGAAGGCGCAACAGCACAAGAAGCTGTGAAAAGCCTTCTAAATACAGAGCAAGTTCAAAGCTCACTGAACCAAACATGTTCTCTTCTTTTTCCCATTGCGCAAGCGGTTTCATGCACCGGTTTCTGCTGGGCATGCATAAGCACCGCGCGCCATTGCTCGCACACCAGTTCCAGCTTGGGACACAGAATTCGCCTCCCAAACTCCCACAAAACCCCAGTTTCTTGCTTCCGTTCATCCCATCTCTATGACGATCGCGCCAAAACCAAGCAGCCAATTTCCCCCCCAGAAAACCTAAACCTAAGGTTGCGGCGGCCCCAAATTGAAGCTCCGCGAAGATCGGCCTGGCCGCACTCCAGCAGGGTGTACCCGGAGCGCCAGGCCGCCGCGGCGCCCACGAAGGCGGTGACCAGCATGACCAGATGCTTCACTTGATTCCTCTCAGCGACTCAGCGCTTTTCGGACTGCAGGTTTGGAAAGATTTGGGGCGGGGGGGTGAGGTTGTAAATACGGTAAATGACCACAAATGAAATGTGTGGCAGTGTTGGTCCGCCCTCTTTTCCTTTGCTATCAGAAGTCTGAGCTTCCCCGGGCCTTGTTTGTGCAGTAGCACATTGGATTACTGCGCCGTCGCCTTTATACTATTGGGTTCCGAAAGCATTCAAGGACAGACACATGCAGCTTTTGACGGGCTCAAATTGAGAATCTCCTGATAAGACAGGTGACTATTCCAAGAATCATGGTGAGAAATTCCAGCCCGAGTGGAATTATTCCTGTCCTCCTCATCGCAAAAGGAAATGATCATCTGGAACTCTTGCAATAGTGGAACGCTGGCGAGCTGGAGGGTGGTTTTGATGAGAGATGGCCCAAAAGAAAGACTGCAAGCCAAAGGTCCATCCTCAAAGTAAGCGCCTGGACAAACCTGGCAAATGTCAGCTTGCGCCCTGAATGGGTGATTCCATAAGTAGGGTTCCACGGTTGGCTAGCCCAACGAAGACTCCAACCCGGCTGATTCCCCTCAAAAAGAAACTGTTGAATGGATATGCGTGATAAACTCTGTTCCTCGCAACCGCAGCATGGCTCAGCAGCATGCCGGACAACCATGCGGAATGGATTTGGAGAGAATATCTAGCAACAACACTAAGCCGCTGCAGAATAGAAGTGACACCCCTTGCTCAGAACTGCCAACAACAGTGAATGCATCGTCAATCATGTGTCACATATATAAATTGACGCATGGATGAAACTGCTTGAGACCTCCCCGAAAGCATAGAGAGAGGGTTGTTTGCAGGTCTACGGGAGCGACGGAAGACGTGTCCGCCTGCAGAGGTAGCCAGTGAGCAGCGCAATCGGCACGCCCAGCGTAATGCCTGACATGGGAGCGCGTCAAAAAATGTCAAAAACAGTTAGGTGTCTTTTCGAAAAGGCGCCGTTGACATATCTCTGCATAAATCTTTGGCCAATCCACTGCAAGCCCCGCGCCTGCAAACTGCTCCCAGCCCTGGTGTTTCTGACCAAAGGCTTCGTTCAGGGGCCTCGCAGGGAGTGCCACCAGACCAGGTTACAACGAAGCCGGACCAACTGCCGAAGGCCAGTGACACGACTTGACATCCGCAAGTCTTGCTGTCCGAAGCCCTTGACTTGATAAGTTGCAATGAGCAGCGCCCAAAAGGGATTCCTTTTGGCCATTTCAATTGCTGGGTTTGATGGGGGTTGGCTCATAAACCAAATCGGCCGCACCAGTCAATCAGCTTTGGGCGTCAAGTGTGGGCAGCCAGCCTCTCGACCAAGTACAGCACCAAAAAAGTGATGAGCAACCCCAGGCAAATGCCGAAGATATAGCCCAGCAACTGCTCGATTTTGGTCCGGTGCTTGCTCGCCATTACCTGATTGCAATGCTGCGAAGCGTGGCGCCTCACAAAATTGCAGCGCAGCATCTTCCAACAACCAGCGTGAGTCTTCCTTGCAGGGGAAGCAATGGAAAACCAACCTTGCTGTGATGCCAAAGTGGGCAGGCCCAGGATTCTAAAACCAGAAGCAACGCGCATCCATGGAAGGCACCTATGCTGCAAGCCAAGGCACAAGGAATAGCACCCCCCAAAGGATGGAGCAGACCAAGATGATGATCTCAGGGGCGCAAGCTTGCTTGCAGGTGACTTTGGAACCAGGTCTGGGTTTACACTAATGCTTGACTGTCACACTCGGTCGCACTCTTTCTCGCTCTCTCTCTCTCCCTCTCTCTCTCTCTCTCAAAGTGTCCCAGAATTGGAGCCAAAAAGAAGCCCAAAAATTGTTTTATCATTTTGTTTTGGGGGGGGTCCTACATGTCAACACGGTGCTTGAAGGGAACCCGGTGTGCTTGGAGGCTTCAACTGCTACGCCTTCTCCGTGACGCCGCTCTGGACGCCCTGCTGGCTCACCCAGGCGGCACCCACCGCCGCTTCGATCCCGAACCCCACGAGAAAGGCGAAGACGTTGAAGGCCAACTGGCGCGCGAGCGCGGCTGAAAAAAAAACACGGAAGGACCCGGGCAGAGATCGAAGAGCCATGTGGGTTTGTCGCAACCAAAGGAAACCACCAAAAACCAGAGGGTGAGGTTGCAAAAATTGGGACTGCAATACACCTCGTAGGTCCCTCGTGGATCTTCTCCGACGCAAGATGTATAAATATGTAAAGGGGTAAATAATGACCACAAATGAGATGCAAGGCAGCATTTGGTCCTTACAGGGTCAAACAGCGCAAAGTCCACAATCTTTGCCAAGACAAGTATGAGCAACAATAGGCTTTGAGCCATGGATGGCACAGGGAAGAAAAGAGAAAAGAATACAAACTGAAATATGCGGAGTTTGCGCAGTAGCAGGCGCCGTAGCCCTTAGCCTACTGGGTTCCAACGCTGCCTCGGAGGTGTTGCTGTACTCACGCGGACAGCAATATTCACGAGGAGCGGGTGGCGCCAATCTGAATGACTTGACCCGATCAGGAGCTGATCATGGCTCAGGAGTTTGCATCTTTCGCCTGAGCTCCTGGTCATCAGGAAATGTGTTCCCCAACGGCTAATGCCCATCTGGGTTGAGATCGTCGGTTGTGTTCCGTTCTTGAAGATCTCTACTTCGGTTCGTCTTTCTTGGCCACACCAAGCAATCTAGGCCTCCGTAGAATCCAGATCGGATGTTGCGCCAGCATTGAGCGAAGATTCCGTGGTGGAGATCTCAGAGCGCGATACCAACTGGTTCTTGCTGAGCTTGTCGCGAGCTGGGTTTGCGTCACATTGACCATGTGTTTCAGTCCCGATTTACGACCAATGACTGCGTTATACGACTTTGTTGCATTGCGCTCGTAATGGTACACTCCCACCGCTAGGAACGGTAGCCCGGCACGACGCACATGGGTTCTGTGGAATTCACCGCTTGTCTCGTCAATTAAGACCTCTCCAGGCACAGGATCCTTCCTCCGTGGAATACTTGTACACTCTCGAGGATGCCTTTGATCTTGCTAGGAGGTTCCCATCTTGGATCATTTCCGGAGGTGCTGATGACGACATCGCGGAATATCTTGCCGACGGTCGGGCTCTTTCAAGTATGAGTTGCAGGAAGTGGTTCTCCCGGTCCGGATCTGTTCAACGGAACTTTGGAATTTTCTGAATCTGATAGAAGCCCATACTAAACTCTGAATTGCCCAGACGTTGACTTGGTCAGCACATAAAGGTTGATAAGTTCAACCCAGGCTGTACCTCTAACAAAGCAGCCAACGGTCTGTAAATCTGGCCTACAGGAAGGTTTCTCGGACAATGGGGCTTGAACCCCGTCACATTCTTCCAAGAATGACAGAGTCTTCAAGGTTGCCTCTTTTCTTGTTTCCTGGAGATACTGGCGGACCTAGACTCCCAAGGTCCAAGGCGCGGCGCGCTAGTCTGAGTCTGTTGTTCACACGATCTTCTTGTAGACTGCAACACAATGTTTGAGCATCTCCTGGCACGCCTTTCTCTTCCTGGACGGGTCATGTGATGTGAGTCCTTGACATAGGATTATTCTTGTCCTTCTCATTGTGAAAGGGAATTAGTGTCTGGATCTCTTGCAATCAGATTGGTGATTGGTGAATCCTGTCGGCGGTGTCAACATTGGATACACCAGCCGGTTTCTTCTTGTCAGTTTTGAATCGTGATTCCGTCAACTTGTCCATGAGCTCTGTTGCAGCTTCATGGAGTTGCTGGGCCATCTTCTTCCAATCAGTATAGTCGTAAACTACACTGCTCACGTAATCGGATAGCTCCTTCTCTACGGAGAGGGTGTCATCCTTGGAACGCCGCAGATTTTTCTTCATGTGGGGCTGGCAATAATGGATTGGTTCACGACGGCCCTGACTCGCGGAATCTTCATCCTGGTTCCAATATTCTTGCTATTGTAGCCGCCCCCAGTTGTTTTAGGAGGGATCACTCCAGTTGCCAGGAAGCTTTTCAGTGTCAGACCCCTTCTCATTCTCCTTTGAAGATGATGCCGGCGCCAAGTTCAAGAAAGCCTTCGGTGGAACATCTGCTGGTTCTGGAGCTCCAAGTTTCATCGACTCTCTTGCTTGTTCTTCTTTGCGAGCATGATTGCAAACGGCAAATGCAACTCCAGAAGATTGGCTATTATGTCGCTGATCTATCTCCTGAACATCCTTGCCACACCTTACGGATTTGGCGACCTTCATGACCCAGGATTGATCGAAGCTTACTCTCATTCCCTTGTCCGGCTCGCGCTCGTCTATGTCAACGCGCATGATCATCTTCTTGACCAGCACCTTGTCCGTTGCGGCTGATGTATGGCCATTCACGAGGTCGAACTTTCCCTCATCATCTGTATAGGACCAGAGCAATGCAAGGAAGATAGTCGAAGTTCATGAAAATGAGAATCACAAATACTTCCGGAAAGAATATACGCTGTCATGTTCTTCCTTTTCTTCTCTCAATGACTTCCAGGAATAACATATTGGCGCACACAGGGATAGAAGGGTGCGGCGGTCTTCCCGAAGCCTCTGGACGTCGGCTCGCAGCGCAAGAACTCTCGATTTAAGTCTCCTTTCAAGATACCGACCAAGCGTCACCGCAGCAAGGCGCCTGCTTCCATGCCCAGGACTTGCCTCAACCCAACTCTGCGGGCGCGGGTGAAGGCCGTGATACCACTGCTGTAGACGAATATCAAGCAGATCTTGAAGAATTCCCTTCATACCGGCCGCGGTGGTAACGTGGGCAAGCATGCTTGCCTGAAAATCCGTCTCGTTGAATTCCTCGCTGCCTGTCTTGATGTTGCGCACGAGGTCCGGAATGGTTCTTTGTGGCGCCATAGGCTTGCTTTTCCGCTTGCCCTCCAAGGCCTCTCTGTGTGTGAAATCTCGGCGACTTGCCTACTAATCCATCTTCCAGAATATCGTGGTGGTGGTCCAGCAGGGTCGATTTGATGGGTAATTGCCACACAGCATCTGCTCTTGGAGACATGAAATGCCGCAATATGAACGGATCTTCGGGATTGCTGCCCATCCTTCTCTTTGAAGAGGGGTATGTTTGGTATCTGGTTCTGGCGCGTGCCGCAGAAAACTGCAGTGATGATTCTGGATATCTTCTTTTGGAGGAAGAGCAGCAATTGCGCTGTCACCCACATGGTTCTCTCATTGCTTGCGCCAGGTCAATGGTGAACTTGTGCGCCGTGCAAAATTCTTGGGGGCATCGTACCGGTCTCCAACGTGCTCCCAGACCCCTTGAAGAATTGCTCGACGAGGCAGTTCTTGAGGAGCGGACCTTGTCTTGCGGGTTCTATACAACGTCATCCGATCCCGTACCAGATCTTCACACCGAAACCAACTAACACGGCCGTCATATGCTGGAGGCAATTTCGCGTTCATCGAAAGATTGATGGTCTCTTCAGGGGAACCTACGCCGTTACGACGGCGTCCGAAGAAAGTCGCTGCGGGTTGTTCTGCTCCAAAAAAGACCTCTTCACTCGACATCCTACGTTTGGAGAACCCGCTTTGCAACCACGACCCCCATGCAAAATGTATAAATATGAAAAGAAGTAAATGACAACAAATAATATGTAAGGCGGTGTTTGGTCCTTGTGGGGTCAAATAGTGCAAAGTCCACAATCAGCAAAGCGATGGCTCTTTTTCCTTGTCAACACAAGTATGAGCTGCACCAGGCCTTGAGCCGGATGGCACAGGAGATTGCTGCAGATGGGCCCCAGCACAGACACAAGCGCAGAACAAAACAAGAAACTGGGGGGCGCCCCTTGTTTAAAAACGAGGCGTGATTTGAGTATGAAATTTGGTTGGGAAGGGACCCCTCGGCGGATATCATTGACACGTGGATTTCTGTTTTGAGGCGTTCCCCGAACAAACTCGACAGGAAAATCCCGCTGTGGTCCAGCGCCTGACTCCAAGAATACACCATAATTAATTATAATTACGCCCTCCCACCCACTGACCAAATAGGATCCCTGTTGGAGGAGAACAGTCCAAACCAGAACCGCTAGGCTCCATGTCTGACAGGGCAATACCTTTTAGGCAAGGCTCAGGGAGTTCTCAGGGCCAGCCTTCGGTAAGGACCCAACTCAGTCAACAAAATCGACTTTGTGTTTACGTTTTGGACTTGTAGTGCTCAGACTGTCCGTGCATGTGAGTCCTCATGCTTTTCTACATATCTTCTTTGGGCGATGCAGCAGCGCTAACGTAAGTTTTGTCACCGAGAAGCAGCAGTGCCTTGAAGTCACCGCGGTTGGCGGAAAGCCGTCAGTTTAGACTGCGCAATACGATCACGGCTTATAGCCTGCGACTTGCACATATCCCAGTTGTACTTGTTGATGGCCCTTGTGAATTAACTTCATCAAAACAGCAAGAACAAATCGACTGCTAAACCAACCAACCAACCAACCAACCAACCAACCAACCAACCAGCCAGCCAGCCAGCCAGCCAGCCAGCCAGCCAGCCAACAAACCAACCAACCAACCAACCAACCAACCAACCAACCAACCAACCAACAAACCCAACCCAACCCAACCCAACCCAACCCAACCCAACCCAACCCAACCCAACCCAACCCAACCCAACCCAACCCAACCAACAACCAACAACCAACAACCAACAACCAACAACCAACAACCAACAACCAACAACCAACAACCAACAAAGCAACACCCACCCACCCACCCATTTACCCATTTACCCACTTACTCACCCACGCACCCACCCACCCACCCACCCACCCACCCACCCACCCACCCACCCACCCACCCACCCACCCACCCACCCACCCACCCACCCACCCACCCATTTACCCACTTACCCACTTACTCACCCACGCACCCACCCACCCACCCACCCACCCACCCACCCACCCACCCACCCACCCACCCACCCACCCCCACCCACCCAGCCAGCCACCAGCCACCCACCCACCCACCCACCCACCCAACCCAGCCAACCCACCCAACCCACGCAACCCACGCAACCCACCCAACCCACCCCAACCCACCCACCCAACCCACCCAACCCACCCAACCCAACCCACCCCAACCCACCCAACCCACCCAACCCACACAACCCAGCCAACCCACCCAACCCACCCAACCCACCAACCCATAATCCCACCAACCCACCTACCCACCAACCCACCCACCCACCCACCCACCCACCCACCAACCAACCAACCAACCAACCAACCCACCCCAACTAACAACCAGCAACCAACAACCAACAACCAACAACCCGCCGACTCACACACCCACAAATTCACCAACCCACCAACCCACAAACCCACCAACCCACCAACCCACCAACCCACAACCCAACCAACAACCCAACCAACAACCCAACCGCAACCCAACACGCAACCCAACGACAACTCAACCCAACACGCAACCCAACCAACAATCCAACCCAACAGCGCAACCCAACCGAACCAACCAACCCAACCAAGCCGGACAGCCAGCCAACTAACTCGCCGACCAACCAACCACTACTGCAAAGCATGCGGTATGACTGCCAAACGCAACATCAGCAGTGAAACAGCGTCAGTTGGTGGGTTAGTGGGTTGGTGGGTTGGTGGGTTGGTGGGTTGGTGAGTTGGTGGGTCGGTGGGTTGGTGGGTTTGTGGTTGGTGGGTTGGTGGGTGTGTGGGTGTGTGGGTTGGCGGGTTGTTGGTTGTTGGTTGTTGGTTGTCGGTTGTTAGTTGGGTTGGGTTGGGTTGGGTTGGGTTGGGTTGGGTTGGGTTGGGTTGGGTTGGGTTGGGTTGGGTTGGGTTGGGTTGGGTTGGGTTGGGTTGGGTTGGGTTGGGTTGGGTTGGGTTGGGTTGGGTTGGGTTGGGTTGGGTTTGGGTTTGGGTTGGGTTGGGTTGGGTTGGGTGGGTTGGGTGGGTTGGGTTGGGTTGGGTTTGTTGTGGGTTGGTGGGTTGGGTGGGTTGGTTGGTCGGGTTCGGGAGTGGGGTTGGGGATGGTTGGGTGGGTTGCTGTGGGTGGGGGTGGGTTGGGTGGGTTGGGTGGGTTGCGTGGGTTGGGTGGGTGGGTGGGTTGGGTGGGTTGGGGGTTGGGTGGGTTGGGTGGGTTTGGGTGGGTTGGGTGGGTTGGGTGGGTTGGGTGGTTTGGGTGGGCTGATGAGTGGGTAGGTTGAGTGGTTGACTTGTTGGATCTCTTTTTGTTGCTTGTCAGCATTCTCGGTTGTGAAGGGCTCGCTTAGCATTACTTAGATCATCATCTCAACATGGACGCACTTCCCGGGCTCTAACTAATTTTGTGCCCTGTGTTCGGTCGCGCCTTGTAGATGCGATACCCGAAGAAGCAGACGGCCTTCGCTTGCGAAATGAGACGCTGAACCCGTGAAGGGATGTCTCTCATGCCAAGCAGCTAGGGACACGAGACAAAGGAGGGACACCAAGACAATGCCCACGGTGTCACATGCCTTGGCTGACCCATCTTGCACTGTGGCACCACGCGGGAGCTGTAGCCAAATTAGTCCAGGATACTCGTTCGTCATCCCAAGGCTGGAGCGCATTCTCAATGTTCTCTTGGATGGACGTCATTGCCAGCACACCTGTGCACAAATAGCATAACAACATGACCCTGGATGGAGAAGATGTGAAGGATGCGATTGCGAGGTTGTCCCAACTGGGCATCCGACGCTTGTCCAGATCAGTTTGGGCCGACTCGGGGTAAAGTGGCAGCGGCATATTGTAGCGTGTCAGACTTGCAAACCTCTCATGCTCAAATTTTGAGCATGAGAGCAATTTTGAGCATGAGAGCCATATCGACTATTCCGAAGTGTCAGCCCGACTAATTATTTACCACCCCGCCCCCAAGAACCATGGAAGCTGACGGTCGCAAGGCTTTGAAGGACTACTTTCCCTTGGGGGGGAGCCCAAAAACGTCCACTTCCACCGCTTTTTCGCTTTTTGACCCACAGGCTTTGCGGATCGCATGCATCCTTTCATCGCTGCCTTTGGTTTCTGATTTCAGAAATCCGGGGCATCTGCATTGCCACTTCAAAAGGAATCGCTTGCTTGCCATACCCTTGGCGTATCGTTCAACCGTTTGTTGCTGAGGCTTGGAACATGAGGCAACGTTAAAATCACTTGTTCCTGCAAATGACATCTGAAACACCAGTGGGTCTTGGCAAGTGCCCTCATATCCCTGCCAAATGAACCATAGACTCTGTGCAGGCGATGGAATCTCAGGTGTCCCACGCACTGCATGAGGCTCAATGGCAGACTAGAGGACTGTGCACCAGGAGATGGGGCATGAACCGTGGTCCTCAATTACTGCTAGTCATGTTGACCAAACCTCACATGGAGGAAGCAAGCAAGCTCTTGGGTTGTCCTTTGGGCTTCCTGTCAAGCCTTTGGGCTTCCTGTGGCTGACTGGGAAGCGGGGGTGTCCCTTAGTTTGAGCCACAGCCATGTTTCTTCCTCGCTCTTTTGTGGTGAATCGGGAGATTGGTTTGGGTCAAACTCACCGCGTCCTTGCCCATCCTTGTAAGTTCTGTCTACCTCAAAACTTGAGCGCCACTTTAACTGAGTCACCCCCTTTTTCCAACCCCAAAAGGCACCCTCAAAAAACACACACACACACACATTTCTGAGCCATAGCTTGGGACTGCGGTCAACCGTCTTGTGAGCATGCGGGCCCACCTCAACTGCTCCACCCCAGAAGCCGTCTGGCATCGGCTGGGTTGGCGTTCCTACCAAGGAGCCAACATGCGTGTGAAATGACTATCATTCACCAATCTGGATTCAGGGATCCTGAATCGGCAATGTTCAATGGGACTTACTTGCATGACTCTCTAAGGGATTTCGAATGGATTTGTGAGTGACAACCAAGAAACAACTGGAAACTCGCGCAAATCCATACTTCCAGCCAGCACCCGCCCTCGCCATCTGCGCAGTGGAAATGGCCGCGCAACCCACCTTGAAATGTTTCGTCCACGGGCGTTGCTGGTTTGAAGATATGAAAAGCAATATGCGGGTTTGCTTTCCGCCTAGGCTTAACAACAACAAAAAACAGGCCCAAACAAGAGCACCTTCCAAAACAGGCAAACCACTGTGAAAGAGTTTCTTGGCGCCACTTAACGACTGTCCAAAGAAAAACCGCCGCAATGATTTGCATGTGTTGTGAAACTGACGAAAGCGCGAGCCAAAACAGGGGAGCATGGGCGCTGCCCAATGCGCATCGGTGACAGCAAACAGCAAACGAGCGACGACGGCTGCACTTCTGTCCCCCTTTCTGCGAGCTTGGCACATCTTAAGAATCCTTCACTTCGCAGCCCAAGGGACAAAAGGAAATTAGGCCAAAAAGAACAGTCCGGAACTGCCCACTATTCCGCGTTGCCTTGTGCAACTGTCTGTACCTGCGGCAAAAATGCAGTCGAATTCACTTCAGATAACCCGTAGGTTGACCAAAACGCCCGCGGGCGAGCAACTGCCACCCCTGTCAAAACTGTACCAAACCCGGAGTGGCAGGCCACAAACTGTGCCGATCAGCTTTCCACGCAGCAGGTTCACAGCCCCAGAGACACTTATTTACTGGAACACTTGTATTTCGCAACATGAAAACCTCTTGAACAAGGGCATCCTCCTTGCGAACACTGGAGTTCTGCTGCGTTTGTGTCGCACGAATTCTGGCACGCTCACCACTTGCCAACACCTGCAGCCGCTTGGGAAAAGCACAGAATGCGACTGAAGGCTCAACTATTGTCCAAGGGATGGATGAAACCTATGAATACTGGCGGTAAACCGGTAAACCTACCAACTGGTGTGTTTGGGCGAAGGGAAGCAAAAGGAGTCCCACATTCTCAAAGCGCAACTCAAGCGCGGAATTTGACGGGCGTTGCAGGGAACTGCATGGATAGGTTTAGGTGGCAAGTGCCTCCTTGCATCACTTTCAAAATGATTTACATGTGCCCCCAAGTGGGCCAGCCCTATGACTACTGTGGGCTGGCTCAAAATCGGTGAAGGTAGCATGACCTCCTATCTCCTTTTCCCAAGCTGAGGTGCTGTGGTTGATCTCAAAATGCACACTCGTCTCAACCCCTTGGTTCCTCATTCCGCTGGGCAGCCAAATGCTCGGACCAATATCACGCCAGCACCCCGAGCTCATTAAAGTGGTCTCATTTTGAGGTACCTGTTCTCTTAATTATGTCTGGGGAGTTGACCCGGCGTTCCCGTCGAATCGCACCCGTCGAGATCTCTCGAGCGCCCGCGAACCTCACTTTGCAAGGCGGCGCTGGGAAAAGAACTGTACCAGGAAGCCCATCAAGCCCAAGCCTGGCCGAAGGCTTCAGCTATGGGTTTGCGTGGGTACGGGTCTTGGGAAAAATAGACACACCCATACAAAGGGCCGAACAAGTGGAATGGGGGTGTGGGGGACTTTAAGCACCAAATTTAGTCAGGATAATAGAGGGTGTAATTTATGCTGCCCCCAAGCTGCGACCCCCCAGAAGAAAAAAAAAAAAGGATTTACAACCATCCACAGCGACTCAATGAAGGGTATCTATCTTTTGCCCCTGGGGGGTAGTGGTGTGCGGGTAGGGCAAAACAGCTTAGAGAAAGGCGCGAACAAGCTTACTATATGTTCCATGCGCAAAGCTTCTTATGTTGCATGCCCTTCCCTCAATAGACAGGGAAAATGAATGAGTCCTCTCAATCTTGGTGAAAAAATATGCGAGTCTCCAAATGTCCGTCTCCAATTCATCACAGACTACTGGATCTTCTAACCGAACCTCATTTGGGCCGTGGTCTTGGTTCCGTTGATATTACCTGCAATGGCGGTCTAAATTCCCGATCAGGGGGGAATGCCAATTCTTGCTGACCTCAAGTTCAAGGGGGGTTTGCGACCAGGGTACATATGAGCCCCCATCAATGGCCATGAGTGATGCAGGATCTGGCTATGTCAGAAGGCAGAGGTAGGGGCAGTGCAACTGGCCACACAAACCCAACCTAAGCCACAGCTAAACGCAAGCTGGCCATCCCTCAGCCGAGTTGAGGCAATTGAGGCAAGGTTCGCAAAGTTTGATTTGAAGGCTCAGCCCGTAACTTTCCCGACAGGCCCGCATGTCTGCGAAGGTACTCAAGGCCTATGAAGATTATCAGGTGAATGTAGCGCTTGTCCAAGACTTCTGACTCCACCTGACGCTCCATGCGCATGGAGGACAATTGCTTGCTGATGTCGGTGACGGCGGGCATGTTGTGTTTGTGGATGTGTCTGGTGATCTGAGCTTCCAACTGTGAAGGCGACAGCACAAGAAGCTGTGAAAAGCCTTCTAAATGCTGAAACAAGTTCAAAGCGTGCTGCTGAGCCAAACATGTTCTCTTCTTTTTTATCCCGTTGCGCAATCTGTTTCATGCACCGGTTTCTGCTGGGCATGCAGAAGCATTCCCATCTCTATGGCGATCGCGCCAAAACGAACCAGCCGGTGTTCACAAGGGGCAAGGGTTGGCTGATTATCTGACTCCCCCCAGAAAACGGTCAAAACCGAGAAAACCGAAACCAACGGTCAAAACCGAAACCCAGAAAGGTTGCGGATGTTGTGGTCCCGAAGAATCGAAGCTGCGGAGATCGGCCTGGCCGCACCCCAGCAAGGTGTACCCGGAGCGCCAGGCCGCCGCGGCGCCCACAAAGGCGGTGACCAGCATCACCAGGTGCGTCACGTGGTTCCTCTCGCTGTTGGGATGGGTTTGGAGAAATTCGGGGTTTGGGGGGGGGGGCCTACCGATGCTTTTGGTGATTGGTGTTTGTTGGGGAGCACTTTGCGGGTGGGGATGGGGTTTAGTGGTGGTTTGGAGTCCCCCAGACCTTGAGCCATCAACTTGAGCAGTTTGAAACGTCTTTCCGCCGAAAAGGGAATTGAAGCCCTTTGAAGAGTTGGGTTGCCACTGCTCCAGCTGCAACGGGGGATTCATGACTCTATCGAGGGGATTCATGGCTTCCTGCGAAGGGGAGGGTGGTTTTGATGAATGAAATGGCCCAAAAGAAAGACTGCAAGCCAAAGGTCCATCCGAAAAGTGGGTGCCTGGCAAATGGGTGAATGGAACAAAACTGGGAAATGGCAGATTGCGCCCAAAAATGGGTGATTCTAAAAGTAGGGTCCCACGGGTTGATTAGCCCGACGAAGACTCCAACCAGGTTGATTCCAAAATGTTGAATGGATATGCGTGATAAACTCTGTTCCTCGCAACCGTTTTTCAACAGTCCAAATGCAGCATGGCTCATCAACATGTTCCTCCCGGACAACCATGGGGAATGGACTCTGCCAAATCAACCACATCATTCGGAGAGAATATCTAGCAAAGACACTAAGCCACTGCGAAATAGAAGTGATAACCCCCTGCTCAGAACTGCCAACAACGGTGAATGCATCGGACCCCATGGTTCTGCGGTACACCCCCCAAATATTGCAATCATAGGCAGGGATGTCTTGTGTCACGCTTATTTAACCGACGCATGGCTGAAACCGACGCACCGCCCCAAAAGCACAGCGGGGTTGTTTGGAGCCCTGGACGCCGAACGCCCACCAAAGACGTATCCGCCTGAAGAGGTAGCCAGTGAGCAGCGCAATCGGCACGCCCAGGGTAATGCCTGGCACGTGGGAGCGCGTGAAAAACACGTTGGGTCGCCCTTCCGAAAGGTGCGGTTGACATATCCCTGCCCCGCATGAGTCTGTGGCCTGGAAGCTGCAATCCACTGCAAGCCCCGCGCCTGCAAACTGCTCCCAGCCCTGGTGTTTCCGGCCAACGGCTTCGTCCAGGGGCCTCGCAGGGATGAACACCAGCCCAGGTTAGAATCAAGCCGGACCAACTGCCAACTGCCGAATGCTAGTGACACGACTTGACATCCGCAAGTGCTGTCCAAAGCTCCCCACTGGAGGAATTGCAATGAGTAGCGCCCAAAGGCGATTCCTTCTGACCATTTCAATTGCCTGGGTTTGACGGGGGTTGGCTTATAAACCTAATCGGCCGCACCGATCAATCAGCTTTGGGCGCTCAAGTGTGGGCAGCCAGCCTCTCAACGACGTACAGCACCGAAAACGTGATGAACAACCCCAGGCAAATGCCGAAGAAATAGCCCAGCAACTGCTCGAATTTGGTGCGGTAATTGCTCGCCAGTACCTGATTGAAATGATGCGAAGCATAGCGCCTCACAAAAAGCAGCGCAGCATCTTCCAACAACCAGCATGAGTCTTCCTTGCAGGGTTGTGGGAAGAAATGGAAAATCAACCTTGCTGCGATGCCAAAGTGGGCATGCCCAGGATTCTAAAACCAGATGTCCCCCAGTTATGGGTTGCTCGGGGGCAGCCCATCTATGGAAGGCACCCATGCTGCAAGCCAAGGCACGAGGAATAGCACCCCCCAAAGGATGGAGCAAACCAAAATGATGATCTCAGGGGCGCAGGCTCGCTTGCAGGTGATGGCTGATGCTTGATTCTCCCACTCGGTCGCGCTCTCTCTCTCTCTCTCTCTCGCCAACAGTGTCCCAAAATTGGAGCCAAAGGGAAGCCCAAAACTGCACCATTATTTTATCAGTGTTATATATTTCCGGGGGGGGGGGGGGTCCTCAATGTCAACACGGTGTTTGAAGGGAACCCGGTGTGCTTGGAGGCTTTAAATGGTGGGCCTGCTCCGTGACGCCGCTGGGGACGCCCTGCTGGCTTATCCAGGCGGCACCCACCGCCGCTTCGATCCCGAATCCCACGAGAAAGGCGAAGACGTTGAAGGCCAACTGGCGCGCGAGCACGGCTCAGAAAAAAAAGGAAGGACCTGGGCAGAGATGGAGAAGCCATGTGGGTTTGTCGCAACCAAATGAAACCACCAAAACAAGGGGGGGCACCCCTTGTTCGGAGAGCGCAAATGGCAGGGCTCGATTTGAGCACGAATTCTGATTGGGAAGGGACCCCTCGGCGGATAGCATTGACATGGGGATCTCTGTTGCCAACCACATTTGACAGAGTTCCCCAATCAAACTCCACAGAGAGAAATTCCCCAACCAACCAACCCACAAACCCACCAGCCCACCAACCCACCAACCCACCAACCCACCCAACCCATCCACCCAACCCACCCAACCAACCAACCCTCCACCCATTCAACCAACCAACCCACCAACCCACAAACCCACGAACCCACCAACTCACCAACCCACCCACCCCACCCGCCCACCAACCCACCCACCAACCAACCAACCAATCCAGCCAACAACCCAACCCACAACCCAACCAACAACCCAACCGCAACCCAACACGCAACCCAACCGACAACTCAACCCAACAGCGCAACCCAACCACCAATCCAACCCAACCAACAGCGCAACCCAACCAACAATCCAACCCAACCAAGACAAACAGCTAGCCAACTGACTCACCAACCAACCAACCAACCAACCAACCAACCAACCAACCAACCAACCAACCAACCAACCAACCAACCAACCAACCAACCAACAAACCAAACCAAACCAAACCAAACCCAAACCCAACCCAACCCAACCCAACCCAACCCAACCCAACCCAACCAACCAACCAACCACTACTGCAAAGCATCCGGTATGACTGCCAAACGTCAGCACCAGCACTAAAACAGCGTCACTTGGTGGGTTGGGTTGGTGGGTTGGTGGGTTGGTGGGTTGGTGGGTTGGTGGGTGGGTGAGTGGGTGGGCTGGTGGGCTGGTGGGCTGGTGGGCTGGTGGGCTGGTGGGCTGGTGGGTTGGTGGGCTGGTGGGCTGGTGGGCTGGTGGGTTGGTGGGTTGGTGGGTTGGTTGGTGGGTGGGTTGGTGGGTTGGTGGGTTGGTGGGTTGGTGGGTTGGTGGGTTGGTGGGTTGGTGGGTTGGTGGGTTGGTGGGTTGGTGGGTTGGTGGGTTGGTGGGTTGGTGGGTTGGTGGGTTGTGGTGGGTGGGTGGGTGGGTGGGTGGTGGTGGGTGGGTGGGTGGGTGGGTGGTGGGTGGGTGGGTTGGTTGGTGGGTGGTTGGGTGGGGTGGGTCTGTTGCGTGGGTGGGTGGGGTGGGTGGGTGGGTGGGTGGCGGTGGGTGGTGTGGATCGGTGGGTGGGTGTGGTGGGTGGGCGGGCGGGTGGGTGGGTGGGTGGTGGGTGGGGTGGGTGGGTCGGTGGGTGGGTGGGTCGGTGGGTCGGTGGGTCGGTGGGTCGGTCGGTGGGTCGGTGGGTCGGTGGGTTGGGTGGGTGGGTGGGTGGGTCGGTGGGTCGGTGGGTGGGTGGGTGGGTGGGTGGGTGGGTGGGTGGGTGGGTGGGTGGGTGGGTGGGTGGGTGGGTGTGTGGGGTGGGTGGGTGGGTTGGTGGGTTGGTGGGGATGTTGGTTGTGGGTTGTTGGTTGTTCGTTGGGTTGGGTTGGGTTGGGTTGGGTCGGGTTGGGTTGGGCTGGGCTGGGCTGGGTTGGGTTGGGTTGGGTTGGGTTGGTTGGATGGGTGGTGACTTGGTGGGTTGGTGGGTTGGTTGGTTGGTCGGTCGGTCGGTTGGGTCGGTTGGGTTGGGTGGGTTGGGTGGGTTGGGTGGGTTGGGTGGATTGGGTAGGTTGGGTGGGTTGGGTGGCTTGGGTGGCTTGGGTGGCTTGGGTGGCTTGGGTGGGTTGGGTGGGTTGGGTGGGTTGGGTGGGTTGGGTGGGTTGGGTGGGCTGAGAGGGTTGGGTGGGTTGAGTGAGTGGGTAGGTTGATTGGTTGACGGGTTGGATCTCTTTTTGTTGCTTGTCAACATCATCGGTTGTAAAGGGGCCGCCTGGCATCACTTACATCACCATCCCAAGATGGACGCACTTCCCGGGCTCTAACCAACTTTGTGCGCTGTGTTCGGTCGCGCCTTGTAGATGCGATACCCGAAGAAGCAGACGGCCTTCGCTTGCGAAATGAGACGCTGAACCTGTGAAGGGTCTCTCATGCCAAGCAGCTAGGGACGCGATACAAAGGAGGGACACCAAGACAATGCCAACGGTGTCACATGCCTTGGCTGACCCATCTGCACTGTGGCACCACATGGGAGCTGTGGCCAAATTAGTCCAGGATACTCCTTCGTCATCCCAAGGCTGGAGCCCATTCTGAATGTTCTCTTGGATGGACGTCATTGCTAGCACACCTGTGCACAAATAGCGTGACAACGTGACCCTGGATGGAGAAGATGTAAACGATGCGATCGCGAGTTTGACCCAACTGGGCATCCGACGCTTGTCCAGATCAGTTTGGGCCGACTCGGGTAAAAGTGGCAGCGGCATATTGTAGCGTGTCAGACTTGCAAACCTCTCATGCTCAAATTTTGAGCATGAGAGCCACATCGACTATTCCGAAGTGTCAGCCCGACTAATTACTTGCCACCCCGCCCCCAAGAACCATGGAAGCTGACAGTCGGAAGGCTTTGAAGGACTAAATTCCTTGGGGGGAGCCCCAAACCGTCCACTTCCACCGCTTTTTCGCTTTTTGACCCACAGGCTTTGCGGATCGCATGCATCCTTTCATCGCTGCCTTTGGTTTCTGATTTCAGAAATCCGGGGCATCTGCATTGCCACTTCAAAAGGAATCAGGACTGGCAGGGGCTTGCTTGCCATACCCTTGGCGTATCTTTTAACCGTTTGTTGCTGAGGCTTGGAACATGAGGCAAGGTCAAAATCACTTGTTCCTGCAAATGACATCTAAAACACCAGTGGATCTTGGTGAGTGCCCCCATATCCCTGCCAAATGAACCATAGACTGTAAATGTTGACCAGACCAAACCTCTGTGCAGGCGATGGAATCTCAGGTGTCCCACGCACTGCATGAGGCTCAATGGCCGACTAGAGGACTGTGCAGCAGTCGTTGGACTTCTTCTTCTCTACATGCGCGAACCTCAGCGGAAAACTAGATCAATGGCTTGACAGGGGTGATTCAGTTAAAGTGGGGCTCAAGTTTTGAGGTAGGCAGAACTTACAAGGATGGGCAAGGACGCGGTGAGTTTGACCCAAACCAATCTCCAGATTCACCACAAAAGAGCGAGGAAGAAACATGGCTGTGGCTCAAAATAAGGGACACCCCCACTTCCCAGTCAGCCAAAGGAAAACGAGTCGAAAACCTGTGGTGCCCTTCCTGAATTTAAGTCGCATGTGTCCATCTTCTCTTCCGAGTCGCCAGAGCGAAGTGGCCCTGGCAAGCTCGAGCTTGTTCAGTTGGCCATCTCCTATCACATCCGCCTCCTGCGCAAAGCTCGACGTGACGTCTCGGTTTTCGTTTTGGTCAACCGAGCTCGGAGAACGTGCGCCTCATGAAATACCTCGTTTGGGGGGGGGGGGATGTGCTGTTTCAGCAAGTCTCCACGAGACGTCCTTCATGACCCAATCCACTTCCGCATCTTCCACGGCAATACCACCGTTCAGCTCTGTCAAGTACGCCTGAAAGCAGATTAGCCGGGAGATGGAGCATGGACCGTGGTCCGCAACTACTGCTAGTCAATTTGACCAAGCCTCACATGGAGGAAGCAAGCAAGCTCTTGCTTGCTCGCTGCTCTATCCATGACTTGCTTTGCAACTATGAACAAGTCCTTGAAGGCCCTCCCAAGGTTCCCGATACTCTCCCAATCGCAGTGGCTCTCCTTGCCGTTTTCTCTGAATCTCCAAATATGGGAGAAAAATACAGCAGCCATCTCAAAGAGAGCTTGGGTGTCCAAGTACATACGTCTCAAGATCGCCATGCCCAGCTCAATGCTGTCGATCACCCCACCTTGAGCTCATCCTTTGAGAGCTGCCCTGTCTTTGAGACATCGTACCTTGTTCGATGCATGTGCCTATCCTGTCCCAAAGGTATAGCCTTCTGCAATTCTTGGCTAGCCAAGTGGAGGCTGTCAACAAAATCGTCATCAAAACTGGGCAATTCTAGCTCAAGATTCATGGCAGTTGGGAAAGCTTAAGACGCTCAAGCTGAGAGGCTTCTCCAACTTTTCTTCGAAATACTTTCGATGATCCGTGTAGGTGTGCCAGCCTCACATGCTAAGCAAGCACAGCCGCCGTGCGAAGACGTACGTTGCATGCTGACAAGGTCTCATCTAGCCTAAGCCGTCAGGCCGTCAGCCTCTGAATGGGGAGCGGGGGTAGGATGTCAAAAGGAAACACCCGTTTTTCTATCATTGGGAAATGAATACCGCAGGGAACCAAGGAAAGTGATTGCCCTGTGACTCTGGGAAACCATTAGCAAAAGCAGGTCGAACCATGTGAATCACGACCAGCTAAAGAAGGAGCATGATACAACCACCATCTAAAACTGAAGATGTTTAGCAGAACGACCACCAGCTTACAGTTGGGCGAGAGTAGATGGCAATTCCGCGTGGGTTTAGTCATCCCCTTTACTTTCCCACAGCTACTGGAAGTTGTGCCATCCACTTTCACCCTACCCCCTATCCAACCCAATGGAAGCTGACAGAAGGGTCTTGGGAAACCATACTCCTCTTGGAGACAACAACCGCCAGCTTTGCAAAACCCGTCGAACACCAGCCAAGGCCATCCGTGCCACGTGGCAGGTCAGAAGCTCCTCCAGTTCCTTGATCTCGATCGCCTGGTCGCCGGCCTGAAGCCATGGTTGAAATTGGGAGGTCAATGGAACACCCCCTCCAAGTCGAAGAAAACAACTACAATGGAACATACCCCGAAGAACATCAAACAACTGCCATGGAACACTCCTCCCCTTCCCCACCAACAAAAAGCTGCAGAAGCGCTCCTACAAAACCAGGCATCATTGCAAGCACACTCCTTGTCATAAAGCTTCAAGAGGAAGTCCACTTGGTCATCACCTGAATGTCCCTGTAATTGTTGCGTCAACGCAGCACACGAATACCAAGGTATGCATATTCACAACCAACCTGGCCAGGTATGACTGGCCGAGAACAATCTTCATGTACCTCAAATCGTTTGTTGCCAAGCCACTTGGTGGTGTCCCAGGGGGAGTGGATGAATCAGTGTCTGTGAGCAGCTTGACAACCTGCTCGCGCCTCAGTATCATGGGCTCTCAGGGATTTTTGTCATCCCGTAAAACATGCGGATCAGCCATGATTTACCGGCAAAGCCGGCAGCACTCTGATTGTCAGCGCACCGCGTAGCATAGATCCCATGGGATGCTCAGGCTAAGAGCTGAGCTCCAACTTGCCGGACTTGTTTGTGTCGTAGGTACTGTCAATCAATGCGCTTGTGCATGCCAACAATTTACCGACGAGCCACATAAAAACCACTCCACCCAAAATGCAGAGGTTCTTCAGTATGCACTCTTAGTGCGATCTGGGCTGAAATTGGTTGAACATCCCCCATAGCGCACTTGAGGCCTGATGATCTTGTTCAGCTTCACCTACGCTGCGTGTGTGGGCCCTTGCGCAATCACTGACCAAGCAACCCCATGTGCCAAGGTGGCTCAGCCGCTCCCGCCTTCCGCTCATATTCTGCTATGGCCGCCTGTCTCCGACGAGCTTCCGCCGCGGTCAACTTGGTGCGATGTGCAGCTGCAGCAAGGTAGGCCAGCAAAGGTAAAGGAATGAGACCGAGATCATCCGCCCATGGATCCGGAAAACCCGCCGACCCCTTTCTCCAAACGGGAGGCGCATGAGAAGGGTTTGTATTCGCCCTTGTCTCCGTGATGTTTATCATCACCACTGATGTTGGGTGATGGGTTCGCAGCATCCGGATCATCAGCATTCTTCTGTTTCAAGTGTGCCGTTAGACCCTTCTCATCATCATCATTCATCATCGTAACCCACGCAAAGTGAGGATTTCATGACTGCTGGCGACACTGCGGACGATGATTATCAGTGATGATCATCATCATTATCGTGGCGCTCTTCTTTTTCATCTACGTTCAAGCGTGCCGTTAGACCCGACTAGAAATGCAGAGGATGCGTAGTGATGATTGTCATGATAACTGTTGGTCATGCTGGGGATGCGTCGTGATGATTATTATCAGGATCATCATCATCAGAATGACCCGGCTTGACATGCAGGGGAAGCAAAGTGACGATTATCATCATGACTGCTGGCGATGCTGCGGATGCATAGTGATGATCATCAGCATTATCGTTACGCTCTTCTTTTTCATATACGTTTCAAGTGTGCCAGTAGACCCGACTGGAAATGCAGAGGATGCGTAGTCATGATTGCCGTGATAACTGCTGGTGATGCTAGGGATGCGTAGTGATGATTATCATCAGGATCATCAGCATCACCAGCATGACCCGACCGGAAATGCAGGGGATGCGTAGTCGGTGATGCTTCTCGCGAAGACGAAGCGATAACACAAAGTCCACTCTTTGCATCCACAGCAATACAACAAAGTCTTGTGAACAAAAAGTGCCCCCAACATGGTTTTCCTGCCCAAGTTCCCACACACCGGGGGCACTTCTTGTAACATCCAACAAGGCGCTCATTACAGCATCATGCGAATTAATCCTGCAGTAGCTTGTTTGAGATGAGGGAATGCGTCGCCATAGTTCTCATAACAACTGCTGGTGGTGCAAAAAACGCAAAGTAACAGGTGTCATCATGACTGCTGGCGATAATGCGAACGCATAATAGTAAGCATCAGCATCCCTAATGTTGGGTAATAATTTGCATCATCAAAAGCATGATCATTCTCGTGGTGCTCTTCTTTTTCATATATTCTTTAAGTGCGCCGTTAAACCCGACAAAAAACACGTAGTCATAATTGTTATAGGCAAGCCGGGGGCGGCGGCACAGGGCGGCAGCCCTTAGATGCGGCTACGCCTCCTGGATTATCGCCGCTAGGCAATTTGCCTGCTAGCTTCAGCTATAAGGCGCTGCACCCATGCGCCGCCGACCCTGATCACTTGATCGTGATGCGTTGCCTACATCCGGCATCTCTGCATCACCAGCTCGGTTTTGCGGTTTTGCTTGCCTGTGGAAAACCCTTGCAAAACATCGCGTATATGCAGGGCTTAGGCGACATCATCAGGGTCTGGGATTGGGCCTGGGTGATGCTTCAGCGGGGCTTGGTCTGCATCATCGAGACTTCCGTCGAAGGGATATAAGCGAGGCTCATTTTCGCGCATTTTGGTGCCGAGCGCTGCCGCGCATGCCGGCGATGCTGGGTCCTCCCTCTACAAAACGCCGCACATACCGTCAAAAAATGCTATGCTGAGCGTTGGGCTGTTGTTCTGTCCGTTTGCCTTTTCCCCGTTGGTGTTCGAAGCTTCTGGCGCGAGCGCGCGCGCGCGCACGCGACCCCAGCCACAAAACACCGCTATTTGCGGTGTTTTGTTGCGTTTGCCTTTCCGGGCTGGCTTGCGGGCTGGGGCCTCTGGCGCGCGCGCGCGTGCACGACCCCATGTGAACGTTCTGGGTTGGAGGCCCAGAAAGCTGGCATCCCCGGCATCATCTGCGGTTGGAGTGGGCAACATGCATAACCTAACCAGCCATATCACAGCACAGGATGCGTTTCTCATACAAAAAACATGACATGACATGGTATAACTTCAAAGAGGCGTAGCCGGCTAGAGGCCGCAGGCCCAAAAGATAGCCCTTGCACTAAAACCCAATCTTCAGCTGAGTTGCCGGAGTTGGCCGATACGCATGATGATGGCCATGGGCTCTTCGCGCTGCACAGATTGCAGCGACATTGCCAACTGGCATTGCCAACTGGAGAGTACTTGGCCGAGTGCGCCTCGCCTACTCCTCCGCTTCTCGAACCAACGGCCAAGCACAAGCACACAATGTCGACCCCAAATCAGTGAACGTGGAGGGTTCACAGGGTGTTTCCCAAAAAACTGAAGGATCCCGTCTCGAGCGGTTTATTCATCCTGGGTAAACGCTTTCAGCGCTAGATCGCTCTCATGATGTGACAAGAAAGGCGAAACAGCATTTCGACCATTGTCCGCTTTGCTTTGTGCGACATATCCACCTGCATGCGCGCGGTACGCGCGCAGTGAAAAGGGGTGACTGCCACCCACTTTGAAATTTGTACAATGTCTCGACCAGCTCGCCGCAAAGACCGACGGACAGCAGGTTAACAGAGCCAAAAAGGTGCTCAAAATGAAACAAAAGCACACATCAATATATCAAAAGAAGCCTCATGGGTTAGCTGTCTTGCCAATACGCAACCTCTGCCGCCGTCTTGCGCAGACTCTGGCACGCCAAACGCCAACACCTGCAGCTCTCGATCGAGCCACGCATCACCAGCAACGAAAGCGGCAAACGACCCAAAGCTTTCAACGGGGTTTTGAAGGGCTATATCTTAATAACGCCTTACTCTCTATTTGCCCAGGGACATAAAATGTGTCCAGCAGTGATAAATTCCCTTTAAAACCAACAGGGGTCTATAAACAATTATTCAGCAAATGGGAGGTCCCTATTAGGACATGTGAGTGATCGCAGCACCAGCAGCAGATGGCTTCACCTGCTTTGAGTCCACATTCACATCAAAACCTCCAGGCAGGTAACATGCAACTTTGGGCACTGTCACATGCCACATCCTTGGGTATCGGTCAGTTGTCTGCAGGGAGTTTGTAGGATACCTGTTGCGGTATCTGTCTGGGGCGCTGCTTCTTGCTTTTGTTTTGACGAGTCGCTTGTGTGGCGAGCCTTGCAAGCTGGCAACTCTGGGCACCACGCGCAAACAATGATTCTCAATGGGGATACCAGTCTTGAGCAGGCCGCTGACCGTTTTGCAGGCCTTTGCAATTCTGTTCTCAGCCACGCCACCAGCCAATGACAACTGTATTCATTCACTAATATTGTCGGATTTTATTCTGATGTGAAGGGGAGTCTCCCAAACGGGCCAATTTGTTGGTTCCACAATTGCGTGGCAACTTCGAATGGTTCCCCAAACCATCAAGGGGTTGGGGCCGCTCGATTGGCTATCCGTTGGACCCTCGCAAGTAGTTGGAGTTGGGCGCGGATGAGCCAGCCAGCAAGCCAGGAACCTCCGTTGCCATTTGAGACGCAAAATCCCTAAGGCTTGGTTTCCTGCCCATTTCGATTAAGACCCCATCTGCCACCCAGCCGCCCTGCCTGCGCGCGGGCCCACACCCAAACCTGGCACATCGCGCCGAGTTGTAAACCTTTCCCTCCAAGTCACACACGCTCTGTCTCCACACATGTGACAATTCCCCAGTTGACTGGTGAACCCCTGTGGCCGACCCTGACGCGCAGTGCAGTTCATGCAGGATGTGACTTACTGTCAGAATCAGGACTTCTCCCAAGTGGACATGTGAAGTTGAGAGAAAAAGGAGGTCCTGTGTGGGAAATTTTAGAGCTCTCCCCCACCCGAACCCCAAATCCGCCAACTGCAAAGTTCGACCGAACCTCGAACGGAGGTCGCGCTCCAAGAGTTCAAACACCTGGCAGGGCCATACGCTCGGTGGCAGGCTTTCTGCGTTTCCTTACCCTAAAAACGGCACAGGACACCAAGCTCAACTGCGGCGATAAGTGAGTCCATGGATGTATTGGTGAGTTCCACATGTTTGTACACGCGAGGCACCGTGCAGTGGTGCAGTGTGTTCACGCATGATAGAACACGTGTTACTGAAGGCATGGAAAAACATGAGGCGCGAGCGAGTCGGGTTGAAAATCCCAGCGGTTGCCGAGGCACGCAGCGCGTGGAGAACTTGTGCTTCTGATTTCGGTGTGCTCAAATCCAAGGGCTCAAACGCGAGGCGCAAGAAAACCGTGAGGCTTTCTGCCGCAGGAGATTTAAACATGAGAACTGCCACGCGCTTTTTGTTTGAAGGGTTAGCAACGGCATGCATCTGTTTGACATCTTTGACCCTTTACTAGCAAACCGAGCCTTCCAATTGGCACTTACCTGTGCCTGGAAGCAATTTCAAGAGACAACAAATGCAAACTGCTTGACTGGGCCCGCCCTGCAAAAAACCGCACCCGCTAAAATCAAAACAACGGTAGCCGACAAAAGCGGCTTAACTCTCAATAGCTTCCACTGCGCCCAAACCACTATCCCCAGGAGCATGCCCTTTGTGCAGTGGCTACAGGGTGGCTGTAATACAAGCCATGGACAGAATATTAAGATGCGGTGTCAATGAAGGACGTAGGCAAATGGTTGAGTCCCATGGTTTCTTCGGAAAACTCGGCTTGTTCACATATGTTCCGAACCCCAAACTAACCAAGCCTTACATCCCAAAAGGTTTCGACTGCACACCAGGGGAGCACAGGGTACATACTCTTACCATTCAACCCTTGGTAGTGGTTTGGTAGTGGAAACCATCTTGGAGGTTTGACACTGTCACAAGACTGCGAGTCGAGACGGGCTGTACATCTCCGCAGATTGACATGGACCCCAAACACCAAACTATGTTCGCTTCGGAACATCCTTTTGGGGAACAAAGGGTTGTTGAACGGGGGATCCACACCAGACCCTTAGCCCATACCCCAGAACCCGCAAAGGAGCAGAACAGGGAGCAAAGTGCCTCCCTCCAATAGAAGCTGAGAAAGGTTCTGAGAAAGGTTCGGAAACGACCTTCCTTTTGAACCCCCACGTCCACTTCCATGATTGTTGGAAAGAGAGCGGCCTTTCCACAAACACTGCCGTGTCAGGGAGAGCATGTTGCTGGCCTCATCATGTTACCATCAGCTTGACCCCGGTTGCTGACTTTGACAACCCGAAACGGTCAAGATCACGACCGCTGTGTCAACTTGCGCACTCTCGACACGTCTTAGATTCACCGCGCCTGACCGCGAGCGCCCGCGGCCCGGGCGGCGTCGGGCATCCACGTAGAACTCACGGGGCTCCTCCGAGCCACGGGTCGGAGTCAAAAGACCCTACCGCACCCATTGATTTCAGAAACGGAAAACATTGGAGAGCATAGGCCAGCAAAGCAAGACATGGGACATCATGGAGAAGCCAAAAAGAAAGCATGGGAAATCATGGAAAACTTGAGAAAACATGGGAATCGCAGCTGACCTAAGAAAGCATTGGAAAAAAAAAGTTGATCTAAGAAAACAAAGCAACCCGGTGCCCAACCACTAACCACTCTCCAAGTACATTTCGCTCACCTCCAGCCAGATTAAACGGAACCAACATCTATGGGCGGCTCTTTGACCTGCTACCCGAGCCACTGTGTTTTTTGGACGATGGTGTGGGGAGAAAATCGTTTGGAACCAAAATGAGTCCCTATTGTTGGGTCGTTCCACAGAAGGCAACCAAGATCTAAGATGTCAATTCAATAACATCAGGGTTCTGCCTTCAGATTGCAGCATTTCCCTCGATGTCTTTAGGTCTTTAGGTCTTTAGGTCTTTAGGTCTCCCGTCTCCGGTCCTTCCGGCGCAGCGAGACGCTGCGGAGCTTGGAGCGGGAGTCCTGGCCCGGCGACTTGGGGATCGCAGGCGACTTGGGGATTTGCACCTGATATATCTTGGTCGCCTCCAAAGGGTGGGGTTGCCCCATGAAAAAACCCTCATGGGTTTCCCTTTGGTTGCCCTGAAGCACGAAGAATGTACCATCAAAAAAGGACACTCCTGTGTATGGAAATAGGCCTGCCATATCTACCAGGTCCAAAAGCTTTCCACACACACACACACACAAACCCTCCACCCCCCCCCCCCCCGAACAAAAAAAAATGCAAGGCTCGGTTGAAGTTGAACCATCCGAGAAAAAGCCCACAGAGTTCCCCGTAACTTTTAGCCCGACATCACGGAAGGAAGCTCACTCAAAATGGGCTGGCCCAACATGTGGGACACCCCCCAGCCAACAGGGCTCCTGCGAAAGTTGCCTTGATGGGCATCTTGACCACATGAAAACAACACAAGTTTCCTTTGCATGTTGCAAAACCCGCCCGCTCTCTGCAAAGGGTCGCTCAGCGGCCGTTAAACGTTTGCATGCCGCTTCATTTCGTATGGTGCCAAACCGGCGCAAGGCGGGCAGCGCAATGCAAGCAGTTCCACAATGCCAAACAGCGCTGTTGACACCTGCTGAGAACTGTGGCCAGCAGACACGTGAAAGCAGCTTGCTGCTTTGCAAATCATCCTTCGCTTTACTCTCAAGGAACCAATACAATGAGGGAGCCCCAAGTTGCTTTCCCCCTTTGCCTTTGCACAGGCAAACAGCAAAACTGGGTTCCTCTGATTGTTGGCACCCAAACCACACGAATGGCCAAGGTGTCGTGACAAATCCCCAAGGCGCCCAACGAGACGGACAGAAAGCCAGTGCCTTGTGGCTGTCGCGAGATCTGGACCTAGCGGCAGAATCATGGGGACAAGCCCGGCGGAAGATGTGTTGCCACACTAGGCAAAATCCCGAGTAAATGGACGTGCTTTCCCTAAGTTCAACAGTGCAGCTCACTCAGGTATAATCTGGCCCGCAGTCGACGAAACGATGCCTTCAAGGAGCCGGATGAAGGGGTCATGGGAAAAATCCCTGCAACAATGTTGCCACAGCTTTCCTTCATGACATAACAAAACAAGCAACGGCACCAAACAAATGAACAAATGAACCAAACACGTGCAGCAAACAAATGACAAGGCAAGAACAGCGAAGCGGGATTGGTCGGGGAACCTGGTTGAAGATTGGTTTTCTGACCCCAAGCTTAAAACAGCGTCAGAAAGGTCGCCTATCGAGTCAAAAACAAACCCCCAAAAATGTGTTTGTTTTGAACTCGTAATGATGTGCACCGAAAGGTCCGGCCCAAGATGCTCGGCAACCCCTCCTTGATTCAAACTCTCGGCTCCAGCGACCTGGCGTTGGAGGCGTTGGAGGCGCTGGAGGCGTTGGAGGCGGTGGACGAGAAAACACGACCCCAGGCTGTGCCCGGCGAATCGGCTTTGACGGTGCAATCGGCGTGACCCAGAATAGGGAACCAGTTCCAGCAAATGATTTCCTTTCGGATGCTACGCCCTGCCTGCCCTTTGGCGCAAGCGATCGGACCCGTGAATCAGAACCTGTTTGGGGTCTGCTTACCGTTGATTACTGTGAGAGTGCAAACTTCTGAACAGAACTGTGGCGCAACATGAGCAACTCACTCACCATATCTCCTCACCAATCTACGCACCAAACCGGCAGAAAACAAAAGTGCGCTTTAGTATTCTATGGTGCGGCAGGTGCTGTATTCCATGGGGTTCGAGCAAGCGGCGTTCACCAGTCCGGGAGTCCGGCTGTAGAAGCTTGCAAAACCAACATCACGTTCAGTCCAGCACCGGCCACACTGCGCGCACGCACACGCACACACCCGGCCAAAAGCTGCACATGCCTGCGACGTGATAACACACCCGCTCAAGAGGACCGGCTACTCACTGCACACCCCTGCTATCTGCTATGCACGCCCGCGCATGATCACCTGGTCAGCACTGCGCACATGCGTGCTACATGATAAGTACACTCGCGCATTATCACCTGTTCAGCACACGTGCCTGCAAAACGCTATGCGTGCGCGCACCCCTGCTTGCCCCTATTGCCTTCTACGTCAGTGCTTGCAGCTGAAAAACGTGGCGTCAATGCTCAGCGACGTGCGAATTATTCGGGGCCTGGGAGCTTCCCAATCAGGGCCAAACAGAACCGGATTAGGCCCCTTGTGCCACTGGATCTAAATCAGAATAATGAATCAAGATGAAATGTGGAGCACTGAAAGGGCCGGGCTAAGTCAACAGAATGTACGATTTGCTGACTGTAAGCAATACAAGCAAGTATTGCGCGCGCACCTTTTGACCATGAGAAGGCAATTGGGCTTGAGCCATGGATGGCATGTACATGTAGAGAGTGTTGCACATGAGTGGGTATGTTATAAGGCAACAAACCGAGAACCTCTCCGCCTCCACCCCACCCCCGCCAAAGCCACTTCAACATAGAAAAAAAAGGATTGCGTTGCAGGTGTCCACCAGCCCGGCCCCGTATCAGACCCTCCACGCCTCGGCCGGCCTGGCTAGTGCCAACATCCTCCTCCCATCTGCGCCCCCACCTTAGAGACATTGCATGCAGCCTGCCCAAAATCGAGGCTGTCCAACATGGCAATTCCAAGGTGTGCCTCTTGCCAAAGAATTCGGTTCTATCCCAACGGGGAGGCTTGAATTCACCGTAGTTTGGTCTAGGGTTGCTTTGGGGTGGTTTGGGGTGGCTTTAGTCTTGGCCTAGTCTTTGGGCGGGGTTAGGGTTGGTTTCGGATGGCGTGGGGTTGGTTTGGAATCGGTTTAGGGCTAGGGTTGGTTTAGGCTTGGTTTTGTGGGGTTGGAAGGGCTTGAATTGGGTCGGCTTAGGGTTGCTTTAGGGTTGGTTTAGGAGGGTAGGGCTAGGCTTGCTTTCGGGTTGGTTGCTTGTGCGCTTGCTTGCTCGCTCGCTCGCTTGCTTGCTCGCTTGCTTGCTTGCGTGCGTGCGTGCGTGCGTGCGGGCGGGGGGGTGGGCGGGCGGGCGAGCGGCAGACACACAGACACAGACACAGACACAGACACAGACACAGACAGACAGACAGACAAACAGGCACACAGGCAGACAGGCACAGACAGGCAGACAGGCAGACGGGCAAACAGGTAAACAGGAGGGCAGACAGGCAGACAGGCAGACAGACAAACAGACAAACAGTCAAAACAGACAAACAAGCAAATGCATAAACTGACACAAAGAGACCTGGAGAAACAGCGAAGAACACAGAAAGATAGAAAGACACAGACACTGAGAGCCAGACGGACACAGAGAGAGAGAGAGAGAGAGAGCCAGACGGACAGACAGATAGAGAGAGAGAGAGACACAGACACAGCGAGGCGCAGACACAAGAACCAAAGACGGAAACAAAGACAGAAACAAGCACGGAAAAAGACAAAGACGGACAAAAGCACGCAAAGCCGCCAACACAAGAACGAAGACACGCACAACACGCAAAAACACACAGAGCCCCCTACCAAATCAAAACAAGTCAGCCATCAAAGACGATCTGGAAATGCCATCCGCCATCCGCAGCGTGTGAGGACTTGTCTCAAACGTGTGCGGAACTTGTTTGACCCACATTGGCACGCAACCCAAACCACCCCAAAACTAATCAGCCGAAATGCAGAGATTTGAGACTGCACACTCGATGACGGATCAGCTGCAAGCAAGGCGGAATCAATGCGCACCGCCCGGTTCAAGGGGGAGTTCCTCGGCAGTATATGCCACTTGCCTTGACCTCAGCCGAAGGCTTCAAAGTTGACAACTTCTGGGCTCGGGAAGAACCCAAAAACTCCAAGCGATGATGAGTCTGCAAATACATGCACTCAAACGCCCAGTGATGAAGGAACTGAAATTCTCGTCAATCGAACACGGCCGAATAGGGAGCCTTTAAAAAACTGCACATCCAGAATTGATACCTCTGTACTCAGACGAACAATGCTCATGAACATCTTTGGTACCAACGGGGCGGCCAAACGCCGCTTTGAATCCAGCTTTCTTACACTGCCCCTGGACCCCCATCAGCACTGCCTCCAGATGGCGCAGCCATCTCATGTAGAAACACTTCACCAGACCCGAGAGCAACACGCCCACACACCCACAGACATTTACACCTCGCGTTCAGGCGATACGGCCGTGTTTGATCTCCAACCCACGGCGACAGTCTCTTTTTGAAGGCCCCACAGTGGTTGTGTTCCGTTCGGTGTCCCTGTTCTTCCAACCCTCAAAAGAACTTGGCTTGGGCGGTTGCAGCTTCCATCTTGAAGCGCACACGAAAAACCTGGTATGTTCGAGATCCGGTGGCCATTGATCCCCCTTGCCGGTTCCGGACCCAAGGCTTTGCTTCGAATTCAAAGCTCACAATATCCTGGGCCCTAGGTGCTTTATATTCTTGGAAAACCCCCAAAGGTCTGGGCTGTGGGCTGAATCCTAGGTAGGGAAAAACTGAAACTGGCACATGAGAGACCGACTAGAAGCAAAGACGGAGTGGCAAGTTGCCACAAGTCTATGAGAGAAGACTTGGCCACTTCCATTGGGGACCCTAGCAATCAAGCAAAAAAAAGAATCAAACAATCTTCTTGCCAAAGAAAGCAGAACAAGAACGGATCATTTTGCCGCGCGAGTTGGCGGGCGGGCGGGGCGGGAGGGCGAGCGGGTCGGATGGCTTTGGTGGCGGGGTGTGTCGTGGGAGGCCCGGGGGGGGGCGGGGGGGGCGAGCGGGGCGCGGGGGGCGGCGGGGGGGGGCTTCGGCTTGGGGCTGTGAAAGCGGGCGGGGGGGGGGGGTCGTTGGCGGGGCTGGGGGGCGGGCCCGGGCCGGGGCGGGCGGGCGGGGCGGGCCGGGCGGCGCGGGCGTCGGAGGGGGGGCGTGGCGGGGCTGCCGGGCAGGGGGGCGGGGGGGGGTCGTTCCGGGCGGGGCGGCGGGGGCGGGCGGCGGGGACCGGGGGCGGGGGGGGGGGGGCGGCGGCGGGCGGGGGCGGGCGAGGGCGGCGGGGCGGGCCGGGCGGGGAGGCGGGGGGGGGCGGTGGGGGCGGCGGGGGCGGCGGGGCGGGGCGGGGGGCGGCGGGCGGCAAGCGGGGCGGGCAAGCGGGCGGGCGGGCGGGCGGGCGGGCGGGCGGGCTGGCTGGCTGGCTGGCTTGCTGGCTTGCTTGCTTGCTTGCTTGCTTGTTCCCCTGATTGCTTGGGTTTCGGGTTGGTTTTGAGTGGGTGTTTAGGATTTGAAAAAAGGGTTGGAGGCACTCTGGCTTGCTTGCTCGCGCGCTCGCTTATTCCCCTGCTTGCTGGAACGGAGTGGGGCATAAAGCAGGTGGAAAAGGCATCCCTGTAAAAATGGCTGGCCAGGCATGTAGAAAGGGTTTATACCAAAGGGGAGTGAACGGCCCATGCAATCTTCTCTCGAACATATGTTCGCAGTTGTTTGTTTGATTTCAGGGTCGCCCTCTGAAGCATCTCTATGTGACCATTTTTGGGGGGGGAGCCTTCTGCTGTTTGCCCTTTCAAAGGTAAAAACATGGACACTCTTTTGACCCCTTGACCCCAAATTTGATAGTTCTTCTAAGGATACATGCAGAGTCCACCTGATTTGCCAGGGGACTGGCCCAAATGTGTCCTTCAAGGGACCTCATTCGAGACCCGCGAGCCTGCTCCGTCCAAGAGCTAAGTGCACTGCCGTGCACGTGAAGCTGCCCTGCTGTCGCCTCAGTATGAAATTGAGAGTGGACATAGATCCTTTGGTAGGCATTCCAGAAGAACAGCTCAGCTGGATCAACTTGGATCAACTATGATGAATTTCCAGCCATTAAATCGCATAGCTGACTTGAAAAACATCGCGTGGATTTGATGGGCACCTCAAAGAGACTGCAGCATAGCCCCAGTAGTCGGTCAAGTCAGTTTGGCCTTTGGGTCGCTGAGCAAGTGCTTGGCATCAACCTCCGTTATCTCAAAAGTAGATCATTCTGCTGACCCAAAGCCACCCACCAAGTGGCAGTTTCATGAAAAACATGATTGCGATTATTTGCTGACATGAACAGAAACAGGGAAGCAAAGAACCCAAACCATGAACCAAGAACAGTCATGACGTCTTCGCCATTTGTGCAGCCGAGTCACGGCGATCCTCACCGAAGCGCCTCTCCTTAGGACGGGAATCCAAAGCGCTGACCTAGAATCTAGAACTTAAAACAACCCTCAGTGGGATACCCAACTGGCCTCTATCACCACGATTGGGCCAAGCTTTTCACACCAACAGTGCAACAGTGCAATGATCACGCCGAACATGCTCAGCATCTGTCGTTGAATCTGCAACCGGATGCCTTACGCAAATTAAATTTTTGCACTACCAGGAACACTGCGATTGTCACCACATGTAGGACTGGGACGCCCGAATAACCTGCACAAGCCTGATCTAGTTAGCTGCAATTGCACCAAAAAGGCCGACTGGCAAAAAGCATCAACCCAATGCTGCAACACACGGAATTTGTGGAGCGAGCATGCTTAACGTCCAATGTCGCAACTTGACGCTAAAGCATGCCTTCCCTCTCTCTCTCTCTCAGACATGCATACATTACGCGCAAAAAAGAAAGGCAAGAACTAGAACCGGGAAATAGCAAGAGGCAGAAAAGGCCCTGTGAATGAATTTGGCTCTTCCGTATGGCGCAATCCGCCTCGGCCACGACGTCTCGGAGCAGGTTCGCAACAGGTGCGGAGACGGAGCGCGCGTGCTGCTTCGCAGCCCTCAATCGGTGAACCTCTGCGCACTTTGGGATTTTTACTTCGTTCGTGCGGACTCTTGGTTTCAAAAACTCGTGGTTCTTGAGCAGCGAGTTCAGAGACGGGACCGTTGGCACGGCCAAGCGCACTGCCTCGGAGCCCTTAATCGGTGTAACGATCTTCAACTCGCTCGCACAACCCTCACGACTTTGGGTGAGTCAAGCATCAACAATTTGTTTTCTTTGCGTGTTTTTCATATTGCTCGCCCGTGCAAACTTTCGAGCGGGGGGACCTCAAAAATGCGTGCTTTGCCGTGCGTTGTTCAGCTCGCACAGCTATCAAAAGGTGACTTTCGGTGGGTTGACTGTCAGAGATTCGTGTTTGCCTTTGGCGTTGTTCACTTGGCTTGCGGCGCCCTCTGCAGACTTTCGAGGGGTCGGTCTCGGGAAAAGTGCTCTGTGGTTCTTGCAGTTGTTCACTTTCATGGGCTGGGAAATAGAAAAAGAAAGTCAAGGAGAAAAGGAGAAAAGGAAAGCAAAAGAAACAGAGAAATAAATAGAGAAAGAGAAAGAGAAAGAGAAAGAGAAAGAAAGAAGGGGAGGAGAAAGACGGAGAAAGAGACAAAGAGAAAAACGTGACAAAGAGAAAGAGGAAGAGAGAGAGACAAAAAGAAAGATGAAGAGACAAAGAGGAAGAGAAAGAAGATAAGATAAAGGCAAAAAGGAAGAGAAAGAGACAGATAAAGACAAAGAGGAAGAGAAGGAGAAAGAGAAAGACAAGAACAAGAAATAACAAGAAACGATAAAGAGAGGAAGACTGCAAAAAGGAAAAAACAGAGAGAGAGAGAGAGAAGTACAGAAAGAGAGAGAGAGAGAGAAAGGGAAAAAGATGACACGAAAAAGAAACATGGAAAAAGAAAGGGAATGAGAAAGAGGAAGTGAAAGTGGGAGAGAAATAGAATGAGACACAGACAAAGAGAAAGAGACAAAGAGACAAAGAAAGAGAAACAGAAAAAGGAACAGAAAGCAAAGAGACGCAGAGGAACAAGAGAAAGAAACGGAGAAGGAGAAAGAATAAGAACAGAGAAAGAGAGCAAGAGAGCGAGAACGAGAGAAAGAGAGACATGAGAGAAAAGAGAAAAAGGCGAAAAATGAAAAAAGATAGGAAAGAGAGAAAAGAGAGAAAAGAAAGAAAAGAGAGAAAAGAGAGAAAAGAGAGAAAAGAAGGAAAAGAGAGAAAAAACAGAAAAGAGAGATCAGAGAGAAAAGAGAGAAAAGAGAGAAAAGAGAAAAAAGAGGGAAAAGAGAGAAAAGAGCGAAAAGACAGAACAGAGAGAAAGAGAGAAACGATAAAAAAGAGAGAAAAAGAGAAAAGAGAAAGAAAGACAGAGAGAAGGAGAAACAGAAAGAAAAGAAAAAAAACGAGAGAAAGCGAGAGAGACAGAGAAAAGAAAGAGAGAAAGAGAGAGAGAGAGAGAGAGAAAAAGAGAGAAAGCGAGAGAGACAGAGAAAAGAAAGAGAGAGAGAGAGAGAGAGAGAAAGAGAGAAAGAGAGAAAGAGATAAAGAGAGAAAGAGAGAAAGAGAGAAAGAGAGAAAGAGAGAAAGAGAGAAAGAGAGAAAGAAAGAAAGAAAGAAAGAAAGAAAGAAAGAAAGAAAGAAAGAAAGAAAGAAAGAAAGCAAGCAAGCAAGAAAGAAAGAAAGAAAGAAAGTTAGAAAGAAAGAGAGAAACAGAGAAACAGAGAAACAGAGAAAGGGAGAAAAGGAGAAAGGGAGAAAAGGAGAAAGGGAGATGGGGAGAAAGGGAGAAAGGGAGAAAGGGAAGAAAGGAGAGAAAAGAGAGAAAAGAGAGAAAAGAGAGAAAAGGACAGAAAAGAGAGAAAAGAGAGAAAAGAGAGAAAAGAGAGAAAAGAGAGATAAGAGAGAGAAAAATGAGAAAAGAGAGAGAAAAAGGAGAAAAGAGAGAAAAGAGAGATCAGAGAGAAAAGGGAGAAAAGAGAAAAAAGAGAGAAAAGAGAGAAAAGAGAGAAAAGAGAGAAAAGAGAGAAAAGAGAGAAAAGAGAGAAAATAGAGAAAAGAGAAAAAAGAAGGAAAAGAAAAAAGAGAGAAAACGGAGGAAAGACAGAAAAAAGAGAAAAGACAGAAAAAAGAGAAAAGTCAGAAAAAAGAGAAAAGTCAGAAAGAAAACGGGAAAAAAAGAGAAAAGAGCAAAAGAGGGAAAAGATGGCAAAGAGAGAAAAGAGAGAAAGAGAGAAAGAGAGAAAGAGAGAAAGAGAGAAAGAGAGAAAGAGAGAAAGAGAGAAAGAGAGAAAGAGAGAAAGAGAGAAGAGAGAAAGAGAAAAGAGAGAAAGAGAGAAAGAGAGAAAGAGAGAAAAGAGAAAAGAGAAAAGAGAAAAGAGAGAAAGAGAGAAAAGAGAGAAAGAGAGAAAGAGAGAAAGAGAGAAAGAGAGAAAGAGAGAAAGAGAGAAAGAGAGAGAGAAAGAGAGAAAGAGAGAAAGAGAGAAAGAGAGAAAGAGAGAAAGAGAGAAAGAGAGAAAGAGAGAAAGAGAGAAAGAGAGAAAGAGAAAAAGAGAGAAAGAGAGAAAGAGAGAAAGAGAGAAAGAGAGAAAGAGAGAAAGAGAGAAAGAGAGAAAGAGAGAAAGAAAGAAAGAGAGAAAGAGAGAAAGAGAGACAGAGAGACAGAGAAGGGGCAAGGAAACGCTCCAACTCCAACTATAGTTCTCACATGTTTGAAACTTCCGCCCCTTGTCCCCGCTCACTCAAAAGGACATGTCAGGGTCAAGGGTGTCATCTGAAAGAAATCAGCTCTGCTGCACAGAGCCTGGCATCCTGTTCCAACTGAAATTCGGTGAGATACGTTTAGTTGCAGCCCAAGCTGCGACATGCTTCGAAGCTCTGTCCTTCCCTTTGTCCTTCCCCTTGTCCTTGCCCGTGCCTGCAGGGGTACTGCCTTTTCAGCCAAAAGTTGTCCGCGTGAACATGCTGACCCGCGGAACCAGACAGGCAGCCAACTCCATGATGGCTGTTTCCAAGCAGGCCCAGGGGTTGAGATAGGAACTGGCAAGACAAATGCGCGTTGGACCATTCCAGGTCGACTTCCCGAGCCTCCCAAATTCCATCCAGGGCGCAGTACGAACGAATACCCCAAGTGTTCAACAAGTCGAAACAAACCAAAAAACGACTCAAAAGCACAGCGGTCCGCGCCTGTTTATGGCTGGGACTGTCCCTTATTCACCTTCACTGCTGGTTCTGATTGTGGTCAGTCTGCCCGTCTAGACCCTTTCCGCCCCACCTTTCGCGCCCTTCCCTTTGGGAGGAGAACTCTCCCTCGCCGGAGAGGCGTAGCTGCGTCCTGACGGAAAGACTGACGCATCCGGCCATCCAGCCACGACACCGCAAGCGCTTGCCCCGCAAACGGCCAGGCCACTCAGACGTTTCTGGTGAATTTCCAGGGCTTGGGTTAGGTGACCCGTTGAATGGGTTCTAACCAATGGGGTCCTGTATGCTAAACACGTGATTGTCCTTTGGCGCAGGACATCGTTTGGTTAACGACTCCTCTGCGGATCGATTCCCGGTGCCCTGTCCTCTTGCTGCAGGCAGCATGGCGCCAGTGAGCGACGCAAGGGCAGGATCCAGCACCTCAAGCAATCGTCCCAAGCAAAGTAGCAGATCTTTGTCTGCACAATCTCACCCAAGCACTGAATCATTTCGGGCTGTGGATTTTGGTTTGCCAGAACAGGCTCGTTCTACTGGGACTGCATCGTCCGTTCAAGACAACTGAATTTGGGATTCCTTGTGGATGATTGTTGAACACCGACAGCTGACAGGCGGGCCTCCCATGATTGTAGGAAACAGGGACACTTGTTGCCTGTGGTGGAATTTGTGTGGGTGCCAGAAGGAGGGGGGTCCAAACATCTCCCTACAGAAAATGGCCAAACCTCAAATGCCACATGAGGGCCAAACCAGCCCCACTGATACCGCCGTGACCGAACCATCACGGCCTCCTGCTGCAAGTCGCGAATGCCATGCCGTGCGCGAGTCAGGGTCTTCGTAATCTCCTCCGCGAGCGGAAGCAAAAACCACCTAGCTGGGCGCGTGAAACCAGGCGGAATGGCAGCAAAAAAACACTCCAGGTTCCCTGTTTGCAAGCCACGCCCAAATGCAGGAACCAAAGGGCAAGCTGTGTTAAGAACCACCTTTCAACATCCTTCGAACTTAGAGTAGTCTGCCCTCTCAGTCGTCTGGTCCTCTTCTCCAGCGACAGCATCAGGGCTGCGAAGCCTTGGGCGGCGATAGGTTTCTTCGAGACTGTGGCATTGTCGGAACTATGAAATGTTTCTCGCATCTGGCCCGGGAATTCGGATCTGCAATGGAAGATGGCGCCTTACAGCATGGCTTCCCCCCCCCCCCCACAACGCACATCTTGATATTGAGGGGACCATTTCCGTTTTGTGCAGCATACCCCTTTTTCGTGGTCGGCCAGATTCACCCAGGATGTTTGTAAGTCTCTCTCTCTCTCTCTCGCCCAACTGCAAAAAGCAATCAGAACCAGGGCTCCCGTTTGTTGGTCGCACACTACAAGAACACCCCAAGGATTCTCCGATTGAAATGCATGAAGCACCGAGTTTGAGTCCTTTACACTCTAAACTCCAGCCCCGGCCAGGGACACGGCAACTGCGGCAGCTCTTCCATTCGCTTCTTGTGCGCCTCGCAGCATTGCAAGCCCCCCTCAGCTCGGCAAACCCGTCTGGCACCCCACACCCACAAGCCAACCCCAACCCAAACGAACCCTAAACCGCCCTTGACCCAATCCCAAACCAACAATAAACCTGCCTCAAGCCAACTGAACCAACCAAAACCACCCTCTAAGGCAACCTTAACCCACCCTAAACCCATCCTAAACCCATCCAACCAACCCTAAACTAATCTCAAACCAATGACCCTAGGGCGCTTGACCATCCCACAGCCTCTGCCAAAATCATGGCGCAAACGCGCGCCTGTAGCAGAGGGCCCCACTCACCCAGCTCGGCCTACCAGCAAAGGCCAAAGGGTTCAGAAGTCCTGAGAAACCCGCTGAACGCTTCTTTGGCGACCCAAAGTTCATTGGTGAATACGGGCGAATTGTGGATTTTCTGATGCCTGAAGGCAAAGTGGAGACAATCGTCAACCCCAAGCCAGCGCCGTCAAATCAAGGCACCAAGAACGGCTGGTTTCTGAAAAGTCGCATGGCAGAATGGCAGTAAAATATAGCCCAACCATGCACGAAACAGCCCCCGATCCAACCTCTGACCCCTAAACATAATTCATGCTCCCAAAGCGGGGAAGCTGGCTAAGCCCCCAACCAATAGTTCTGTCAACTGTTCATATGCCAGTAACAACTCTTGTGAAAGTCAGGGGTCGTAAACACGCAAGCGAGGGCTGCCTGTCTTTTCTGCTTGTTCGCGCAAAAATGTCTCAAGGCCTGGGTGTTGCAATACGCACATGGCCTGCTGTTCGTCATGCAACAACCCTCAAGTGGTGCTTTTCACACATCCTGAATCTTTTGTGGCCTTGGATGGTTGGCCGTCTACGGTGAGCGGCATTGCCGCTCTGTCGCCCTTCTCAGTCACAAAGTCATCTGTCTCCACCATGATGCCTGATAGTCCACTCCCCCTCACACGCACGTCAGCCAGTCCGAACACGCTTATAGAAGAGCTCCCAACTCACACACATATCCCTTTCAGGAAGGCCACTCGTACATCTGCACTCATCAGATACCACATCCGGTTCTTTTCCGCAATGGCGAAGAGCAAGTGTCGCGCCGGTGGCCCGACGCCAACTCCACATCCGGGTAATTCGTCAGTCTCCCGCCCGTAGGAGTTGCCCGCGTCCTCCTGCACCGTCTCCGTGGTCTCTGGGTCATCCTCGCCTGCCGTAGAACGAGCCGAGCTGGTTCTTGATGCCGCGCATGAAGTCCGTCGATGGGAGGGAGCTCAGCGGAACGGTCGATCTCCGAAATGTCTTGCAACGCCGGCTGGGCCCAAACTTCTTCGTCGGATCGCCTCCTTCTCACACGTGGCGTAGTCCGGCTGAGTTCTTAGCGCGGTCTCCAGCATCTCAGCGAGCTGCAACTTCTGCTTGAAGAACCATCCTGTCTCGGCATCGTCAACGCTGACGCCCTCGTTCCGCATCTCCGCTATCAGGGTCCTAAACCGCAAGGCGAAGCCCGCAGCTTTCGACTCGCGCTCTCCGCGCGCGCAAGCATGTACTTCTCCCTTGGCTTCCGGTCCGTCACTGTCCGGCCGATCACGTCGTCCCACGCCTCCGTCAGCACAATCTCTTCCTCTGTGTTGTTCGGGTCGCCGTCTCTCTTGGACTCCACTTCGTCCGGAGAAAATTCAAAGCTCTGAGCTTTGCCGCCCCTCGTTGCCTGCAGAGCAAAGCGAGCAGCCAGGTTGAAGTTCGCGGTCCTCTTCAGGTCGATGCTGCTCAGCCACCAGGTGACCTGTTTCAGGCTGGCGCGCTGGCATCAAACGCAGAGTCGGAAAGCCTGCGTAGGTCTTCTGCCCCCTCTTCGGTCATCGCCGTGCTTGAAGTCAAAAGTCTCCTCCTTGGAGTCCGCGATGTAGAGTGGCCAACTCAACTGGCTCTGTCTTTTTTGCTTGCGCGTGCCACTATGTCTCAAGGCCTGCCATGATGCTCATCACGCAACGGCCCTGAAGGCCAAGTGGCGGTCTTCACAACTTCAGCTCAGCCACCTTCTTGAGCTTCTTTGCGCAAAAATTCGTGGCACCAACATCCGTCAGCAAAATGGCCTTAAAGAGGTGAAGCGAACACCAAGAACGCTCCACTTGCAAACTAACTTGCATTGTGGCGCGACAGCTTGCCCAAAGCACCTGGGAACAGCAGGCCACAAAACCTTTTGGAACCTGGGCTGGCAGTTGACCACGGGAAAGCCCTGCTCGCAAACTTCGCCTTGGCGCATTTTGCACGAGCAACCCTCGCCCCCCCTTGACGACCCTGTCGCATGGCCCATCAATGCTCCAACTTACCGCCAGCTGCTAGCTTCTTGTGCCCAGAATGTGGCTGTAGCATTGGCCCTTGGAAAGTCACCTAGTGCGCTGGACTACGGCTGCGGCTGTTCTTCAGCGCCACGCGGCTTCGCGCAACTGATACTTTCACGCATGGCCAGGCATCAACCTCGTTTTTTGCCAGCTGCCCAGCTTCGCCAAGAATTAGAGGTCAAAGAACGCCTTTCAATCAAATAACCCTGGCCGAGGTGGGCGGGAAGCGTTTACAATAAAACTGAGAGAGCAATGTGTGATTGTGAAGAGCCCCGACGCGTGCTCGCCGGATGGCCCTGTCCGGACTACTGGGTGGTGAGTGGCAGGTCTGGATATTTATTTGTTCGCAAACATTGCCTTTCCTTTTTGATTTCCTTTTGGAAACATTTTAGACTATGGGCGGATTTGTCTCGAAACAGGGGAACACATCCAAACATGGCCACAGTTTCCTTTTGGTCGTCCTTTGCCGCCCAAAAGGGGACCCCTTCAACAAAGACCTTCCCACTCACGATTGGACGGCATGCCTTCTTCACCTCCGCCAGCTCGTCGTGCAGGATCTGCACTGCCTCCGGCAGTCCTGCAAAGCGTGAAGCCGGCCGAAGCGATTTGGATAGAGATACGAGGTACCCCCAAACCACCGAGACCCAAATGGAGAAAACGCACGATGATAATAGATATTGACCATCAATGTACCAACCCTCGAGATTTGGCTGACGACACCGTGATACCACAAGGGGAACCAGAACAGCACTAGCACTCCAAGATCAATCCATTCATCTCAGGAAAGCTCCATGAGGTGTGTTGACACCCAAAGAAGTCGCTACAGTACTCCTTCCCCCTCGCAACTTTACTAAGTGGCACACTCCCCCCACTCAAACAAAACCACATTTGCCTGCGAAACACGTGGTAAAACACTTTAACAAGGATACACTCCCACCATACTTTGATTGGGCGCAAGCATGACCTGGCCTGAGAGCACGTCCAGGAGCATGACCACGCTTTCAGATTCTTGGCCACCTATCAAAGCGACGTAGCTTTCAATGGGGAGCCAAGAAGGAGACTAATTTTCACTTACGGGAAACATCCACATACAGCTGCACAAAGAGCCCAAGTGCGGAGGTTGGAGGTGAGCGTTAGCCAATTGGCTATAGTCACACAGGCTTGTAAGATGCGTTGCCCACACTTATGCCAGTGGCCATGCCGGGGCAAGCCAAAAAGGAAATAATTAGGCTGCATTAGGCAGTGCAGCAATCAAGCAAACATAGCCAAAAACATCAAACTGGCGTACCGTGCACATTCTATGCGGCGTGTACCCATGCCCCTCCAACCCTTCGGTGGAATGCATCATCCCCAAGACCTGTTCGAAAACGTGTCCAATTTCATTGCAGTTCAAGGCACGCTCCCCAGCACAGAACTTGGCAGTCTGCTGCTTGTTGCGCGAGAGCCGCAAAGCATCCTCGCATGGCAACACACGTTCCGAACGTGGCGCGTCATCCTCCAGCGTGTAGTCTAGGAACGGGCTCCCAGAATAGGTCTCCCTTTTCAAACCATAGGTGGGTTGCCCCTTTTGAGACAGTTGTCCCAGGAATCTCGTGACATGCCTGCAGAACAATTCATTGCAGATTGGCGTGGGATGAGTCATGGTCTTGGGGCGTGCGGGGCACCTTGCCCTTCATGCCCAATGCAAATGACTTTGCTCTTGCTGACCAGTTGAAACCAACTCAGCTTAAATGAAGATTGCGGTTTGTTAAGTACTTGATGCGATGATCCAGGCAGCATTTGCACGTGCATGTTCGTTTGCATTGTAGATCAGGCGAGGGCTGCATTCATATGTATCCATGTGTCAATGTGCTTTGGGCCCCCGATTCGTAAGAAGGATTTGCAAATGCTCCGGCTTGTTCTAACAAGAGCAATGAATGTCCACATGCTTTCACTCCGCTGTCAGGAGACGCAAGCTCGCGCAGTGTACATGAACAACTCCAACCTGCCCAAAGAAATACAAAAAAAAGGTCAAAGGAAACCAAAACGAAAACAGAGATTGTATCGTCCAAATCCCTATTTTGACACATACCCAGATGAACAAACACTGGAAAACCAGAAGGTCCAAACGTCGCTTTCGTCCGAGTGGCGGCATGCAGTTTCCTGGCGGCATCCAAGGCCTGGCGCTCAGCGACGCCTTGGGCCCCTAAGATCCACACATGTCCCCAAACATCACCCCAAAGAACACATCATCTACAGCTCCAAGGTGATGTCCAAAGTCCCAAAAGGGACACAAAATACACATTTATAAACACACCGGTTTGACCCATGACTTCAACACCCAAAACTGCGCTTGTGCTGTTCATGGTTTCTTGGGCGGGCTCCCGTCCGAGAGCTTTGCTTTGGGCAGGGAAGCACTCGATTGGGCACTCATCTGGCGTTTAGATTTGCGCTTCGATCATCAGCCCCTCTTTTGGACCTTGCGGGCAAACATCCAATAATCCGCCGACCCCCCTGCCTGCAAGGGGAAGGCGCTGGGGGAGTGTTCGTTTAGCGTTGGAGCGTGACTGTGGCAGCCTTCTCCCTTCCCTTTCGCCCTGTACCTTACCAGCCTTCTTTCTTTCCCTTTTTTCTTGTTCTTCTTCGTTTCTTTTCTTTCCTTTTCCTTTCTGCTGCCGGCGCACTCCTTTGGTTGGTGCTCGCTGTGGACAAACGAGTGCGGCCTGGAAAAGCGCGGGAAGCGAAGCTTTTGTGGCTGGCCGCTCCCTCTGGACCGATAGCCTTACTGCATATTGGACTCAAACGCGACGTTAGGCACCCGGCCGCGGCGGAGCAGGCTGCCGGCGCACTCCTTTGGTTCGTGCTCGCTGCGGCGAAGCGAGTGCGGCCTCCAAGCGCGCTGGACGCGAAGCTGTTCTTGCTGACCGATAGCTTTCTACTTTCTAGAAAGGATTCAATAGTGACGTTCGGCACCCGGCCGCGGCGGAGCAGCCGCCCTTGGCAAGACGCACAGCAAAAGGGAGAAAGACCAGGGATAGGCAAACTGGGACAGACGCAGGCGCACATGGGCATGGACAGGCCGGGGATTGAACCCGGCCCCTCTCGCATGCTGAGCGGGTGTGCTGCCACTACACCAACTGCCCCTGAGCGTGCTCAACTACCTGCTGGGCAGCGCTTTCAGCGCTGAAGCTCTGTCACGGCCAGCCCGTTCGGCCTGTTTTCTTCCTATCTGCTGCCGGCGCACTCCTTTGGTTGGTGCTCGCTGTGGGCAAACGAGTGCGGCCTGGAAAAGCGCTCAAGCACCTGCAGGGCACAGTTTTCAGCGCTGAAGCCTGTCCACGGCCCGCCCGTCCGGCCTTTTTTCTTCCTTTCTGCTGCCGGCGCACTCCTTTGGTTGGTGTGGGCAAAACGCGTGCGGGCCCGCCCGTTCGGCCTCTTTTCTTCCTTTCTGCTGCCGGCGCACTCCTTTGGTTTCTTTCCTTTTCCTTTCTGCCGCCGGCGCACTCCTTTGGTTGGTGCTCGCTGTGGACAAACGAGCGCGGCCTGGAAAAGCGCGGGAAGCGAAGCTTTTGTGGCTGGCCGCTCCCTCTGGACCGATAGCCTTACTGCATATTGGACTCAAACGCGACGTTAGGCACCCGGCCGCGGCGGAGCAGGCTGCCGGCGCACTCCTTTGGTTCGTGCTCGCTGCGGCAAAGCGAGTGCGGCCTCCAAGCGCGCTGGACGCGAAGCTGTTCTTGCTGGTTGCGCCCTGGGGACCGATAGCTTTCTACTTTCTATATAGGATTCAAAAGTGACGTTCGGCACCCGGCCGCGGCGCAGCAGCCGCCCTTGGCAAGACGCACAGCAAACCCAAAGGGAGAAAGACCAGGGATAGGCAAACTGGGACAGACGCAGGCGCACATGGGCATGGACAGGCCGGGGATTGAACCCGGCCCCTCTTGCATGCTGAGCGGCCACTACAGCAACTGCCCCTGAGCTGAGGAGGCCGAGAGTGCTCAACTACCTGCTGGGCAGCGCTTTCAGCGCTGAAGCTCTGTCACGGCCAGCCCGTTCGGCCTGTTTTCTTCCTATCTGCTGCCGGCGCACTCTTTGGTTGGTGCTCGCTGCGGGCAAACGAGTGCGGGCCCGCCCGTTCGGCCTCTTTTCTTCCTTTCTGCTGCCGGCGCACTCCTTTGGTTGGTGCTCGCTGTGGGCAAACGAGTGCGGGCCCGCCCGTTCGGCCTCTTTTCTTCCTTTCTGCTGCCGGCGCACTCCTTTGGTTTCTTTCCTTTTCCTTTCTGCTGCCGGCGCACTCCTTTGGTTGGTGCTCGCTGTGGACAAACGAGTGCGGCCTGGAAAAGCGCGGGAAGCGAAGCTTTTGTGGCTGGCCGCTCCCTCTGGACCGATAGCCTTACTGCATATTGGACTCAAACGCGACGTTAGGCACCCGGCCGCGGCGGAGCAGGCTGCCGGCGCACTCCTTTGGTTCGTGCTCGCTGCGGCGAAGCGAGTGCGGCCTCCAAGCGCGCTGGACGCGAAGCTGTTCTTGCTGGTTGCGCCCTGGGGACCGATAGCTTTCTACTTTCTATATAGGATTCAAAAGTGACGTTCGGCACCCGGCCGCGGCGGAGCAGCCGCCCTTGGCAAGACGCACAGCAAACCCAAAGGGAGAAAGACCAGGGATAGGCAAACTGGGACAGACGCAGGCGCACATGGGCATGGACAGGCCAGGGATTGAACCCGGCCCCTCTTGCATGCTGAGCGGGTGTGATGCCACTACACCAACTGCCCCTGAGCTGAGGAGGCCGAGAGTGCTCAACTACCTGCTGGGCACAGCTTTCATTGCTGAAGGCCCCTCACGCAACTGATATTTGTGATGCCACTACACCAACTGCCCCTGAGCTGAGGAGGCCGAGAGTGCTCAACTACCTGCTGGGCACAGCTTTCAGCGCTGAAGCTCTGTCACGTAACTTCATATTTCAAATGTGGCGTTATGCTACGATGATAGTTATCATGACAGTCATCCGCAGCTTTGCTAATGCAGAGGATGCTACATTGATGGGTATCATAAGAGTCATCATCCTTATCATCTTCATGATGATTGTCATCATAGTCACTACCTTCATCATCGTCATCATGATTGTCATCATCATCTCTTTCTTCTATACGTTTCTAACGTGGCGTTAGGCACCCTTGGTACTGCAGCGGATGCTACGATGGTAGTTATCATGACAGTCATCCGCAGCTTTGGTAATGCAGAGGATGCTACGATGATGGTTATCATAAGAGTCATCATCCTTATCATCTTCGTGGTGATTGTCATCATAGTCATCACCTTCATCATCGTCATCATGATTGTCATCATCATCATCATCTCTTTCTTCTATCTTTCTTCTATATACATTTCAAATGTGGCGTTAGGCACCCTTGGTAATGCAGAGGATGCTACGATGATAGTTATCATGACAGTCATCCGCAGCTTTGGTAACGCAGAGGATGCTACGATGATAGCTATCATAAGAGTCATCATCCTTATCATCTTCATGATGATTGTCATCATAGTCATCACCTTCATCATTGTTTGTCATCACCTCATCTCTTTCTTCTATACATTTCAAATGTGGCTTTAGGCACCCTTGGTACTATGATGATAGGTATCATCCTAGTCATCATCTTCATCATGATCAGCATGAGGGTCATTATGGTTTCGTATTACTTCTTACTTCTTGTATACATTTCAGAAGGGACGATAGATAGCATTGGTGATGCAGAGAATGCGTCGTCATGATTATCATGATGAGTGCTGGTGGTGCTGAGGATGCGTCATCATGATTATCATGCGACTTGAGATGCAAAAGATGCGTGGACATGATTATCATGATGACTGCTGGTGATGCTGAGGGTGCGTCATGATGATTATCAGCCGATTTGTAATCGACGTCATCGTCCAGCATCATCCAGATCATGACTCAAGTACGCAGGGTTGTGGCTCGGCTACTGGGGTTCAAGTTTACAGTGAAACCAAAAACCAGATCAAAATTTGACCAGGGCGAAAATTTAACATTTCACCCAAAAGAAACCAAAGAAACCAAAACCAAGGGCACTGGCTTCTTTTGCTCGAAAACCACAACTAAATCCAGGGGTCGGCGGCACTGGGCGGCAGCCCTTAAATCCGGCCACCGGGGGCTTCAGACCCCGTGGTCCGTGACCCAAAAACGAGCATTTTTAGGGGGTGCCTAATACTGGACAACACCCCCAGCATTGCCAGCATCATCCCGGATGATGCGGATGATGTTATGCATGCTGGCGATGCGGGTGATGCTGGGGATGTTGTCCCCTAAGTCGGGCCAACTTTGCCGAAAACGTGCAACCTGAAAATCTTAAAGTGGATGGAAAATGGCCTGGACTGAAATCTCAAAATCCTAAAGTCTTAGATTCTTAAAATCTTAGAACTTAGAATCTTAAAATCTGAAAATATAAAAACATCCTAAAGGCTTCGAATCTTGAAATCTTAAAAACCTTATGTCTTAGAATCTTGAGATCTTAAACTCTTAAAATATGAAATTCCTAAAGACTTACACTCTTAAAATCTCAGAATCTTAAAAAGCTTTAAAACTTAAATTCTTTAAGCCTCGAACAATTGAAATCTGAAAATCTTAAATTGTTAAAATATTACATTCCTTCAATCCGGGCTATATTTTAAATTCCTTTAACTCTTAATCTTGAAATTTTGAAATCTTGAAACCTTAAGATCTTAAAATTACAACCTTAGAAGTTAGAATCTTACAACCTGAAAATATAAACATCCTGAAGTCGTCGAATCTTGACTTCTTAAAACCCTCATGTCTTTGAATCTTCAGATGTTCAAATCTTAAAATATGAAATTCCTAAATTCTCAAAATCTTAAAATCTCAGAATCTTAAAAGTTCAAAAACTTAAATTCTTTCAATCTCGAACTATTGCAATCTGAAAATCTTAAATTCATAAACAAGTAAAATATATGAAGAAAAAAACCTTCAATCCGGGCTATATTTTGAATTCCTTAAACTCTTAATCTTGAACTTTTGAAGTCTTGACATCTTAAGATCTTAAAATCCTAAATTACGAAAGTCACCAAATCTGAAAATCTCACAAAAATAACATCTTAAAGCCTTCGAAATCTGATACTGGATGGAAAATGGCTGGGCAATGGCCTGGCTGTTATAACCTTCAAAAACCTTAAATCTTTGAATCTTAAAACCTTAATTCTTAAACCATTGAAACCTTAAATTCCGAAAGTCTTCAAATCTGAGACCCTTAGAATCTCAAAGTTTTTAGAATTGTAAAATCTTAACATCTACTAATCGGACTTACAGGAAAGGGAAGTGACAGAACGGGCAGGGCAAGGTGCCCGGTGGCCGGCTGTGTCGCGTCAGCGTGTAAATCCGGCCACCGGGGGCTTCAGACCCCGTGGTCCGTGATACGGCCGAAGGCCTAGGCCCGGAGGGCCTACCTTCAGGTACAGGGCCGGCCGCCCTGTGCCGCCGACCACCGCCGACCATGCGCTATACTTTTGCGCTGCGCCAAGCTGGGCCCACCCTTATAAGGGGCGAAGGATTTGCGGATTTGTTCAGGCGATTTTTGGCGGCTTTTTGAGCATCTCCCCGCGGAGTCAAAAAACGAGTGTTTTTTGGGGGGTGCCCATAGTGGACAACATCCCCGGCATCACCTGCATCATCCGCATCCTTGGCGGACATTGATGCGGATGATGCCGGTGATGCGGGGGATGCTGGGGATGTTGTCCCCGAAGTCGGACCAACTTTGCCGAAAACGTGCAACCTGAAAATCTTAAAATCTTAAAGTGGCTGGAAAATGGATGGAAAATGGCCTGGATTGAAATCTCAAAATCCTAAGTCTTAGATTCTTAAAATCTTAAATTAAAATCTAACAATCAATCTTAGAATCTCGAGATCTTAAAATCTTTGAACTTAGAATCTTAAAATCTGAAAATATAAAAACATCCTAAAGTCTCGGGGGATGCTGGGGATGTTGTCCCCTAAGTCGGGCCAACTTTGCCGAAAACGTGCAACCTGAAAATCTTAAAATCTTAAAGTGGATGGAAAATGGATGGAAAATGGCCTGGATTGAAATCTCAAAATCCTAAAGTCTTAGATTCTTAAAATCTTAAATTAAAATCTAACAATCAATCTTAGAATCTCGAGATCTTAAAATCTTCGAACTTAGAATCTTAAAATCTGAAAATATAAAGACATCCTAAAGTCTTCGAATCTTGAAATCTTAAAACCCTTATGTCTTAGAATCTTGCGATCTTAAACTCTTAAAATATGAAATTCCTACAGTCTTAAACTCTTACTCTTGAAATTTGGAAATCTTGAAACCTCAAGATCTTAAACTTACAACCTTAGAAGATCGAATCTTACAATCTGAAAATATAAACATCCTAAAGTCTTCGAATCTTGACTTCTTAAAACCCGAATATCTTTGAAGCTTCAGATGTTAAAATCTAAAAATATGAACTTCCTAAATTCTCAAAGTCTTAAAATCTCAGAATCTGAAAAGCTTTCAAAACTTAAATTCTTTAAATCTCGAACTATTGCAATCTGAAAATCTTAACTTCATAAACAAGTAAAATATAATAAAATTCCTTCAATCCGGGCTATATTTTAAATTCCTTAAACTCTTAATCTTGAAACTTTGAAGCCTTGAAATCTTGAGATCTTAAAATCTTAAATTCCGAAAGTCGCCAAATCTGAAAATCTCCGAAAAATAATATCTTAAAGCCTTCGAAATCTGATAATAGATGGAAAATGGCTGGGCAATGGCCTGGCTGTTATAACCTTCAAAAACTTTAAATCTTTGAATCTTAAAACCTTAATTCTTAAACCATTGAAACCTCAAATTCCGACAGTCTTCAAATCTGAGACCCTTAGAATCTCAAAGTTTTTAGAATCTGAAAATCTTAACATCTACTAATCGGACTTACAGGAAAGGGAAGTGACAGAACGAGCAGGGCAAGGTGCCCGGTGGCCGGCTGTGTCGCGTCAGCGTGTAAATACCGGCTTACAGCTATGTATCAAAATAGGGGCCGACCTCTGTGTGGACAACTTTCCGAAAAGAAAGGAAACCCAGTCTAAACTGTCCAAATGTTTAACAAGCCACCAAAAAGGGGGAAAATCATAGGCCGGACATATCAAACCTGAACCCCCCCCCTCAGACAGCGTTGGAGGTTTGTCCTGCTTCCATTTGCCTAAGGCACCCAAAATAAAGTCAAGTGTATCTACCAGTGATTGCCATTTCCACTTTCAAACCAAATGAAATACAAACATTGCCTAAAGCAAACCAAGGGCAAACAGCAAATCTTCTGAAGCAAATGCAATTGGAGATCCGGGGAAGCCAGTAGGAGCCCTCATAAGACAAACCCGCAGCCATTGCCAAGACTCCATGGCTCTGTCATGGGGATCCTATCCCTCAAATGTATTTTTGGTTGGCTTCCCTTTGACAACAAAGGTACCCAAAACTTCTGTGGAGGGGTCAATTCCTTACTCGTTTTTGGGGCACTCAATCCCTTTTCCGCTTTTGTTGGCAAAGAGCGAGCGCGGCATTTTGGGTTACCACCAAAGGAGTCCCTAATCAACCACCAAACAGCCAAAAGCAACCAACCACCAACCGCCAGCCCAAGTTGTTGACGCGTTCCTTCCACTCCGCGCCGGCTACTCCCAGAATTCGGTCCTTGCCTTTACAGCTCGGCCGCAGCGGCGGTGCCGGCCGCCCTCCGTCTCATTTGCGGGCCTCAGCGCAAGGGTGGGGGCTACCACTGGCCCCTTGCCAGGCAGGCCGCATGTTTTCCATTGCCGAAGGACCATGCGACCTTTCCACTTTATGACTGTAAAGAAAGCCAACACTGTTCCCTTCGTAGATGAGCGGTCAACTCCCCCAAAAAAACATGTGAGGTACAGGCTGTTTAAAGCCCCACCACCCCACCTCACCCCCCCTCACCACACCCACCCCTGCCCCCCCTCCCCACCCCACATTTCCAAAGGCTCTGACAGCTCGCTCCTGGGCATCTCCTTGGGCTTCTCGGCCAGCTTTTCCAGCTTGGGCTTCGGGTCGCCTGGCAAAACCCATCAACAGACCCAATTTCTGTAGGTATCTTTCAATGAAACTCAGTTCTGTGGTGGAAAGTGCACCTTCACTTGAGGCAATGAAGCAGTGGCCTCTTGAGGCCATGACAGCAGACCGAAAGTGGGACACCCTTGTATTTGTGGTCTTTCTTCCATAGCTAGGGGTTCAATACACCTCATTTGTGTCCTGGTCACCAGGCCCGGGGCTGATAGGATGATCCACCGACCTTAAACGGAAACCATGACCACGACACAAGTGAAGAGATTTGAGCCTGGAACCATGACAAGTGTCAGAGATTCAATGTCTTCACCCTTCAAAACACCCCAATGCCATCAGCCTGAGAACCCAAGACCTTGGGAAAGGTATGTGTTTGTGTGTGTGTGTGTTGCCTGAATAGCTCATTCTTGACGGGCATGCGGTGGCACGGAACCAGGTTTTCAGGGCAACTGACCATGATTTTCGCTATGCACGGGTGCCGCCCCTGTAAAATAGCCAGATGGTTGAGCAATCCATGTGCCACGATCAACGCGGGCGCTTTCGCAAAATTGCGACTCTCTGAAAGCGCCTGCTGCAGGCCTAATCCTCTCCTTCTCGCCCTCCTGGAATAAGAGAACAGGAGCAAAACAGCCCGCGCAGTCGCCGGAAACTACGGACCTAGGGCACTGCCACGCTTTTCCTGGGGGATGAAATAGGGGGATGGGGGAGGGATGATGGGGGATCGGGGGGTTCTGGAGGTTTCCTGGGTTTGGCTCCCGAAACTGAGGCCCCCTGGCATGGACGCTTGGGTGCCCAAACGCTGCAGGCCAAGGTGCGGGCCATTGACACCTTGTTTCCGGCTTGAAAAGAATCCAGGTCATTTATCCCCCCCCCAAAAAAAAAAACGAAAAGACAAAAGCTGAACACCTGCAAAAACACGAAACGCCCGCCAAGCTCAGGTTGGCCGCGGAGGAAACATGCTGACACCCAAAGGCGGCTTTGTCTCAAAGGCTGCGCTACTCCCGTCCCGCAGCATCACCACCTCCACCTTCTTGCCGGCCACATCCTTCACATCCGCCCGGGGAGAGAGGGAACTCCATAAAGTGAGGAAGGTCTCATGGGCCACGGGGAAACAGTTACCCAAGCCTCTGCGTTTCGCCGCTCATTTGGAAGAAGATGTTTAAGAATCTAATGTTGGTCCAAGGTACAGTGAACACTTCCAACCGGGTTTAGTTGTGTTGGTCCAATTAGGTTTCATGATGGCTTTTGGTTCGGGACAGGGGAACCTCGCTGAATTTCACGCAAGAACTCACTCACTATGACAGGCGCTCGCGCAGGACCATCGAAACTCGGCGAAAACTCCACAAGCGAATCCTGGGACCTCATATCTGGGTTCAGAATGGTCCAACCCAAAACCCCTAACACAGCCAAGGAACAGCCAACAGGACTCCGCTGCAAACGAACGTGGAACCCGAAAAAAGGGGTGCCACAAAATCAGATTCCAAGACCGAGGGCTGCCTTTCGGGTTGCATGATAGTCTGGCAGGGCGGCAAATCAACGCGCGCGCGCGCACACACACACACATAGAATAGGTTTGTGTGAACAACGGGGTGTATGTTTCCTTTGGCTTCCCTTTCGAACCAACAAACTCGGCACCCACTCCAACCCCAATGCCCCGCCCGTGCGAGATTCGCTCGGCTCCTTCTCCCGGAGCTCAAATGCCGGGGACTTCACCAGCCAGCTCCGGAGGCCGTCGTCGGCAAGCACCGGCAGCGCGGCCTGACCCATCCGAAAGCCGCGTGCGTGTTCTTTTCAACATCGCCGGTTTCTTGGGGCGCCTAGAAGTAAAATGAAGGCCCTGAGCATGCCCCCCTCAAAACAAATAATAAAGCTTATATATATATATATGCCAGAGTCTTTTTCTGGGCCCAGCCACAAGGTAGGGGAGGTGCAATCCGCAAGGCCCCGGCCCCCTTTTGAAGTGGTGTCCAAAGGGTCGCGGAATCAGATTGGCCAATCTACTATTTTGAGCACCCAGCGTTTTCGTCTCAGAATCGTCGAGATGGTAAAGAAGAAACGCTTTTGGTTGGGCAATATCAACGCAAGAAACCCACGAGAGAAGATGCCAACACGTTTGAAGCCCTGCGAATATGTCCGCGCCAACAGGAAGCGATCAACCAGTTGATACCCAATCAGCAAAGCCGCAAAAGAACCAATACCCAATCAGCCAAACCGACCACGTACCATCCCCGAGCAAGTCAATGTGAGCCGCAGTCAATGTGCACTGTGCCCCGCCACCATTTCCTGATGAAATTTGGGGAGTGTCACAGTGAGCCCCATTTCATTCCCAACACTCCGGCAGATGACCGAAAATTCCCATGGATGCTCCCGACTTCGCTTGCGGTCTATTCGCTGTACCACCGTCGCTACAGCAAATCCGAGCCATGGGTTGAACTCAAGTCGTTTGTGAATTTGGGGACACCTTTTGGAAGCTGTTCCAAGGGAATCTTAAAAAAGGGTGTCGTCCATTTTTTGCAAGCCTGTGTTTAAAGGATAACCCCCACAGGTGTTTCACAACCGCAGGCAGGTAAGCCCCGCGCCCCCTGCATCACCACGTGGAGTCTCTGCTGCAGCGATGACAAAGCCTCACGTGACAAGCGACCACAGCCACATGCGGGCGTGTTGTTGTTTTGAGGTAAGGGACATCAAAGGGAAACAACCCATTTTGTGGGTTCCCACGTTTTGAGACAAACCCGTATGAGCAACGGTCAATATTTACCGTCTACGGCTTCGGTGGAATGGTTGACACGGGGCCAACCCAAAATATTCGATCATGGGGCTCCCCCCGCCAAAATCCAATGTTGGTTGGGAACTCCGTGTGGCAATCGAGCGGAATCAGTTCTTGTTCCTATTGGAGCGCTGGCATAATATTCCACCACTGCGAACAAAGAAACTGATCATGACTGGATTGAAATGATCAAGGAGATTTGGTGGTTGCCCAAAAGCGAATCTCATCGCCGCAAGTGCTTCGCTTAACAGCATTGGGAAAAACTAGTTGCCCAGTTGCCTGGCTCTTTGTGGAGTTGGGCAACAAACTCCTCCAAAGTCCTGCTCGTTGGGTTCTTCCCGAGCCCATTGGATGTTCTAATCCACCTGAGCATTGACGTTTGGTAGGGCGGGTGTCAAAATTTTGGCGTCACGGTTTCAAAAAGGACAAGCCCCCCCCACTCCTCATCCCTCGCCTCTTCCTTGAAGGCCTGTGGCACCCCCTTGCGCGTCATCGGCGCCAGGAGAACACGCAGGGTGTTCTCCAGGGGCGTTCGCTCAGCCTCGCGCGGAGTTCGGAGCGGCGCGGAAGGGAAGGCCTGCAACCGAGTGGTGGCTGTGATTGGGTGAGGTTTTCGGTCGGCCAATAATCTGACATGTCAAAACTCTTGGTGTGCGTCAAAATAGGGGGCAATAATTACAATGGCGGCTTTGGCTTCCCGTTTGACCAACCTGAAAAGTGCACCTTCAAAAAGAAGCTTGCCCATGTGTTGTTTGGCTTTGCATCGGCCGTTTCTTCAGCTGCCTCCTTGCCGGGTCTGATCATGTGCTCGCTGCGCGCATCGTTGTAGCGGCAGACCTTGTTCCGGGAAAGCTTGGAGGATGTGCCAACATGATCACAGTCTCAGCAAAGAACAAGCCTACCTACCTCTCTCAAACTGGGGTCGCATTGCAGGGTTCCTTCTTCATGGCTGACGAATATCCTCGTTCACAAACATATCTCTGAATAACCCCTCCGCATGCACCCACAATTGTAAACATGAAGCACCATGTTTTTGGCGCCCCATACGGCCATGTTCTCTCACTAAAGCCTTATGGCCGTATGGGAAGCCCCTCTCACGGATCGAAACTCGCAGGGTGCCGCACGAAGTACTCGGACCGCTCCAGCCACCGCGGCGGGCGGGTCATGAGGCAGAACTGCTCGAAGGCATCGCCGGCCAAGTCCTGCACAGATCTAAGACTCCGAAGGGTGAGCCAGTCGATATTCGGGCTTCTCTTTGGCTGGTCTTCACTTTGTTTTTGAAGGGTCGCCTGGTTTGAGCCAAACCCTATGCGGGTGCGTGCGCTTCGGGAGTTGGTGCCCCTTTTCGGGGTGGTATTTGACCCATCACGTAGTGTGAACCCCCACTTCCTCATGGGTATTTTGGTGAGAGTGCCCCTTTGTCATCGCATCTTTTTATGCCGGGCCTTGACGGGCGACATGAAGTCCGCTAGCTTGATGCCACCTTTGGGCAGCCTCGCGTGAATGCCGGTGCTCGGCAACGTGCCGTGACTCTGTTGATCCTGTGTTCCCTGAAAGGAGATGTAAAATCCCAAGCCATAGGTAGCCACCTCGCCCCGGCCAAACATGTTTGACCACCTTGTCCTTTTCACCGCAATAATTTGCTAACTACAAACCCTTCCACTTGGGGATCCCCCCCCTCCCCCTCGTGCCCAAACCCCGCACGCCTGTTGCGCCACACCACCATGGCGAGCTCCTCCAGGGGGCTGGCGCCAACGCGGACCCGCACGCGGCCACTGCTCTTCAAATCCTGGCGGAGCCATGGTCAAAGCGTCAAATCACTCCCCACACTCCCCAAGACCTGGCAAGAAATCCAAGAAATCCACAAAATCTACAGACCTGAAGAACGAGTTGGATCCCCAGGTAAAGGTCCAACATAGTGAGCTCGGTTTGCCCACAATCGGGGAGATCGCCATAAAATAGGCAGACGTATGTTGGCCGTACACTCAGTCTCCATTCAGTTCAGGAACCGTACTGATACTCAGTATGGCGCAGCTTTGCCAAGGCTGTGTTTGGTTTTGTGCACAGCTATCTGGTTACAGGGTTTTTGTTGGGTATACATGAGAAATTTGATGCATTCCGCAAGCCAACCAGGCGATGATGTCAACACATTCCCGCAAGTGATGCCAGTCAAGGAACGAACCAACCCACCAACCAACCGCAAGCCAGCCAACCGACCAACCTAGAAACCAAGCAACCAGCCAATCAACCAACCTCTCAGCCAGCCAACCAGCCACCTAGCCACCTAGCCCAACCAACCATTCAATCAACCAGACAGCCAACCAGCTAGCCAGACAACCAACCCAGCAACGAACAAACCCGACCAATCAAGCAACCACCCTGAGCAAGATTGATCTACTGAGACCAGGCGTGCAAGACATTATTTTAAACAGCCGTCCATCCATCTCGAGTTCAGTTGCCTTCAAGCCCCAGCAAGCTCTTTCAAATCTCCGAGCAAAACAAAATGTGCCAACATCCTCTGAACACTTCTACATGGCAGGAATAGCTTTCGCCTCCTGTTCTCCCACCTAGCGCCACCTGCTAAGCGGGATATGGCCCCTAATTTTGAACGCTCCCCGTGTTACAAAGCACCTTCCGTTTTGGGATGAGGCAACTCCTGGATGACAAGGCCGTGAGGTTTGCCGCTGCCTCGATTGCAAGCTGCTCGAAACTCCAGAGATGGGTCATGAATTGGTTGAAGTATGTAGTTGGTCGGGAAAAATGAACACCAAAGATGAGCCATTTTAGTTGGATGGACCAAGGGGTAGACATCACTTCTGAAGGGCGGTGCAAGTTGGAGCCATAGGAACCGGCCCCACATAGAGGAGACAACCCACCTATATGACTTTTCTAATAGGGGATCCAAGCAAATTGTAGTGTCCGATTGGTTTCCCTTTAAGGCCAGCAGTTTCAAACCTTTGCGATGTCTAAGACAGATATACTGTAAATCAAAGTTTCCTGTGGGCGTTGTAATGTTCAGAAATGTAACCCTGATGACAAGGCATTTTGCCGTGGCAGTGGCCCCTTCCAAAGCCCTGACCTTGTCTTAATCTAAGAGGCTCAGAGGTTGATGCTAGCAGTCTAAAACTTAGCCGTCGCCGTGAGCACTCCCCAACAAGAAAAACTGGACACAACACACCAACACACACACACACACATGCGCACAGCATCATGGTCTCATTTTGCCCTGGGAGCCGCACACGTGCGCAGCTCCAGGTATGCACTCCACGGCTTCACGGAAATTACCTGACAATGGGATATGTCAGGCTCGTGTTTACATTTTGTGGGGACTTTAGTTCCCCCATGTTACCTCCCAAATGCACCACAGGCAAGTCTGGTATTTTTGACCGAACCCATGGAGCCTCAGAAGACCAGTTGAGCCGAAAGCTACAGCTGGCGGGTCTGCTCTCCCGTCCTGGAAGAAGACAGTCTTGCCTTGTTTCCTGGGCGATGGTCCATACTTCCAGCAAATGCCCGTCTCGTTCACGCCCCTCCCCATGGATTTGGCCGGAAACTACCAAAACCCCCCGGCCCCTGTAGTCAACTTCGCAAAGGGGTCCCCACACACACACACACACACACACACACACACACACACACACACACACACACACACAACACACACACACACACACACAACACACACCCACACACACACACACACAACACACACCCACACACACAACACACACACACAACGCACACACACACACACAACACACACACACCACACACACACACAACACACACACACAACACACACACACACAACACACACACACACAATTGGTCCCGGGTTGGTTGATTTTAAGTGGAAAACAAGAAGGGGGCCAACCAGCTTGGAGGGCCTCCCCTCCCCCATACAGCAAAGCTTTAGACGATTTGGCGTGTAAGCTTGCTGTTCAGCCCGGTTTGGTGCGGCTCTAGGCTCAGGTCCGGAAGAAAAGCGATATGGCCCTCAGCCACCATCTGGGAGCTCTTAGCACCTTCTTTGGAGAGGTTCAGGGTGAGCCTCTCTGGCGCACAGTCGAGCTTCCTGGCAGGAAACATCCAACATGTGGTGCAGTGGTTTGTTCGGCACGAAATCCTTCAAAGCAGCTGGTGAATATAATTTCGTAAGTCTTCACCTGGGAGCTTCACCCCTTGTCTCTCCTGCCCAGCGCGTAGTACTGCACATCCAGCTCCAGTGCAGCAGTCGCACTTGGAGTCGCACTTGGAGCTGGCGTGGCGGCACTCGGAGCAGCACTCGGAGTTGCACTCGTCGGCGCGCTGGTGTTTGCAACAGCTTCTGCATTGGCGGCCGCCTGCGGAAAGAAATATGGCTTGCTTTGCGTGTTCTTTTTGTCGTGGGAAATCTGGGAATGGATCTTCCAGCCATAGGCATAAGGATTGTTCCCGGCACTCTCCAAGACCTGGCAAGAAATATGCACAAACAAGGGATCGGCAAGTAAAGTAAAGGACCTTCATCATGAGCTCAATGTAAAAATGAGCAGAAGAAATGCTGCTGGAGTCTCTCAAAGCTCAGCGCAGTCCTTCTTGGCAGCCGCCTTGCGATTGGACGTGGCCGCGGGCTTCGCTGGCTTCACGTTTCCGTCATCCTGAGGTCTGGAACCAAACCCCTGATGCTCCACAGCCAAACGCCTTCTATGAATAATCAGAGGCCGCCACAGCGCCCTTCACAAGAATCCCAGCGCATGAGCCATTCTCAAAGTTACCAGTTTCCCCTGGACAGGAAACATGGGCCGCCCGAAGTTCCCCCTTACCCCCCCCCCCCAAACGAACCCGTTCGACTCGACTCGACACGACCGTGCCGGCCTCAGAATTTGGCTTCTTCGGCCTCGACTGCGAGCCCTTCGAGGCGGGCTTGGCTTTCTTCGGGTTGCGCGCCGCGCCCTTGGGATCCGCCGGATCCGCCGCATCCGCCGGCGGATCTTTCGACTCGGAATCCTTGGCCTTGGGATCTTGCGGAGAGAAATCCTTCGCGGCCGCTTCCGAAGCCTCAATCTCCTGACCCAGAACACAGGATACCAGGGGGACTGGGGGACCCTGCTCCTTTTCACTGGTTGAGTTTGGTTTTTCCAGCCCCGGATGTTTACTAGCCCGCAAACAGCTGGGCTGAACTAGACTCAGGGAACCTGATCTAGAAAAACCGCAAAAGGAAACCAGACACAGACACAGCCAGAGCCACAGCCACAGCCAGAGCCACAGCCACAGCCACAGCCACACACCTACTTCATCCCGGCCCAACACCATCCCAAGAAAAAACACGTCCACGCATTTCAAGTGGTGCAGCAGTCGGCGGGGGTCCTTCGGCCTCGGCTCTTCGACCTCCACTTCTGCATCCTGCGAACAAAAGAAAGGAAGTATCCTCAGCACCTGATAAGTATAGTCCAGTTGCAAACCCTATGGTAGATAGGATGAGGATAAAGGATAAGGATAAGCATAAGGATGGGACGGGATGGAATTAGACATAGACGTAGAGATTGAGAAAAAAAAGAAGAAAAAAAACGTAGCTTGTGGTGTACCTGGGTATGAACTCTGAAATTGGAAATGGACCCTTTGGTGGACATCAGAAATACATGGCTGGACTTTTGCAACCACCGCCGTTGAGGGTGTTCCAACCACTAACAAAAGTTGAAAACAAAGGAAACCACCATTTCTGAGCCGCCAATTCATCGCGTCATTCTCAGGCCCTCCCCCCCACCCCGTCCTCTCTGGCCCATGCCGCGGCAGCTTCCTACGAAATTCTGGCGATTGTCGCCCTTTGATGGCTTCGATTGGCTACAGCTTCGGGGTTGATTCATGTTCCATTCTGTTCAGCCCTTCTTCTATTTGGAAGCCACCCATTTTCCCTGTGTGTTGGCCCCTCTGAGACTCCCTTCTCAGCACGTGAGACCGCTGGAAGCTTGGGGTTCCCATTCGGCCAAACCAATCCAAACCTCCAACAGCGGGTGACGCGGTCGGGGCACAGAAGCTGACCAAAAGCCAAAAACAAATCACATCCGAGGCACCGCATCAAAGACGCTCTCCTGGGCAAAGCAAGGGATGCGAGTCATTTGATGTAGGGGTGGGTGCTATTTCCCCAGACAGCTGAAAGATATGGGTTCTAACTTCTAATTGTTTGAGGTGCTGGAGGTGCCGGCACATTTTGGCAAGATCGACGGCAGGGTGCTCGGGGGGATGCAGTTTCGGGTGCTGGTGCAAGGGGCGTTGAGGTGCTGTTTGGGGTGCTGTTTGGGGTGCTGTTTGAGGGGCTGGTGACGGTGCGGGCGCATTTTGTCAAGTTTGACAGCAATGTGCTAGAGGCAGTTTGGGGTGCCGCTGCTGCTTTCGGGGTCCGTTTGGGGCGCCGTTTAGGGTGCTGTTGGAGGTGCTGGTAACGGGGGGATGCTGTTTGAGGTGCTGGTGATGGCGTGGGCGCATTTTTGCGAGAATGATGGCCGGGTGCTATGGAGCATGTAGTTTGGGTGCTGGAGCGGGTGCTTTTTGAGGTGCTGGTGATGCTGTGGGTGCAGATTCTTGGACATTGACGAGCTTGACGGCAGCGTGCAGGACAGTATGCAGTTTAGGGTGCTGGTGCAGGAGATGTTTGGGGGTGCTGCCACCATGTCGGTAGTACTAGTCAGGGTGCCGATGTGGGTGTTGGCCATTGATTTTTGTGGTCAACATGCTACTTCGAACATTTAACACGCTCTCAACCTTTGTGAATTTCTGGGCGGCGCATGACAGCCGGGCAAATGCGCTAATGTGCGCTGCGGGCTTTGGGGCACAATGTGACCCGGGTCGCAGCATGCGGTGCTGGGCCCATAGTGAGTGCCTGCAATGCGCGCAATGGGGAGGCCCATAGCAGGTCACGCGCGGTATGTGCTCATATGCCGCGCGCAATGGTTCGTGTCATGACGACGCTGCAAAACAATATCAAGGCGCTTTTGAACGCATGAAGAGGCTGTCTGTCGGTATGTAAATTGCACAGAATTTGTTGGATTAGCACATTATGGTTTGTGGCCGTGGTGTCATCATGTTGCTGCTACAATTGTCATAATGCTGCTGAGTCCATTAGGGTCGTTTGGTTGCAGTATCTTCATGCTTTCTAACTGGCTGAGTTGATCACTATAGAAACATGAGCCATTTAGGCCACTCCCATGCTACCTGGGGTCTATGCTGGTGTATTTTTTTCGAGGGTACTCTTCCACCTTGATTTGCTGGGAACAAAAAAACAGGTCCCTGTATTTTGACACATTTGACACATGCGCATGGCCCATGTCCTCCCAAACTTGGCCCACAGGGGGGGACGTTTCACGTGTCGATTCATGGTTGCAAGCTGAGCTGCCATGTAGTCGTCGTAGAGTGCATAAGCATCTGCCACAGCCTCAACTTCTGAACCCGCGCAGGGGGCGGCTGTATCAAGAGGCTTCCCAAAGATCGACCAGCCCTCTCTTTTTGGCTGGAGGCATTGACAAAGCAGGTCCAGTTGAAGGGTTTCTATCTTTTGATCAGCCAAGCTTCCACTTCCATGTCCTCAGGCTCATCGACCTCAAGGCACATGCCAGCCCTGAAAGACAGGAGCGGCTATGATATTCAATGGAGAATACCCTCAACAAATGGTGGACATAGCTCCGACATACTCCAACCATGTCTCATGCCCGCCAAAGGGTCCAACCAAGCAATCTCACTCTCAACACACTCCGTCTCGGCCTCACCAGCACCGTACGCGTCGGTGACGGCAACGGCCTGGCCAAGTGGCGAGAGCGGTGAGCAAGGAACAGGTTTGGGGTTGGAAGAACAGAGTCCCGGCATGATGCATCGCACCTCTGTGTCAGAGTCCATAGCCTCACTGGCCTCCGGCATGTCCGTATCTGCTTCCGCTGCCCTATCCGCTTCCTGCAGCTTCGCCAAATCTGCCGTGTCTCTAGCCTCTACGTGCATCTCCGCAGCGGCTTCCGCATCTGCGTCTAAGGCTCCGTCTAAGGCGCCGTTCGTCTCTGCACCATCTGCAACAGTGTCTACCCCATCGGGCTTTGCTGGCTCAGCCTCCTGCGCGCCCACCTCCGTCCCTGCTACCTCTGCCTGTGCTTCCGCCGCCACTTGCGCCTCGGCCTCTTCCTTCTCCGCCTCCACCTCTGCCTGTTCCTCCACTTCCGTCTCCACGTCTGCCTCCGCTTCAGCTTCCGCCTCCGCTTCCGCCTCCACTTCCGCCTCCACTTCCGCCTCCACTTCCGCCTCCACCTCGACTTCTGCCTCTTCCGCCTCCACTTCCGCCTCCACTTCCGCCTCCACTTCCGCCTCCACTTCCGCCTCCACTTCCTCCTCCACTTCCGCCTCCACTTCCGCCTCCACTTCCGCCTCCACTTCCGCCTCCTTTTCTTCAACTTCCGCCTCCTTTTCCTCCACTTCCGCCTCCTTTGCCTCCACTTCCGCCTCCACCTCGACTTCTGCCTCCACCTCAGCCTCCTCCTCGGCTTCCGCTTCCACTTCTGCCTCGGCTTCTGCTTTCTCCGACCCCTCGTCTGCTTCTGCTCCCTCTTCTGCCTCTGCTTCTACCTCCAACTCTTCTTCTACGTCAACTTCTGCCTCCGCTTCCTCCGCCTCTAGCATCTCCTCGTCCGTCTTGATGAGAGCTTCAAGCGCCTCCATTCCCGAAGCCTACCAGGCGGCTGCCATCTGAACTGATTTGTCTTCCTATCCGTTTGACGTTGACGCACACTGCATTGAAATGTCTAGTCAACAAAATCCAAGTGATGTGCAGTTCAATCATATGCCCGGCAAGAGCCAAAATGAGCATTGTCCTTTGAAGTTCATTGCAATCCTCCAACAAGGGCATCACTGGGACCCAACATCAGGCACAGGATGCAGGCAGGACTCAGCAATGTGTTTAATTTTCTGCCAGACTCACAACTTTCGCAGTGTGTTACATCTGACTCAGAGCAAACATGTGATCATTGCGTATCGCCAAAAGCTGCGAAGCTCGTCCCTGGCCTCATCGTCCCTGGGCCAGGCATTGGAAGAGCGCAGACTATTCCCTCCCCACCTAGGGTACAAGCCACAAACGATATCATCTGTTCCCCAACTCCCCAGGGGGCAAGTGAGATTCCGAAAGAAAACCGGAAGCCGCCCAGGGTCCAGCTTTCGACAGTCGCAATCCGACACTTTCGGCCTCTCAGCTGCGCCTGGCCATCAAGGCAAAATGGACCCATGGTGCCATTGGTGTCTTTTCATGTTCCCTGAAACCAAGGTACAAGGGCACCCATTTTGCTTACGCCCGTGGACCATGGACTTATGGACTTGATGCTTGGCCCTTGTAGAGCTCAGTTCCGGCTCATTGTAGCGGAATTCAACGTCCGCACTCAACCGATGGTGCAGGAAAGCTGGGATCTCACCGCCGGCTTTGGCCTAAAACACGAAGGTGCTCAAACCGTCTCCCAAGTGCGAAGATTGGAACTTCTGTCCCTGGCCGCTTCAAGAGAATCGGGTATCCCGTACCCTGGCAAGGACAAGGTGAGGTCAACGTCCCTGAAAGCTCGATCAAGGCAGAAAGCCTACGGATATATCACCCATAAGGAACTCCCAACCAACCAAATAGGTGCATTTAGGGAACACAAAATTCAGTCGCTCTGTCAGCTGAGGAACAATCCGAACCTGGTATTAAACGGGTCTACGCAAAATCATGTGAAGAATCAGAAGTCGGGATCTCCGCGCCTATGCCTGGGACTGGCCCTTGCTGACCTTCACTTACCCAGATTCTGATTGTGGATTACATAGGCGGGCCTTACAGCAACAGGATTGGAAACCGAAAGAAAAATGCGTGGAACCGTGGAACCAGCTTTCAAGATGAGGATGGAGTTGTGCTTCTGTTGAGTACTCCCTTTTGGGGTGGCTTTCAAGGTAAAACCGAAAGGAAAACCACCATTTCGGGGGTGCCCTGAACACACACACACACACACATATTGCTCAAAAGAGTCAGCTCACTCACTCACTCACTCACTCACTCACTCACTCACTCACTCACTCACTCACTCACTCACTCTCTCTCTCTCTCTCTCTGTCACAAGGCGCGCCTGCGTCCAGCCCCTCCTGCAAAAACAGCGCCGCGATTGGTACCAACATACGAAAGTGCGTGAGGTCCAGTTGAGATGAACTCTAATGAGGCGCACACCGTACAAACACGCTCGGATAAATATATATATATATATATATGTATATATATATATATATATATTTATGTCCAAATACTATTGGGGGTATTTGCCTCAAAATGCATGGTTAGTTAGAGGTTGTCGCCTGCAAGGACTTGTGGCAAAGACAAGATGTCGTGTCTTGGAGAGTCAGCACCCGTGAGTTTCAAGAGGCGCATTGCCATTGCTGTGAAGAACACCTCAAGATGTGCACTTGTTGCGGCCCAGCAAAAGAGTTCCTCGTGGCACAAATGCCAACGAGTCCAACCCAGCGCTGGCCTCCACCATTCCGTGTTCACCTCTTCCGGCCTTTCGGGGCGTTGACGGCGCACGCCTTCTAGAAATCTGGGAAGCTCTTCAGCCATTTGAAGACCAATGTTTGTTGCTGTGCAGTCGGTTTGGCAATGTTGGTCATCATGCATCTTGTGGAAGAAAACCTTTTGGCCACAGTCGCGGCCAAAATTACATGCATAATCACTCGTGACTCGTGAAAAGGCCGCATCCTGCCTTGGCTGAAACATCCAAGTGGGGGGTTGATCAACTTCATTTCAAGCTGCTTGCACCTTCACAGATCTTGCAGGGGCGAAAACTTCTTTTTGCGCACGGAACTTGCCGGCCTGTGCGCAGGTCTACGTCATCAAGTCCCGAGAAATGATGAGCAAAGGGATCAAGAGGGTTGTGAGAAATGTTGCACGAGTGACCACACTCCACAACATTCACCTAGGCCTAGACTAGATCCAAAAGGGAGTAGGTGTGTGTGTGTGTGCGTGTTCAGTTTGTGGGTGTGTGTGTGTGTGCGTATCTGGTGCGTGAGGTGCAGGTGTGTTTGTGTCTGAACTTTGTGTGTGTGTGTGTGTATGGTAGTGTGTTGGTGTGTTGGTGTGTTGGTGTGTTGGTGTGTGTGTGTGTTTTGTGTGTGTGTGTGTGTGTGTTTGTGTGTGTGTTTGCTTCTGTGTGTTTGCCCGTGCTTGCATTTTTGGTCTGTGTGTGTGTGTGTGTGCGTTGCTGCATGCACCATTGACTGCAATCTGCCTTCTAAAGTTTGAACCTGGGCAGCACATGCCGCTTGAAAAAAAAATACCAAAAATCATGGGCCCTGGAAGCGCCCGCTGCTGGAGCGTCAGCTCATGCGCACCCCAGCGGCATCTTTCGATCTGAGTGAGACGAGGCCATTCTTTGATGGAAGCTGTGAGACTTGTTCACATTTTCTTGGGGGGCTTCCACTGGTGTCGATGCAACGCAGGGCAGCTTAAACGAAGCGCGAGAAAATGATTCGTGCACCTATGGCCTCTGACATCTGTCGGCACCAGCATGTTCTACCTCCTGGTGCCAGGAGGGGCTGAAACCATGCACTCACATTCTGACAAGGCCGCGATCGCGGGCTTGCCTTTGAGCTCCGGCCTTGCATTTGGCCACTTCTCAGCTTTTGGGGTCGGTTGCATGTTGGCTGCTGAAGCAAGGCCACTGAATCGCTCTGACGGAACAGGATCAGTACTTCAGGGTCAGGAAGGCGGCCACCCCAGCACGGATCCAGACCTCAAGCGCTCAAGTGATTCTGTTCAGCGGCTTGGGTGCTTTAGCAGCTCCTGCTCCCTTTGGCAGTACTAGGTGTCCCCCCCCCCCAACAACCAAAAAACAGGAGCCCCGCCGAAAGGAGAGAGAAGCTCTCCCCCACCCCGATTTATCCACCGGTAGCATTTGCCAGCTCTGAGCCTCTGAGTCTCTTGCATCTGGATTGTTCACGGTCGGCAAGATCATGTCGCGCACGAAGTTGGTACTGTGGCCCGTGGTGGACAGCGTGCCCTTCCTGCTGAGGACCTGTCTTCAAGCACGGGAATTGCTCTTTGGTACCCATTTGTGGCATGCAAAGATGGTTTGGAGTTGTGTCCACCAACCATTTCTGGGTGGTAGCGATAAAGTCACAGCCATATTTGTCCCCAACTACCTGGGTTCCGAATCGAGGACTTGCTGTGCAAAGGGGGACAAACTGCGACTGCTATTCTACATCTTCTTGAGCTCGAGATTCCGGAGAAACAAAGAGTGCGGGGGCCTTGTACACCGGGCAAGGATACACCCCAGGCTTGCCCTTGAAGTCCAGCGTGGGGATAAAGTGCACCACCGGAACCTGACAAAAAGCTTCACAACACAGCGCATGCCAACTCTAATCTTATGGTGTCCGCTGCCCCTAAACCTCCCAGGGTTGGAAAATGGATATCCCAGCCACGGTTGCCCATGGGGGGTAGTGATTTAGGGGCTAGAAAAACCATCACAAACTAGTGTTGGACACTCATTCGGAATGCCGGGAAAAGTAAAGGGCTCCCTGGGAAATTACCACACAACTGGTCCGAAAGGGTGAGGTTGTATCTGGCAAAAACCAAAGAGAGCAATTTCCCAGGTGTAGTCCCAGGGTGCAATGAAAAAACTCGAACTCCCCACAAGGGGGGATTCGCGCAGCAGCTGGCCGCAGCTTCCTCCAAACCCCAACCCTGGGTTGGCCTTTGACCCCTTTGAAGTAGAATCAGAAGTGCTTGCCGGGTCATCGGGAAGAGATTTGTTAAAGACCATTTCTAGAAGAAGTGGATAGCCATTGGATTCCGACACCCTCCCCCAACAAACAAACGAGAAAAAATAGAAGAAGAAAAAAGCAAACAAACATGATGCACACCCAACCTCTTGACGACTTCCCCCTCACAGGCCCTAAGCCCATTTTCTGTCAAAGGCACGCCGGAAGCGGGTGCAAGGCTTCCTATATTCCCTACCTAACATCATTTCAAGGGAAACTCATCTGAACATGCTCTAGAAAGATGATGAGAACCACGAAAGATTTAGAGAGGGACATGTTGGGTCAGGTCCATGTCATAGCCCAGTCGCCTGAGTAAAGAGCACCTTGGGCAGCGAGGGGCCCAAGGCGTGGATCTTGGCATCCCATCTGCAGCCCTCCAGGAACAAGCCATACCTGGCCAACGCGCGAAGGCGACCTGGGGAAGGTCACAGTTTGGCTAAGATGATTTTTTTTTTTGTTTGCATGCACTCCCTTCGTACATCAGTATTCGCAGGCTTCACCGCCACTTCAGTAGTGTGCCGCTTGGTGTCGCTTCAAATCCAGCCGGGCGCGCATGTAAGATCCGGCCTGACAATTCAGGACGACACATGGGTCATCGCCAGAATAGATCGTGAATCCTGCTGACATAGCATGACTGGTGAGTCATCATCAGCTAATGTGTGGTCATTGGATGAGTGTGCCCCCATGAAAGCCGTTTACATGGTACTCAAACCTAGAATTACAGGAGGAGGAGGATGATGATGATAAGGAGAAGGAGGAGGAGGATGAGGATGAGGAAAAGAGGAAAAGGGGAAAGAGGAAAAGAGGAAAAGAGGAAAAGAGCAAAAGAGGAAAAGAGGAAAAAAGGAAAAGAGGAAAGAAGGAAAGGAGGAAAAGAAGAAAAAAAGAAAAAAGGGGAAAAGAGGAAAAGAGGACAAGAGGAAAAGAGGAAAAGAGGAAAAGAGGACAAGAGGAAAAGAGCAAAGAGGAAAAGAGGACAAGAGGAAAAGAGGAAAAGAGGAGAAGAGGAAAAGAGGAGAAGAGGAAGAGAGGACAAGAGGACAAGAGGAAAAGAGGAAAGAGGAAAAGAGGAAAAGAGGAAAAGAGGAAAAGAGGAAAAGAGGAAAAGAGGAAAAGAGGAAAAGAGGAAAAGAGGAAAAGAGGAAAGGAGGAAAAGAGGAAAAGGGGAAAAGGGGAAAAGAGGAAAAGAGGAAAAGAGTACAAGAGCAAAAGAGGAAAAGAGGAAAAGAGGAAAAGAGGAAAAGAGGAAAAGAGGAAAAGAGGAAAAGAGGAAAAGAGGAAAAGAGGAAAAGAGGAAAAGAGGAAAAGAGGAAAAGAGGAAAAGAGGAAAAGAGGAAAAGAGGAAAAGAGGAAAAGAGGAAGAAAGGGAGAGAGGGAGAGAGGGAGAGAGGGATGATTATGATGATGATGATGATGGAGGTAGTGGTAGTAGTGGTGGTGATGATGGTTGAGCGTTGCTCACATCAAGGCATCCTTATCAAAATGCATCCGCGGCAGGCGCCTCCGGATGCTCCGCCAGATCACTTCCATCGATCTTGCAGTCGTCTCGCACCTGCCGACACCGATCTCGCCGATCTCGCCGGAGCTTCTCTACAAACAACCTGGGGCCCCACCTCGATGTCGAAATCGATGCGATCGATGGGGTACTTGTGTGCCCGCGCCTGAGGTGAATCGTTGCCTAGTCATTAAACCCTGGCTGCATCTCTGGGCGCGTGGCAAAGTTCTGCATCACAGCAGTGAGGAAGGCCTCATTTGCGCATTCGCGCTGCGAGCTTGCCATTGCTCTAGTCCCTGGAGCTGCAAAACGCCTCAACACTCCGAATAGACCAAGACTTCTGGTACAACTCAGGAGAAAAAGAGTTCTGATCTTCCCCTGTCCGACCTCCAATTCGCCCGCCTGCGGGAAGAACAGGCCTGGGAGCCAGAAGGAGATGGGGTGGCCTCAGGCAACGCGCTTGACAACTTCACCTCCGGCGCAATCCGCAGCTGTTTCAATCCGTATTTTCAATCCGCGGCTCCTTACAGGGGTCTACGGTCTATGGCTGTTCAGACCTATTTCGCTCAATTCGAATGATACATCGATCCGGAATTCTGTTCACCCCTCGTTCGTTTCAGAAACCACTCACGTCCCTCGAACAGAATGGGGATAGTATGGGCAAAGCAATCCTTAGGCGAGTTGTCAAGTCCCCTTCAACATGCACGAAGGCTCCACACTTACCGACAGGACATTGTGCAGACTCCCTCAAGGCAGGGTTTCCCAGTCGGTTCAGGTTCGTCATGTCTTAGGGCTGCTGACAACCCTTCAAGTCAGGGCTCCCACCTGCATTGTACCACTTGTTAAAGAAGTCGATGCGGTCGTTCAAGTCCTGAGGCAAAACAGCCGCCCTGAATAGCACCCCACAACTCCTTGGCTCAAAACACAAGAGCTGTTTGTTTGGCATCTGAAAACTTGTTCAAACAAGTGTCCAACAGAATCTGCATTGGGCTGCCTTTGTAATTGAAACAGTGCTGTGAGATGTTTGGGGAAAACAAGAAAACAACGGTTCTGCTTGCCTTCCTTGCCAGGTCCGCGGCTAAAGTCATGTACGTATTCTCGTACCCCCAGTCAGTGTCACTGATTTGAGTACATGCCCCTGACATGCCACACAATGCTTCACGAATCCCCTACCACCGGCCATTACACTACATCTGACTTGGAAGGAGTAAGGTGAGCAAATGGGCCATGTCGGTGCTTCCCCTGACATTCATGGCCTATTCGCACGGCCACGCTCTTGAGATATTGTCCCGTCCTTGTACCAGGATGTGAGCGGCTTGAGCGACAGGAAGCCAACCCCAGCCCAGCCTCACAAATCCAAACCCAATTGGCTTCAGGCGAGGGTGAGTGTAGCTATTCGCGTTTGATTTCCTGTGTGAGTTTTTTTTCGGATGCTGCAATCAGCGTAGTTTCCTGTTTGCAAGGTGCTCCTTTTGTGGGATGTGGAAGCCGCTTCCTGGAAAGCGCAGAAAATGAACGCCGCAGCACTGCAAGAAGCCCCATACAACGACAAGAAGTGCTGCATGGCAAACATATTCGCATACTCTTCCCCATGTACGGGTGGAAAGCCTGCGCAAAAGCAGCAAAATGCCGCCGTCTCGCTATTTGGCGAGAAAACCTTTTCAAATGATTGCTGACCCTTGCACACCTGACGCTCTGCATTGCCACAAGCAGCGTGTGCTGGCGTGAGATACACAGAAGCAAGGCCGCATAGGAAACATACTGTTGGTTGCAAGTTCTCAGGGCATGCGATGTGAAACTCTTTGCGACCATTGCCAGATTCACTCTTTCGCGTGCATACAAACATGCCTTTGACACGTCCGCTCTGGATGGGACAGCCCAGCATGACCCCCAACAACTAGCTGGGGCCCTCCAAACTGGGCTTTGGAAACCCAAATCGGGCCGACTGGGTATCTGTAGTGGCTTTAAAGAAAATTCAAGGGAACCCACCACCGCACAGGCGACCAATCGAGCGCATTGGGTGCGCGTTGCAACATTTGGCCTTCAGGGACGGTGTTCATGAAGAGGCCCTTCCCGATGGACTCCAGCTCATCCGTCATGACCTTGTGAGGAATCAACTGCGCGATGAATCTCAGATGGGGACCCTTGTGATGGGCTTCGTTTTGGAACCACTTTCGAGAAAGTTCCTTATTAACATCCTCTTTCCGGCAATCACAGAAGCTGATAAGTGAGTAGAGACGTATGACGCCGTCTCGTCTCAACAACAGAACAGCACCCCTCAAGCCAACCAACCGCTTGCGTAGGTGTCAAAACGAGTGACCCCCCAAAACAATCATATATTGTTTGAAGGTTAACAAAACTGCAACACTCCAAGAACAAAAAAAAACATGGCCCACCAAACGGGTGGTCTTCCAATTGCAACCCAAATCCCAACTTCGAAGGGCGGCCCCAAAGGGCCCGGCCACGAAGCCCTTGACCGCACGCCGGAAGAGCGGCAGCTGAACCTTCCTGGCAGTCAGCATGGCTTGGTCTATCGGAACCCCGATAGGCCGTTTGCCGTCTGCTTCCCGCCTTTCTAACAGTGCAAAAGGTTCCCCTTAAAAATAGAAGACCCCATTTCTGGCTGGGAGTGTCCGTTACCCTACTTGCATCCAGTGAGTGTGGAATCTGTCAGACTTGGAACCCCCTTGGCAGCCTTCGTTCAAGCAGGTCGGCCGGGCAACAGGTGCAGCAGCTTGTTGTACTTCGCAGCCTCCTGCTTCACCACGGTGTTGCGGGACCTCGGGCCCCACTGTCGTTATCCCAAAGCTTGGGCACGCCTCAAAACAGGAGAACCCTTCAACTGGGCGGTGTCCCTTTGGCTTCCCTTGAGAATGGCCTTCAAAAAATGGTGCCCCAAACAACATTCATACACCCACTTGACCCCAGAAGTCTCCAGATCCAATTCGCCCATCACCCCGGGGATTAAGTCTTTGTTGTGGCCAACAGATACAATGAGCCCCGGACAAAAGTGGCCTGTTTCCCAACCAACATTAGGCCTGTGGGCACCATTGAAGGCCATTGACCGCGCTTGCGCCGAGCTCCGGGCTCTTCGTACTTTGTTGGGAACCGCTCCTGCCGTGACTCCCATTAGAACCAGCAGTTCAAGAACAAAGCGCATTTTTGACATCTGTATAACTCTAGTTGGCCCCTCTAACCTTCGCAATCTCGGTTTCTGAAATCAAACCACTCTTCCCTTGCTCCCAGGTTCCTCCCAAAAAAACAGGTCAGGTCCCCAGGCCCCGGCCCCCTATCAAAACCCAGGACTCCTCCCACAGATCCAGGTCCCATGGATCTGGCGTTTGCTTCTCCAGTTCCGCCGCCAGCTCCTGGCAGTCGCCAGTTGGGCTTGGGGGGGGTTGCTTGCAGAGACATTAATGTGCTTATGTTCGCTGTGGTGGTCCAAAAGGTCTCGGGGCGTTGGGTGGTGTTCCATCAACCAAGCAACCGAAACAGAAATGGCAACTGACATCTAAAAAAAACGGCAACGTGCTTGACTTGTTGGACCCTCAAACATGGTTGCCGGACAATACCTATGTCAATGATGGCCCGCCGTTCTGGTCTGTTGGAATGCACCAAAGCTTGGCCGCTCTACCATGTCCTTGCAAAACTTCTGGTAGCCCCTTCGCTCCCTCTTGAAAAATCAGGAATTTGGATACTCCCAACTTCCCTCCCTTCCAGCCACCAACTAGTGGTTGTGACACACACACACAAGAGCCACTCCCCAAGCCGCTTCCCAAGATCCCACTGGGGGCTCTGCATCCATCACCTCATCCGCAGACTTGCCGCCGCCGGAGCCTCTCGCGTGGCAACGGCGATGCGGATCTTTTGGTTGGAGTGCGGGAAAGGCAATCTGCTCTTGCCAAGCTGGATGACCCACAAGTCCTGCACCTAGAAAATTGATAAAAGACCCTCCCAATCTCCAGTAAACCCCAACAACTCCAAGGGGTCCTAAGGACCGCCACACATGTGGGTATGTGCGTCCAAACTAGGGGAATCCTGAAAATGAAAAGGATGGTGTTCCTTTTGGACCGGCCTGAGAAGGGTACCCTCCAGAAAGAATCCGTTTGGCCAAGGCCCGGACTGGATGACCCCCCTGCATTCAGCGCCATGACGTCTCCCAGCATGGCCATCGACTCTGCCCTGTCGAAACAAACGGCCTATCTTTCAAAGGGCAAAGGACGCTTGTTGAACTCCGTTCAACCCTCCCGGAGGGAAGAGCCTCCAAACATGCATGTCAGAAATCACCCAGCAAAAGTTGTGTGTTGGGATCTTAGCTGTTACCCTGCCAAAAGAACAACATGAACCTGAAAGAGGGACACTGTTAGAGGAATGGTCCAGAGACCAATTCCTTTAGGTGTCATGCTTGTTTTTGGAAGGATACCTTTTATACCTTACACCGGACACCCTAAAGCAACCCATCTCTATCAATGCCGCAACCCTCGAACAGCTCTCACGCCGAGCCAGCGACTCTGCACAAGTGATCTCGCAGTTCTCATGCAAGCCAAAGACCTGCGCAGGAGTCAAAACATGGAACCCGGTTTTGCCGCTAAACGAAAGGGGACCAATGTTGAATGCAAGCCGAATGAGGCCTCTGGAGGCGTCATGATGGGGAGACCACGCAAGTACGCCAAGAACTCGTCCTGCAACGCAGTTCCGCATCCAAAGCTTCCGAATGAGCTTCCCAGCTTCCTCTTGAAACCGCTCCAGACAAGGTTCCCTCAACAATAGAGACACTCATATCAGTCTCGGGTTGCTTGTTTAGTGGACAAATCGGACAAACTGGGATTTATATGAATCCTGAGAGCATGAATGTTTAAGTGCAGCTCCTGAGATGATGCTGCAGGGCAGTAAAACAGCCCTCCGGCAGAGAACTTGTAGTCAGGACCTCCCACAAAGGACAGTGATTCTCAGTTGCTTGAATCGCGAAGCAAACCTCTTCATGCCATTGAATTCTTCTGATTGCTATGGGCATGCGATCCTGCCTTTCGCCACCACTTCTTCACAGACGAAAATCTTGATGAGGCAGTCAATCAAGACCTGCGGAGCATGGCCGACTGCAAGTTGGGGATTGCAACTCCCCCCACGACAGTCGATGATTAACATACAGTGTAGCCACGGTGGCAAAAATAGACTTGGGGAACAACCAAGCCAAGCTTGAAACTTGTTAAACTTCAGGCGAACCCCAACCAACGCCAAAAATAAAAAATTAAAAAAATAGGGCTCTGGTGGGACAGTGTTTGAGTTCCTGGCTTTTTTTTAAGAGAACCAAAAACCCAACACAGCACCCCACCGTTTCAAGTACAGAACAAGATGAACCCTCATCATGTGCATCTAGTAAAGCCGCTTCATCCGGGCTCAATAACTGTCTCGGAAGCCAATGTAGATAGATTTTTCAACCATAGGACCATATCTCACAATCAAGAAGAAATTGACTGGAGTCTTGTAGGTGAATGGAACCCCATTCACTCACACAGCTACGTCGATCCATGACGAAAATCGAGCCGCTCTGTGGCCGCAGGAATGCGACCCATAACGCACGCGAGGCCTTGTCCTTCTTGTCGGTCACTCGGCCGCCGTAGTTGATGCGCGAGCCAAGGAATTGGAGCACCTGGACCGCTCGAGCACCACTTGACCACTCGACTCTCATGCAATGCCGCAAACGAAGGGGCCGGTTCGGAACCCACGCTGCACCAGGTTATGAGGACAAGGAAACCTTTTGTTTCGCCACTGCAGGCTGTGCGCACCCGGAGCTCAAGCAAGCCCTGACAATCTTGGTTGGCACTGAGTCCCTGAAATGCTTTGGTCACTGCCCTTCGCTCACGCGATCTTCCCTTGAGGTCTGGACTGTGTACGGAATGCTATCAAACTTATCCAGGAAGTACTTTAGCTGCCGTCGGTTTGTAGTCAGATCTTCGGGCGTGAAATTGTACCTGGCAGTTTGCCACGTCAAAGCGCTGATGTTGCAAAAAAAGGGGCCGCACCCCCTACCAACCTTGACCTACCAGGTATTCTTTGCGGCTCATCTAGCCCTGAGCTGCCCACGGGATGTTCCATCCAATGGGCCCAAACTTCCGCCGGTCCTGGCAGGGTCTCTCAATAAAGCCGCTTACACAGTCTTGCAACAAATCTTACAAGGGGAACAAAAGAGGGCTTCTTACAAAATTAGGGACACCCCCAAAATGATGGGCTTGCCCTTGGTTCTCCCTTTGACACCAAAAGGATTCACAGTGGAACTTTCGAAGAACCCCAAATCGAGTCCTGGCACACCGCGTGGAAGAAGCAGAAGCCAAAGACCAGGCGCGCGTAGGCCTCCGGCTTCTCGCAGTCCGAGAGCATCCGGTCGTCGCACTTCATCATGGACCCCAGCACGTTGGCGCGCAAGCCCTTTGGGGGCTCGTTGGTCATCTTCACCTTGGGTTCGTGCGTGTTTTGCAAGGGTACTTTTTCGGGGTGCTTGTTTTCTAATGTCTTATCGGGGCAAAAGGAAAACCATCTTGGAAAAACAAGAGTTGCAAGGCCCTCAGCTCAGTCACCCCGTTCTGCAGCAGCAAGGCCGGGAACTGCTGGGTGGGCATGGAGGTCAGCCAAAGTCGGTAGTTGTTGTCCGTGTCTTCCGGGTTCATCTGCTCACAGATCCGCTCGAGCTCGGGGAGCCAGGAGATGGAGAGGTGGCAGTTGCAAAGGAGCACCCAGCCCCCGCTCTCCCGGGCCTTCTCGATCATCTTGGCCGCCTTGGGTCCTTCCATGAGTGTCCCCCCCTCTGTTCCCCATGGTTCCCCCTGTGTTCCCCCATGTTCCCCCCTGTGTTCCGCCAGTCCTGACCCCCATGTTCCCCCCCCCCCCTTACCGGTCTTTTCCATTGTCAAACTGTCAAACCCCAACCCATCCCTTCCCATCCCTTCCTCATCACTGGTCAGTTGCCCAAGAGATGAAGAGGGATAAGGAAAGAGACAAAGGAAAGGGATAAAGAGACAGGGGAGAGAGAGGAATCACTTCGTACGTCCATCAACTCCGTTCTCGTTCTTTGTCTCTCTCACCGTTGCCTCAGGAACTTATCTGTGTCATTCACTTCCCTAACCCGCGAGAAAGAGAATTAGACAAGAGATAGCGGGTTAATTGGGGAAGTGATAGAGAGATAGGATTCCTTCCTCCTTTCACCGTCCATTACCCACGATTAAAGCGAGTGGGAGGACGGAGTGAAAGGGAAGGAAAAGAGGAATCCAGATAATGGGATTTGGATAGCTGTTACGTGTCTCTCCATGCATTCATTCTCCTTTCGGATTCATGTAGAGACTCCGGAAGACCAGTCCATGAGATAGAGATTTGGATGAGTGGACTCACGGCTTTTCCCATCTGTTCTCTTCAACAGGTGATAGGTGGTGGGGATTAACAGCGAGTGAAAATAATGATAGAAGAGATACAGTTCCTTCAAGCCCTTTCTGTAATGACTTTTGGTTACTTTTTAATTATTTTTTGTTCTTCTTTTATTATCTATATATCTTTACTATTAATTCTGAATCGTCTTTATTATTTTTATTGTCCTATTATTTTTATTTGGATTTCATGTTCTTAGGTAAGTTCACGACCTTTTGCTAGCTTTATAAAGCCGCTGCAATAAACGATAATAGATGACCGAGAGAAACGCTTTGTGGCTGGTATAATCTCATTCACGCCATCACACATTAATTATTATCTTATTGTTTTTTTCCTATTTACATCTTATTTGGTTTTCTTTTTAATATTTCTTTCATATATCTTTCTCTTTATTTTGTTTTTATTATTGGTGTTAGAGATTAAGAGAATTGGCTTTTATTAGGTTTACAATCTATAATATTTCTATCTTATCTTATTTTTTATTATTTTAATATGTATTTTGCTTTATCTGGATCCTACATCACTTCCTCAGTCCAAGATGTACACCAAAAGCTCTCAATCTACAACTTATGAATCAACTTTTTAAACGTAAAATAGTAATAAAAGAGAAATAGAGATGAAGGTGATGGATTGAGGATTAACCCTTCCTTCGTACCTCCGGGTCATCAGGCACTATATCTATTCTCCTTCCCGTTCGTTTCGCTCCAATTATAAATCCTGGAAATGCCAAGGAATGAACGGATGCAATATGAAAGAGCCCTAACATGAAAGCCGCTCACGGTCTATTCCTCCATGCCGTGCATTCCAGAGAATCTGGGACACAATGTAATTCCCGCGGCTTCTCGCCTCTTCCTCCATCTCCATTCTTATTGATTCCCAAACCAAGAGATGGGAATGAATGGAGCTGAGGAAGCGAAAGGAGAGAGCGGATACATGATCTCTTTTCATTATATTTTCCTTTGTTAATCCTTTTTGCTTTTATTTCTCTTTTTTATCCTTTTCTTTTCCATTATTATCATCTTATTTTATTATATTTCTATCTCCTGTCTAATTCCTGGAAGTGATAGCCAGCGGCAGGAACGACCTTAAGGTGAGGAAATAGAGTCTTCTCTTCTCATCCAATAACCAAGATTTCTAATCCAAGAATATTAACTCTAATTAAAGAGAAATCCCAAGATGATAAGAATGGAAACTTGACTTAAAACCCATTGACTCTTGGTTCTACCCCACCCATGGTGCGCTTTTGCGGGCCTGCCTACTTACAAGCCCCCTTTTTGACCCCAGGTAGCTCGTAAAGCCTAAACCTAAACCCCGTCTGACTGGGCGGGCGGGCGGGCTCCGTCCTTGGCCCTGGCCCAGGGAGATGCTCTCCAGCTTGGCGCCCATGCCGCTGGCCTCCGCGAAGGCCAACATGTCCGCCACCGGGTCGCTGCCCGCGCTCAGCACGAAGATCAGCGGGGACATCTTCGTGGAGTCCTCTGACGCGCACGCCCGGCCGGCGGCCCGCTCCAAGCGCGACCCAAGCGCGACCCGAAGAAGGGGGAGGGGGTGGGGGGGAAGAAATGGCGTTCTTCTTCGACTCCCCTTGGAACCAAAAAACTAAAGGATGAAACAGCAACGCGGGTGGCAAAGAGCACAGGGGGAAAAAGGGCTCCTACCTGGAAGTAAGTGGACAGTAGGTTGGCGAGTAGTTCACTACATCCTTTGGTGGTTAGTGGTAAGTTGCTAGTTGGTGGTACGTTGGTGGTTGGGGCAGAAGGACGAGGTACGTATCGAGCAGACCAGAGCAGAGGGGAAGTAAGAGCCCGGCACTGGTGTTTTACATAAGAAAACCATTCGGGAGGCAAGAGAGAAGATAGAGAGAGAGAGAGAGAAGAAAAAGGAAACGAAAGAAAGAAACAAAGGAAAAAGATAAGGCAAAAAGCAAACAGAACGCCCCTCTTGCCCTGTCCCCCCATTTCGGTGCAAGCAGAGCCCACCTCGTAGGACACCGCAATGTCGAAAACCGGCGGCTCCACAAACTTGGCACCTCAAGTGTGGGGCTTTCAAGGCTGTACCCTGGGTACAGGTCCCTAAGCCTCTACTTCAATTCCCACTTTTCCAGAAGACCATACCCTCTCGCAGGCAGATGAATCAACCATGAGTTACAAACACGACGGAGACAGAAGGGGCTGCCCTTTGGAGGGTACGCGGAAGAACACTCCTTGGTCACGCGGCCCATTTCCAGAGTCACGAAGTCAAGCACCGAGGTCTGGATCCTGTCAGGCCTGCGCACCGCTTGTTGCCATTCCTTCCCTTCCTCGTGCTGTTTCTGCAGCAAGCATGCACTAGCTGCACGCAAATCCGCAAATCCGCCAATCCGCCTGATGGTTCGCAGGAAGCACAACCTTTGGAACGGAGTCATCTTGGTCTCCCATTCGCCAGGCACAGGCTCCTGCCCAGGTGCACTTGGGCGCGGAAGCACCGCTTGCGCCGCTCGTCGCGTGGCAAAAAAGGGAGCCGTCCTTGTCGGCCTCTGGCGCGTCATAGATCCGCTGGAAGCCCTTGACCTTACGATCCGCGGAAAATCAGATGCTAGGCGCAGAAAGTGTGGCTTGGATCCTCAAGTCAACCCCCCACTTGGACTTATCACAATGCTCCACCTGAACCCTGACAGCACCTCACAGCTGCCAAAAAAACAGCGGCACCGCGAGCATCGCACTTTGGGCATCGGCATTCGATGCGAAGAAGGCATCGAAGCCCTTGAAGGCTGGCATTTGTGCCAGCGTCAGAACCTCGCGGTTCTCGCGACACAAGCGCCTCTCAACTGGGAAATATCCACCAATGCTCAAAACAGGGCTTTTCTGGATGGTACCCCTTTTTGGAGTTGTTTCAAAGGGAAGCACACCTCTCAATAAGCAAATCCTGTTTTGGGGGCATTATTGTCTTGTTGAGGGGTTTTAATTCAAAGGAGAACCACCCGTTGCGAACGGGTATTGCAACCATTCAACCTCGCACCCTTTTTGGGGTCCCAGGTTTGAAGGGAGCCCACAACGACCCACTTTGCGTGCAGTCTTGATGTCCATCAGCTCCAAAAATTCCAACTCTCCACCGCCCCCACCGCCGCTGTGCGCCTCGTTCCAGCTCTTCCCGCTCAGCCACTGCTCCCCCGGGTTCGTCGGACCGCCCTGGCGAGAGCCAGGGGCATAGCTCCAGCTTGCGGGGTGAGGGTGGGGCATGAGGCTTTTCAGCTTTTTACTACTTGGCTTTGGGTAGCGGGAAACCAAAGGAAACCACCTGTGCAAAGTGGGAGTCTCCCATTTTGAGACAAACCCAACTGGTGGTGCACAGTGATGCTTTGGAGGTCGGGTGGCTTCCCCTTAACTCTCTACAAGAACCAGGGATTCAACCCCCCAACCACCGCAGGAGCATGGCGAAAGAAACAAGAATACTGGGGCGAGGCACTGGCTTTCTCCTACTTGTTTTGCCGAAATTGGGGGACCAAGCAGGTTCGTGGCACACGTCCAAATCTCGGCATCAGCTTTGCTTGCTGGAAATCAGGGCACGCCTCCGAATTGATGTCTTGGTTCGCACGTAAAACCATCCAGGCGGAGCCCACAACAAGCTATGATTTTACACATTGCCCTTGGCACCCCTTGGGGCTGAGCAACAAACAGTGGCCGACCCTCAAGGCACATCTACCTTTTTCACAATAGCGAACTGCAAATGAATAACACAAACCAAATGCCAAGGATGGAAACATGTCCAAAGGAGAGAAAGAAGCAAAGGGCAGAGAGCAATGCAGACTCACCGCAGCAAGGCAGTTCGGACAGTTGAAGCGGGCTAAGGCGTGCGTGATGGAAGACAAAGAACAGGGAACCAAAGGAAACAAAGAGGATGACAAATGGCCCCTCAAGCGGGCTGCCCAGATTCCCCCGTTAAACACCCCCCAACCAAAAGGGAAACTCACTCTAAAATGTCCTCGAAGAAGCTGATGCTGCAGCAAACCACAAAGAAAATGTAGGGGGACGCTGTGTGTGTGTGAAAAAATGTTTCAAGTGCTGCTATTGAAACGACATCCCTTTGGTCAGGGGCTGGTTCAATGAAACGGCAGTTTTTGCACCGAGCCTTGACCTCGCCAGTCGGCCCAGCCATCAGGAAGCGCGCCTGCAAGTTGGACAACGCACAAGTGTGTTTTGCGAGCTTTTTCAGGAAGGCCGTCATGTTGGGGTCCACATCCCTATTCTTCCCACGACAAATATGGGCGGTCAGCCCACTGGTTGCCGCTGCCATGCGGGGCTTGCCGGCACGCCGGCACGCCGGCACGCCTCGCTGGCATTCAGCCGGCCCTCGCCGTTCATGATCTTCATGCAGAGCGAGAAGGAGAAGAGCAGCCTTCGCATTCGCATTCGGCGCATCCGAGTCATGCAAGTCTGCACGTGGATGAAAGAACTGCAAACGGAGTTGGGCAGAGCTTGTCTGAACCAACGGAGCCGGCCACTGGTCCCTGGAAATGGAAATCAGGAGTAGATTGATCAAATAACCCTAGGGGCCCATGTTTACGGCCTCGTCTCCCTGAAGCTCTGGGCTTCAGGCTTGTGTTTCTCGAAGAGTCCACGGCAAACACTCTGATAGATAGAGTAGGTGAAGTAGCTGATGAGATCTCAGCTACTTCGAATCGACACGACGAGCGCAGTCTGTGCACCCTGCATCCCTTTTCAATATGGGTTGGTCATCATGGGACCCCTAAACGGCTGGGTCCCCTTTTGGCTTCCAATAGCCTCGAAATCGAAAAAGCACAAAAAATGCATACATCCGGGACATCACTCTGAGGCGGCCACTCTCGAGCCGCTGAGACCTGACAGACTGCACTTTGCTCGCCAGGAGCACTCCAAAAGATTCGCTACTTTCAAGCCGAGGGGCGGTGTGTCGCCGGAGGGCGCATTGTCAATGCCCAAGCCGGCCAATTGCTGGAACCACTGCAGGCTGAACTGATACCTCCGCCACAGGACTTGCCACACCATTCTTGGCCACAACACCAAGCTTCAAATGCGACTGGTCCGACTGGGCTGTTGAGTCACAGCTTTGGGGAGAATCCCTTCGAGCGGCTCTGGCTCGGATCCAATCTCTCGGGTGTAACAACAAAACGGGGGGGAGACCATGAAGATGGTTGATTGCCTTTGGCCTTCCGAAAAAATGGGTTCCCCCTTTTGGCCAAAGAGGGATTTCCCGGAGTTTCCCTTCAACCCAAAACGGGTTCCCAATTTTCCCCCCGGCCCCCCAGAAAACACATTCCCACTTCAAATGGATCCCGCCGTTCGGGAAACGAGCGCACATGGGGTCGATGATGCTCATCTCACTCACCGCGAAGAAGAGCAGCTGCGACCTGAAGGCCTGGCAATCTATCCGCACATCGCTGGGTGAGTCGGTGAGTCGTGCGTCGTCGTCCGAGCTCGGCCCAAAAGAGGAACCCACAAGATTTGGGAATCTGCAACACGGGCATTTAGAGGCTCATCAGTTGATGCCATGCATGTAGATTGTCCAGACATCAGTCTTGACCCTTCCGCAGCTGAAGGGCCCTTTTTGCTTGTAGCCGAGCCAGACATTGGCCACGACCCCATAGTCAGTCAGCTGCACAGGCGGCTTGAGAAGAAACAAGGCTTGGCGCCAATCGCTCCCCGCGCTACTCCCGCTGCATTGGTAGCGGAGCAGGAGGCAACGATTCAGTGCTTCCTGCTGAGCCCGATCAAGTGCACCAAGAACGTTCAGGAACGTGTGCACAGCTACTTGACCGCCTCGAGCCTAAATCACTAAGAGACTCTGATCTTTGACTGCGTCGAGCCCTTTGGTACGACCCAGGAAAAGATCATCGCTCAGGACTTCAAGATTGGCACGTTCCCGGACGGCGAAGTAGTCATGGACAATGAATTCAGGTCTGACCATCTTCCATCCTGGGATGGTCAGGCGCGATCATGGCGCAGGTACTACAAGGAAGTGGCCTGGTGCGCACAGTCAACACCAGCCCACAAGCGCAGGTACCTGGCGGCAAAGCTCATAGGCCGACTTCGGGGCCCCGCAAGGCTCCTAGCCATGTCATGGTCAAGGGCTGACTTTGATCATGCCGATGGAGTACTTCAACTGCTTCAACGACTGGCGGCCTCGCCCCTCGTCAGGAAGTCGTTACCGAATGCCGCGGCGATCATGCAGCAGTACTTCTCCTTCAAGAGGAATCCCGGCGAGGGCATCGGCAACTTCCTGGTGAGGGAGACTCTCGGCTATGAGGAGTTTGTGGAGGCTCTTCTTCGCCTTCACGAAGAGTCTTCCGGTGTTGACCAAAGCCGCAAGGACTTTGGCCTGAGTCCTGGTCAGATTGGGACTATCAGCCCGTCACCAAAGAGATCCCCCCTTCCGAAGGAGAACAAGCTCCCGAAGCACCTGGAGACGTGTCCGGTCTCTCAGGAACTGCCGCACCTGGATCTGCTCCCAGCCAGGAGCCTAGCCCCGATGCACAAGTGGGTTCCCCTCCAGCACAGCGTGTGACAGATACCACTGGCACACCGGGAACCATCACGGAGCTCTCCATGGCGGACAGCTTCATCATGGGTGTTCTTCGTGGCTGGCGTCTTCTTCAGCTTCCCGCAGTCCGGAGGACAAGCGCGACATCCTAAGCACAACCCGTAACTCCCTGGAGTACGAGGCCATCAGCCAAGCTCTTCAGATGCTTTGGGATGAACAACTTCTTGGAAATCGTCAACGGCCTCCTCAGCACCTGAACTACCACAAGGCCGACCTCAATTACCAGGACGCGTGGGATCAAGATTGGGAACCCTGGGACCCTTCTGATGAGGGTTGGTTTGATAATGACTGGACCCAGTCTGGTTGGGAAGAAGATCCTGAGTCATGGTCTTCTCCCGCAGTTCCAGAACTACCTGATGAAGCCCTTTCAGCCGAGGAGCAAGATAAACTCCGGGATGCCACGCAAGCCGAACGCGCAGCCGAACAAATGGCCATGGATGCTCAACGCACCTGGACCGAAGCTCAACGTGCAACTCAACTGGTTCGCAAGGACCGCGGTTTCGGCGCATCGTTCAGCAACTCTGGCAAAGGCAACAGTTCCGGCGGCAAGGGCAGCGGCTGCTTCCTGTGTGGTGGCCGTCACTATGCTCGAGATTGCCCAGATCGCCGACATCCTTCCAAGGGTAAGGGCAAACATGCCTTCATGCTTGCGGATCCCTACAACGAGCACTTCTTCACCGGCAAATCTGGCAAGAAAGGCAAGGGCTGGACGGGGCGCTCCAAGTCAGCCGCGTGGGCCGAACATGATATCTCCTGGATCTCCAAGGGCAAGGGCAAGAGTGATCACCGCCCGACTGTCAACGCCTACGTCCAGGACATGTACGGCATCAATGGCTTGGAAATGCATGAGGGACCACACAATCCCTTGGAGTTGTCATCAGTTAGCCCTGGAAAGGTAGCTCCACATCAAGGCATGCTGGATTGTGGCGCCACCGCAAGCGCTGGCCCTGAAGCCTCAGTACAGCGTCTCATTGAGGCAGTTTTGCGGCAGGACAAGTCCGCCACGGTGACTGTGGACCCCAATCAGCGTCCATACTTTCGCTACGGGAGCGGTCGGTGGGGTCGAGCACAGTACCGGGTGACCCTCCAATCAGAACTCTCTGGTCACCCTCGAGTCTTTCATGTGTATGCTCTTCCGAACCCCCCCGAGTTCTTCGAGCAATGGTTCACCACCGACATGCTGGTCCCGATTCTGGTAGGCATGAGTCACGCAGGTTCTGATGGTGTTGGTATGGTAGTCGATTTGGCCACGGGTTTTGCCATAGATGCCCTTTTACCTGATCCGCGTCCCTACCAGCTGGATAAGAACCACAAGGGTCACTTCATGGTTGATTTGGTCCACTTTCTCACTGGAGGCAATCAAAACACCAGCGCGGATGATCACCCGGTTGTGAAGGTTACCTCCTGGACCCCGACATCAACTACCGGCAAACCCTGGGACATGCACACCCTTTTCCCTTGCGAGATGTACGACATGAATGTCAAGGTTGGCACTTGTTCTCGGGTGGACCCTCCTGTGAACACCTTTGCACCTCATGGTCCATCCCGAGTTTGCGAGCTGTATGCATGGAAGCTCATGAAAGAACATCGAACCGTGCCGGCCTCGCTGATATCAGCACTGGACTCATCTGAGTCCATGGGTAGTGCGCTCTCTCCCAATTCGACTCCGGCACCTCCGAGCCATGTCCAAGAAACTGACCAACCCTTTGGACGTCACTCCGACCACGGCGGAGCTGCCCGAGAACCTCACCTCGAAGAAGAAGACCTCCAAGGTCCCCATGCCCTTCGATCCGGAGAGGAGCATGGAGATGGACCCCCGGGACATCCGCGCAAAGAACACCTGGCCGTGCTTCAACCGCCACCAACCAGGGAACTGGGCAAGCAACCCCCACGGGCGCTGGCTCCACTGTCAAATTTGCGATCTCAGGCTGCAGTACATCCCAAGACAAGGATCCCCGAGTATGTCTACCATGGTGCCCAACCACGTGATGGTCAACCGGGCCATGGTGGAACTACAACAACTTCTACCTGGCCGCATGCCCACTGCCCAGATCTGCAAGGCCATGTTGGACAAGCTGGTAGCCGAGGAGAAACTCCTGGTGATGATCCACAAGGTCAAGGATCAGCCGGTCTCCTCCACGAGCAAGACAAGTCCAGCTCCTCCCAAGCGCACCAACCACAAGGAATCTCCAAAGACAGCCGCAGGGTACACTTCTCCGAGCCCGTCAATGGCGAGCAGTCACAGTTGGGAGAAACCTCAGATGGACACGATGGACATCTTCCGGTACCTCTCCACGGAGGAGCAGACCAAACTCATGGAAGTGGTCACCGAACGTCAGCAAGCAGTCGCGGATCAATTCTCCGAGGAGGAGGAGGAACTTCAAGAAGTAGCATGATCCACCCCCTGCCGGTCAGCGTCGGTGCGAAGGTCATGCAAATGGTGATCGGCGTACAAGCCCTCATGACCACCGAGCTCCTCAACCTCAACTATGGCGACCGCGATGTGATGTGGGAATTCGCATGTGCCCCACAAAGCTGGCTCTCTCAAGCGGTGCAGGACCACGGCATGGATGCCCAACGCATCAACCTCAACAACGGCTTCGACCTCTACAAGGAGGAAACCTGGGTCCGTCTTCGGCAACTTCGTCGTGCACGTAAACCTCGAAAACTGTGGTTCTCACTTCCCTGTACGAAGTGGTGCCGATGGACCAGTCTCAACTACTCCACACCCGAGGGCAAGGAGAAGCTCGAAAAGGACCGCCGTCGCGAACGGAAAAGGCTCCGTTTTGCGAGGGACTTCATCCTGGAATCCGTCGATGAGATTCGCGACATCGACATCTACTGGGAGTGGCCTCATCCTTGCTACGGGTGGGAACAACGACCTCTTCAAGATCTTTCAGCAGAACTTGGAGGTCGGGATATCGAGTGGCTCCACTGTAGAATCGATGGTTGCGCCTACGGCATGAAGGACCACCTCGAGGAAAACTTCCTGGCAAAGAAATGGTCCATTCGCACCACCGATTGCGACTTCCACCGCCACTTTCACGCCAAGGTATGCCCCAAGAACCACCAGCACACCTACATCCAAGGAATCGAAACCTCAAGGTCAGCCTACTATGGTTTTGGCCATAGCAAGATGCTGGCGCGATCAGCTCCTACCTCCCCGCTTTCATCGCTGGGCTCACTCCAAAACCAAGAACCATGGTGCTCACCTGGCCTTGGAACTTGCAGCTCAAGAGGATGGTGATCCTCATGCTCTACCAGCGCACCCACCATCCGATCCTGGCCAAGCACCAGCAAGACCTGAACCTGATGCACTTCCACCTGATGAGCCACAGCCAGATCCTCCAGCTAATCCACCCCATCCACCGGATGCACCCAGTCCTGAAGAAGTGCAACGGTGGGAAGCCAAGCTAGCTCACTTCCACAAGGCTGCTGGACACCCTACGAACTCCAACCTGGTTCGACTTCTTCAAGAAGCCGGACACCCACGATGGCGCATCGACAAGGCTAAGGAGTTCAAATGCAGTGCGTGTGAAGCACTTCGGCCTGGCGGACTTAGTAGTGGACAAGTCCCTCCAGCGGCAACGTATCCTCTATACCAAGCTGGGCAGGCGGTCGGTCTGGATGTCAGCGAGTGGGATGTTCCGGGAGCACCTCGCAAGGTAAAGTTCGCCTTGTTCATCGACCTGGCCACAAAGCTGCGAGTAGTCTGCCCGCTCATGCAGTACAACTTCCTCGAGATGAAGGCGGAGAATGCCGAGATGCTCATCAAGGCCTTCTCCGAACGTTGGCTCTCTGACAAACCTCGACCTGAGATGCTGATTCCTGATTGCGGCAAAACCATGACGGCCAAGTCCACGCACGACTTCTGCAACTCGGTTGGTGTACAGCTAGCCTTTCCCCCGGAAAAGGAAAGCTGGGCACATGGCATTGTCGAGGCCGCAATCCAAGATGTCAAGATGACGGCCACAGCCATCCAGACGTCCAGTCCAGAGCAGAACCCAGAGGTCACGCTCTACTTGGCTGCGGCAGCACTCAACTCCACCGAGTACACACGCGGTTTCAGCTCTTTCCAGTGGTGCTACGGCAAGGCCTACAACATCACGGAGGAGGACATTCGCACCTTCGAACATCTTCCTCAAGATCAGCGGCACCGCGAATTCGAGCAGCTCGTGCAAGCTCGTCAAAAGGCGGAGGATATTGCCCGGTCAACACGTGCAAAGCGCGTTCTCTCCAAGCTGGTCAACACAACAGTGCGACAACCTCTACGCACCTTCCAACCCATGGACCTGGTCAAGGTTTGGAGAAGAGTCTGGCCTGCTGAACTTCATCGAGGAGCACGTCAAGGCCTCAAGAAGTCTGGCAAGCCCCATTGGATCGGCCCTGGGCGTGTGATCTTCCATGAGGTCCTACCTCATCAGCAAGCAGATGATGACCGTCGTCATGTGGTCTGGGTTCTCATTGGCACTCAGCTGATGCGATGCTCCCCACATAGTGTGCGATTGGTCACCGACAAGGAGCGCCTGGTCTTCGAGATTGGTGGCGCAGAGGATCCCTCTCGATGGCGATCCCTCGCTGATGTACTACCAAAACGTGAGTTCGTGGACATGATCGACCAAGCTCCCAAATCGGATGAGCTTGAACTTCCTGACTTACCACCCGAACCCGACAAATCCACGATCATCAAGCCCACTCATCGCATGAAGACCAAGGGTGCCTTGGACATCCGACCTGTACCTATGCCCAAGACCAAGGTCGCTCGCACTGGAGAACCTGAGCCTTCTTCAAGTGCTCCGAGATCTACTTCCACAGCAATGCCCACACAGTCAGCGTCACCCGCCGGAGAGGTCAATGAATACGAAGAGGATCCTGATCTCCGTCGGGAACTCAAGAAAGCCCGCATCAATCCAGATGATGCTCTATGGCTTCAATCCTTGCAGGAGGATACCATCGACCTTCACACAGCTCTCATGGACACCGAGCAAGTGATGGTGAAGGAGTTCAACCTGGAGTTTACCAGTAATCGTGAGAAGAAGAACTTCATTCGCGATCCTCACCTGTTCCTCGTCAAGCAAATGCGGAGCAGCGAAGTCAACCTCAAGAAGCTCACACCACAACTCCGCGAGTTGCTCCACCGTGCCAAGGCCAAGGAAGTCAGCAGCTTCCTCAAAAATGAAGCAGTTCGCAAGTGCCTGGATAACAAGGAGATCCAGGAGGCCTACAACTCTGGGCGCATCATGCGTGCTCGCTGGGTCCTCACGTGGAAACTGGTTCCAGATGAGGAACATCCAGAAGCCCTCCGAGATGCCATGTTTAACGCGCAGACCATGGTCACACCTGACGGTCGCAAGAAAGCAAAGGCCCGCATCGCGGTGCTCGGATTTGAACACCCCGATCTACTGGACCCTTCCTTCCGCACATCGAGTCCGGTTCAAACCAACCTCGGAAGGAACCTCCTGTACCTCATGACCTGCCAGCATGGTTGGGAACTTGAAGGTCTTGACCTTGCCACGGCATTCTTGCAGACCCAGAAGACCGAGGAGGATAAGAAACTCTGGACCTACGGAACTGAAGAGCTTCGAGAAGCCCTAGGCGTTGGTTCCGAAGGCATTCTTCGCATCCTGAAGAACGTGTACGGCTCCACCACGGCACCCCGTGAACTTTGGCAAGATCTCCATGCAACCTTCAAACGTCTTGGTGGCATATCCCGGACTTCAGAGAGATGCATGTGGGTATGGCTTTCGCAACATCAGAAAGACCAACAAGGCCGACCTCTCGTCATTGGTGCCATGGGTGGTCATGTAGATGATTTCCACCGGACCGGAGACAAGTCCAACCCTGAATGGAATGAGGTCTGCCAGCAGGTTGACCGTGCCTACGTCTGGGGTACCATCAAGCGTGGAGAATATCGCCACGCTGGCACCGACCTCGTCATCGGCAAGGATGAAAACGGTGACACCACGATCACTGTCGACCAACAGTACTACATCGAGTCTCTCCAGGACGTGAACATACCTCCCGAACGTCTTCGTCAAGTGGACTCCGTTCTGGATTCCAGCGAAGTTGGACACTGCCGAGCTACCCTGGGAGCCCTGCAGTGGGTTGCGGCGCAAACTCAACCACAGCTCAGTGCGAGATGCAATCTCTTGCTCACCGAGGTGACCGTGAACCCTTCGACCTCTGTTGCACGAGAAATTCAACAAATGGTGTGTGAGGTCCGCAGGAACCCCGTCAAGCTGGAATTCTTCAAGCTGCCTGGAGTCCAATTTTGGACCGACGTAGTGTTCATCACCATGGGTGACCAAGCTCATGCCAACCGACCTCAAGGAGATAGCACTGGCGGCATGATCACCGTTGCTTCAGGCCCACGAGCAATCACTGGCGCTCCCACTAAGATGTGTCTTTTGACCTGGCGATGCTGGAAACTCAAACGCAAGGCCATCAGCTCGAACGACGCCGAGGTACAAGCCATGGTCGAATCCGAGGACAACAGTTTCCGGATGCGACTTCTTTGGTGCGAACTTCATGGCCAGTCCATCCACCAGCACCGCGACACCGACAAGGTCTCTGCCGGCGAAGAGGTGGTAAAGCTTGTCAAGGGCGTGGTCACTACAGACTCCCGAGGCGGATACGATGCTGTGACTCGCCATGAGTCCCCGATGCTTGGGCTCTCCAATATGAGAGCCGCTCTTCAAGCCTTTCAAGTGAGAGAAAGTTTGGAACGCACCCTCACAGAGCTTCGCTGGACTGCTTCGGACTATGACTTGGGCGATGCCTTGACCAAGAAGGCACCATCATGCAGGGCCGGGTTACTTCAGTTTCTGAAGACCTCAGTGTGGTCTATAACCTTCGACCCCAGCTTCAGGAGTGCTCGCAAGAATGCCAAGGCGGGCAAGTCAGCGCTGCAGACTCTGCAGAATCCCTCGTCTACCTCAACGGCCCGATCCCGAAGTAAGCCAACCACGTCATCAACTGAGAAGGATTTTGTGCCCATGCAACACGGCATTTAGAGGCTCATCAGTTGATGCCATGCATGTAGATTGTCCAGACATCAGTCTTGACCCTTCCGCAGCTGAAGGGCCCTTTTTGCTTGTAGCCGAGCCAGACATTGGCCACGACCCCATAGTCAGTCAGCTGCACAGGCGGCTTGAGAAGAAACAAGGCTTGGCGCCATTCGCTCCCCGCGCTACTCCCGCTGCAGAATCCAAAGGTTTCCAGTACCAACGAGGCAAAAAAAGGAGCAGGTAATGACGTAAAAACGAGAAACTTGCGGAAGCGCCATTGATAGAATACTCCAACAGCTGAAAGCTGAAAGGGTCGCTGAGATGATGCCCAATCTAGGGGTTGCTGTTGGAGATGCTGGGCATACTTTGAGTTGGTACCCGTTTCAGCTTGGGCTTTTCAAGGGAAGCCACAAGTAAAACCATTGTCATTTAGGGTCCCCTGGACGTACAATATGTTTCGTTGTCCGGTCCGGGTCAAACCACAGCTAGGATGATGGCTTCACACACAAGCCCAAAGCCACGAAGAGGTCGAAAAAACAATGGCGAAGGGGGGAGTGCTTTGGATAAGGCAAAAACGTGGCAGCATGACGTAGTCCTTGTAAGACCTGCCCACAGGTTTGGCAAATATTTGCAAAGAACAGTCTCGCCAGTATCTACTGTCTGCTGTCCCCCTGCCACATACCGGCATTCCTGCCACTTCAAGCGCACCTGCGAACTTCGTCGATCTCCAATTCCGTGACCTTGGCTTCCTCCATTGCCTTGGTTCTCAGGCGAGGGGAATTACTTCCACGCACCTGGGACTATTAAAGTGACATCCTCAATTTACCCCTAAGATGGTGGTTCAAAGGGACCCCTCAAAAGCATGTTTGAGAACCCCTCAAAATGATCACATTAAGGGACCCAATGAAACCCTCCCGGGGATGGGTGCCTTGTTGATCACGGCGGACGTTTTCTTCGAGTACTCCAAAGTGTCGATCAACTCCTGGCAGCACAGCTGGATGCATCTTGGCGCATTGCTGATTTCTTGCATGCGCAAAGAGAGCGAGTCAGCAAGGAACACACATGAATGACACACACACACACACACACAAAACAGACGCACAGGCGCATGCACAAATGCCTTGCTTTCCAGGATGTCGCCGTCTGCGGATAGTAATCGCAAGATCTCATCTTCAATGTCCTGACGATGACTCGAGAGTAGCTCAGTGACAACACTAGCTCAAACTCAAACTCAAACTCACTCTCTCGCTCTCTCGCATGTCCTTGAGCTGCTTGTTCATGGCTGCACTGTTTTTAACAAGCTCCTGATGCAAGCACAAATTCAAAGCTAGCTGTAAAGCCAAACATGCAGCTCCTGCTTCTTCTCTTCCATCTCAGGCTGCTCCTTCGCAACCACGATGCCCAACATCTGGTCCTGCGGCCCAAGAGTGTGTCCCTCTTCCCTACGACAACAAAAACACGCCGCGCTTCTTGCATAACAGGACGAATCAACCCGCTGGGTGCAAATGATGTGCGCCCACATCAAACTCATGGTATGGTCCATTGGGAAATTGAAGCTGTAAACAATAGGCCTGATTGATCTTACATGAACATAATAATAGACCCTGCAAATTTGCACATGTTTCTTGAAAGAGGCACTCTCTCTCTCTTTCTCTCTCTCTCTCTCTCTCTTTCTCTCTCTCTTTCTCTCTCCAGCAGAGCTCTCATCTTCTTGGATTCCAATGGACCCACCTGCAGGCCCTCTGGAGTGATGGCGAAGTTCAGCAAAGTCACCTGCCAGAGGCCAGGCGCGAAGCGAAAGGGTCGTCTTACTTAATTGACGTCTCCGAGAAAAGAGTCCCCCGCCTTCACCGAAGTCTCTGGCGAGTAGTGAGGGTTTGACAGGGTCGTGGTTATGAAGAAGCGGAATCTCAGCAAGAATGCAGTGAAAGCTTGTGCAGGCATGTGTCAACATTGGGTGACTCTCCACATTGGTGCGTCGGGCCCGGGCTTGTCATCGTAGGCCACCTGCCGACCCCCAGGTTGGTGTTTTGTTTCGTCAAAAGGGCACCCTCCTTTCAGTGTCCCTTGAAACTCCAACCAAAAGAATCTAAAAATACGAGAAACTCCCAAACATTCAGCAAACATTTGTTGCCCAGCTGCATTCTTATCACCCAGCTTGATGGCAAAGGAGGTGCCATCTCGGATCTTCTGCTGCTGCAGCACCTGCCAAACCGCACCCGCATTTTTGAGCACCGCCCCGGTTCTAGATGATGTGTGATTGCACCTGAGGTCACCTCTGCAAGAGCGCAAAAACTCGCTCTCAACCTACAAACAATTTGCCCCACACGAACCTGCAAAACAACCACGCAGGGCTCTCTTGACCTCCTTGGGCCCCTGGCGGGCTCCAATGCAGGGTCCAGCTGCTCGCCGATGTTCTCCAGCAAGATCCACTTGCCAAACTGGATGCCCAGCCTGGGGGAACAAAGCCGGATTTGCGGCAGGAGCCGTGGGCATGATGGGGTTCAGGAATGGAGGGGAATCAAAAATGGTATGATGGTCTTCAAATCTTTCACGGCTACGGGCTTGATGCATAGACAGACGCAAGCCTTGCTCACAAGCAGCTCTGCAGGAGCTGTTGACCAAAAGGGGGCGCTGCCGGGTAAACACGAACTAGAAGATGGGTGGCCCGAAAGCATTAGGAGCGCACGGCGGCAGCTCGCGAGTACAAGCGTTGCACTTCCCGCAATATGTTTGTAGCTAAAAGTTGCGATCTTCCAGCAGGAGCCTTCTGAAAGAGCACTTCGCATTCTACTTTCGCGCTGACAAGTTGCAACCTTGCAGCTGGAGCTCCAATATGCACTTCCCGTACTACTTCTGCTACGAAAGCGTACTTTGCGAACTACTTTCGAGCTTGAAAGTTGCTATTTTCCAGCCGGAGCTGCAACAGTGCACTTTCAAGCCCGCGTTAGCAACTTCTTATGTAACTTGATCGTGCAACTCGCTAGTGCTACTTACTAATGCAACTTGCTAGTGCAACTCGCAAGTGCTACACTAATGCAACTTACTGATGCTATTTGCTACTGTTACATACTAGTGACACTTGCTGGCGTAATCCGCTCCGGGTCTTTCCTGAAGAGCTCTTGGCAATGCTTTCGGGAAAAAGCGTGAACCGCAGCTGAAGGAAATACTTGTTTCTTCCCCAGAACCCGGGTATTCACGCAACCAAACACCTAGAAGGCCCCCGTGACATCTGGGTGTCCTCTGAAATATCAAATGAGTCACAACCAAAATCTGGCATTGAAATGGTCTACCCAGAACCATGTAAAGAAGTCAAAAGGCAGCCGCACCAATTTATGGCTGGGATTGTCCCTTATCCATCCAATTTCCTGGGTAATGATGGAGCCTCAAATGGTTCATTTGGTTTCCATTTGAAGTCACCCGAAAAGGGGGTCCCGCATGTTGGGACAATCCCATTTATCCTGTTTCCAACATTGAAACAAGTGGACAACAAAGTTGGAAGACTACAATTATGAAAACGTTATCCTGCCCACGTCCATGATTGTTGCAAAAAGGGTAGACTTGGCTTTCTCTTTGTTTCCACTTGAAGACCAACCAAATGGGAGGTCCCCATCTTGAAGCCCAGGTATTTTCGGGGCCTTCGGCCCAATTCTGTCGCACTCAGCGCACGGCTCCACTGTCTGCAGGAGATTCGGGTCAGACAGCTTGCAGGTGCCTCAGTCGGCCGGGAAGCATCAGATTTTGACACTCTTGACCGCCAGATGGGAAGGACTCAAAACTGGAATTGGTCCCCTAAAATGGCTGGGATCGTTTCGGGCAAAGGTAATTTGCTGATTGGCTCAAATGTATCCTTTGAGGGGCCCGCACCACATGTCGAACGCATCTCCTTTGGGATCTTTGGGATCCCTGGTTTTTGCGGGAAAGTTCAAAGGGCGCCCCATGTCTTCCGTGTTTTGTCAGTGGCTTGCATGCTGCGTTTAAACATCACCGTGCCAAAGGAAACTCATTTTCAAGCCGGTCCAAAAGGTGATGCTCAAATCACACAAAGGGAATGCAAGGGCCCCTGAGTTGTTGCTCCAGGGTTCTGTTTCCAAATCGGGCCACTCCTCGACTACTTTAGCACCTTCAACAGCTTACAAGGCATCTGCTGGCATCACAAACCCCAATTTGCCACAACCACGGTCAAATTCCAGCCCATCCATGTTGCTAGGATACTGAATGCAAAGCACTATGCAACAGTGTACTTCGATTTTGGCGTGCCGTTTGGGCCCCGGCCCATTCCCTGCTCGCTGGCAACCTTGCCATACAGCTTGATGTACTTGTTCGCCTGGCTGAAGCTACAGGTCAGAAACAAACCTATGGTGCTACTTTTTAAGCCTTGGTTCCTTTGAAGCAACACCGAAAAGAGTGCCCCAACAAAAAGACACACCTGTGTTTTTGGCCCAGGCTTTATATTTCCCGTCACCAAATGTAAGTTGGTGTCGGCTCGTGGCAATGCCTTGCCCTCTTTAGACACCACCCACAGCCCAACCTGGCGCTGGGGGTCGATCATCAAGGGCCAACGCCTGCGTCAGCTTCGGTGCCCAGTCAACGCCAAAAAATCGAATGGACCAGTATGTGCCTAAAATAGTGGTACCCAAAAAAAGGTTGCTTTTTTTCGGCGTCATTTTCCAGATCTTTCATATTTTCCAAAAGGCAAAAACGCCAACCTGTCCAACGTTCTTGGATTGTGCAAGCCAACCAGCCAATTGATGGAACATTGGGGATGAACGGCTTGGATAGCCGAGCCCAACAACGCGGCTCCCGCCTCGCAGTGGCAATGATGATGCCGTTTTCCACGGACAGGTTGTCATTCGGAAGACCACATACGGCCCACTGTTGGATAACCACCTTGGTTCACGATGCAGACCCTCAACAAACTTGGTGTTTTCGTATTACGAGCCAAGGTCACTTGAGTGCTTCCGCAGCATGGCACATCCGTGAGTCACATTTGCTCGTGTCAACTTGATGAGTGTGTTCCAGGCCTTCTCACGTGCGTTTCTGCCAAAACTGATTGTTCCAGAGAACATTGGAAACTTCTGGGCTCCCTTGTTTTTTGTGTGGCGTGGGAGGGCCCAAATTTCTGTCCCCCCAAACCGACACTACACTGCCAAACACATTATCTTGCTCCTGTCTTGGTTGTGGGAAATGTTGGTACCCCCCCTTCTCTTCCTCGAACTAACAATAGACCAAACGGGGTGCTTCTCAAAATGGTGGACTCTCTTGTGATTGGTATCTCAAGGGAAAACCACAAGGCCTACCACCCAAGGGCAACGGACGGAGCTGAGGTCCCTCACAGGTTGGCCCAGCACGGTCACCAAGCTGGCCCCCGCTTTGTGCGTGATGTTCTCTTGGTCCTGTCGACCGGGACCCAAAAAGATGATGACTGCCCCAAAGACTTCCCAGATGAACGTGGAACCCTAAGAAAGGGGCAGGTCTTGGGATCGGAATCTTCTTTGGGGGACGCACTGTCAACATTTTTGAGGGACCTGTTCTCAAAATTGCTTCTAGTGGAAGCCACCTATATAGAGGGTAAAACTTGAGGATGTCACTTTCCAGAATGAGTCAAGTGAGGTTCACCTGAAATTTGAGGGTGGCTTCGCCTCGGCTTCGCCTGGACTACGCCCTTTGCAGTCATTCGCTTTTTCGGAGCTGAGCAGTCGTCGCAAGATGGCACAAGTTCAGCTGGATGTGAATCTTGATAAGGAAGCTGTTTGGGAGGGCATTCCCCATTTTGAGGCCAAAGTTCAGTTGAGGGGACAGTCCTGTCCCCAAATTCGCCCATGTGCACTTCGACCAACCTCCACTGAACTCGTGTTCCCAAAAGAGAGTTCTCACAATGGTGGGGTTTGTCTTGGTTGGCATTTAAAGCGAAACCAGAAGGAAACTAACCACTGTAGGGGAGGGATTTTTGAGAAACGCACAAAAGGGATTGACTGGTGAAGGGCTTCGAATCTTCCGCTGCCGTGCGCCAGTCCTCCGTGGCCAGCCAGAGCTTCTCGAAATCACTGCGGAACTCCCCGGCGAAAGCGCCGGCGTAGCCCACCATGCCTGCAAGCTTCACCCATCAGGGCTTGGTTTAAAGGAAAGCCAAAAGAAAACCACCACTTTGGGAGACACTCACACACACGCACACACACACACACAGCCCTCGCCCCGCCAAGAAAAGCAACAAAACCTGCACATGAGTCACAGTCAAAACCTGGCTTGCTTAAGGAGTCTACCCAAGGCAAAGAGTCAAGAGTTGAGAGGGTGCCTGGACCAACTCATGGGCTGCCCCTTACTATCCATGATCTTCCCGAGTTTGACTATCGCTCACATGTATATTGGAAACTACTCTTTGTCAACGATTAGCATGGAACATCTATAACGACGCAAAGGGTCGGGAAGAGGAATCTCAAGATTTTGAAGACCCTTGACTGCAGGTGGCGGTGTCTCAAAAGTAGGGTACTTTCAGAATTTCAACGTGGTTGGCTTCCTTGTGGCTTCCCTAAGCAACCAACCGGAAAGGTTGTCCCCATTCCAAAAAAAAAAACTCCAGGAGGGTGTCAAAAGCTTTCCCCCTTTTGGCCGCTGGCGCCAGCAGTTGCCTGCGGCAATGAGAGAATCCCCCGGAAGGAGGTCGTACTCCACCGCCAAGTTGTCCACCTCGGTGCACCAAGCTGCTTTCCCGGTTGTGAGATTTGACCCCATGTTGGGTTTGTGTCCATGGAGAACCACGGAAAACATACACCATTCGGAGACTTTTCTTTAGGAGTCTCTCTCCATAGGAAGGGTGGTGTTTTGCTTCCAAAGTTCCGTTTGGGGGGTTCTCAAAAGGTGGACCCCCTTTTGGACAGGTTAAAGGGGAATCGAAGGAAACCAGCCATTTCAGGCTTCCCCTATTTTGAGACGTGCCTATTTGCAAAGTATCAACCCACATTCGATTCTTTGTACGGGCACCAAAAAGTCCCCTGCAAAAGCCCGCCCTAGGCTCTAGTCGAATTCGGGGTTTCCATCACCCCGCTTCGATTCCTCGAAGCCTCGAGCCCTTCTGGCGCCCGCACCGTGGCGGCCCACCGCTCCTTCTCGCCGCCCAGGCCGTCGATGAGCTTGTTGGCGTTGCCCAACCTAAACGAGTGTGCGCGCCAAGTGGCCGCCTGTGTGGGTTGGTTTAAAGGGAGACCAAAAATAAGAAAAACTGAAGTTATTTGCAAGGTTGCACTAGTTTTGTCACTTGCCACTGAGAGCGTAGTTTTGCAGCCACCCTAAAACACTACGACCCTGAAGAGCAAGGTTGCAAAATAGACTCTGTGGACCTCCTGCAATAGGAATCCATTGGGGTCTCTTTTGCAACCACTCAATTTAGGGTACTGGGTTTAGGGTGGGTTTGGGCATGCAATATGCATTCTACGTGTCATGGCAACCTGGGAGGATTAGTCACTTCGCTCCCCCCACCCCAAAACCATGCCGTATTCAGGGAAAGCCCAACCCCAAAATATTTTACGCGAGATGCGGTGCCGTTTTATGGATAATGGAAGGGCTAGTTGGAGGTTCCCGGGACAGCTTTCCTTACAGCATTTTGGGTGATTTCTTGTTGGTGCCCAAAAAAAATCCACAGCATGTCTAGGAAGCGATGACGCTCTTTGCTGGGCGCCGATGCAAAATGCGGCGCGACGTTCGATTGATCTCTCCCCTGTCCCGCCAAGGAGTCATTCCGAAGACAAACTGGAAGCGATGACACAACTGGAAGCTCGCAACACAGGTTGTCGCCATCAATGCCGCCTAGACACTTGATCACACACATCTCCATTTCGTGCGCCAGTTGCTCCTCTGAGTACACGGCTGGGGGGCCAAGCCCTGGTTTGGAAATACTTTGAATTACTATTGTTTAAACAACCCCCTTCGGGCAGGGGCTGAGTGCTGAGACAATTTTTGTCTAACTAAAGACCTGGCCTATCAAAGGGGCAGAGCTCCGTCCTGCTTCGCCACAGCATCGTTGTAGTCTGCCTCCAGCTGCGCCAGCTTGTCTTCCACGGCCTGCGAAGGACCCCTCCAGCGCTGAGTCAAGCTCTGCACAACCATTGCCATCATCAAACCTGGTGCTCAATTGGTACACCCAAAGTGGCACTCACGGTATGTCGAAAACCCCCCACCTTGGAAGCCATCCCCGAGAGACAGGGAATGGTCAAAGCGCCAACAAAAGCGACCTTGGGGCTCGCTTACTCCAAGATACAGGCCACCATGAAGGCTCCCCTGTGCGAGTCCCAAGGAAAACTCCCCCCCCCAGAGGTGGTTGATCTCCAACCAAAAGGGAAATAGAACCTCCGGGTAGCGTCTACCCTGGTTGCCCCGAATGGAACCTTTGGAACCAGTGCCTTGCCTTGAGCTCGGCTTGCGCGTTCCGCAGCTTCGTCATGGTGATCTAGCGAAGCATCGGCTTAAAACATATCCAGTCGAGTATGTCTCCCTTACACATCACTCCACTAAAGGAAACTGTCTTAAATTGGGCCTGCGAAATTCGATCCATGTCCGCTGAAAATGAATATCACGCAGCAAAACCCGCTTGCTAGCTGCACGGACTCTTGAAAAAGGGGGATTGATGGGCACCGGCCTCCAGGCTGGCTTCCGCATCCGCCAACATCCTGTCACGGCATTTGGATAGGAGCATCACTTCACCCTGCAAGACCCCGCCTCCTCTTGGGTTCCACGGCCTTTGCAACGAAGTGGTACTTGTGCATTGCTCTCACCCTGGGCGATGCGCGGAGTGGGCCAAACGCCTAAGATTGGCCTACCTTAAAGTGGGGCAAAACCGGAGGCCGATTTGCAACGCGCGCCCACCCCAAACAGGAGGCCCGTGCTTTCAGCCTCGAGGCCCTGGCCACATGCAGAGGGCCTCACAGGCCACGGAGGACTTCTTGATGGCCGCCGGGTCGAAGTCCTGCACAGATTGACGCAGAACCCAAAAGCTCGTCGTTTTTAGGGCTGGACACTCCATCTTGGACACCAGGGTTGTTTTGGACTCTATGTTGATTGCAGGAGGGCTCCCACTTAAAACTGGTCTGGGACCCCAGAAGGGTGGTTTTGGTTGCCCATCATGACATATGTTTAACAATACGGCTTCAAAAAAAGAAACGACCAGTTCTAGTTCCTTCACCCAAATGAAAAGCTGATTTTCTTCCCAAATTGACTCCAAGACTTGAAACCGACCAAAGAGGTGAGGGGGGCTGTACTCGCCTAAGATAACCTCTGGGTTTCGGTACGGAGCTTACTTCCAGCAGGGGAAAACGCTGTCCAAAACGTACGCTCGCACCTCGCGGTCCACGTACTCCTGGATCTTTTTGATGACAGGCTCGGCAATGTTGTCCTTTCGACAATCAAATCCAGGCTGGGACAAGGCCGCTTCATAAGCAATTTTGAGGAACTCTACACAGATTCCAAGTGCGAGCCTTGTCAAACTCGAACAAGTCGTCCAGGAGCTTCTTGGGATCGCTCAGTGGCCCTTTCTGTGAGGCCTCAGCCCGGCCCAGTGACAAATGAGCTTCCCGCCACGGCTCCCTTTAGTTGACATCATTCACATGGGTGCTCATGTCATTTACATGCATTGTTTCTCCCAAACCCATTCGGATTCATAGCAGTGGAAGCCAGCCTCCCAGTAGTCGTCGATCTTCTTGCCAGGCTGGTTGGGGTCCGCCTTCTTGATCGGCCTCAGATGTTTAATTTGACAGCGAAGCGAGGCGGTCGAGCAGCATCCTACTCACTTCGCTGGATGCATTAAGCCTTATGGGATCATCTAAACATGAGCCACAGTTGCTATTCATTGTCCCCCAGCGACAACAAATTTTGGTGAGCAAGCCCAGTAAAATGGTTGCCCCTTGCTCACGTGCAATCCTTGGCTGCTGACTTGACCTGGAACATCACGCACACTGCCTGGAGGGAGCCGAAATATCCGGCAAACAAATCGGCAGGTCACCCACCTCGAGGGTCAAGCGAACACCATCCGGCGGCTTGCCCAACGCTTTGATCTCCTGCGGCCAACGGGCAACCAGTGGGCTCAGGCCACAGCGACGAAGTCCCAAACGTAATGAAACCGCGAAAAAGAAGAAGACTGCTCCAAATCAATGGATTGGCAAGGGGTGTATATGGTCTTCGATGCAGCCAACGCCATTGTCGAGGTTCAAGCCGGGGCTAAAAATCAAGCTGCCATCTCACATCCACCTGTGTCAACCCTCCTAGCACCTCGTCTCAGGCATTCACAGTCTCGAGTTGACGAGGTCGGACCACAGCAACCTCCCTCCGCAAGCCCAAACTATCAAGAAAGCTAGAACGGCGTGCATTCACCCCAGTACGGGAACTCCCAGAAGAGCCTTGCCCCAAAAACCAACGAGGATAAGCTTGCGCGTACTCTGGCCCTGTGCGTGCTGTCCTGAAGGCTGGCAAGCTTCAGAGACTTCAAGGCCTTTTCGGCCACGTTCAGGGCAGGCCTCAGCCCAAGCGCCCACCCTGCCAAGCGCTGACACATATCTGCCCTCTCCTCTTCTTGTTGAGTGTTGTTGGTTTTGTTTGGCCTTTAAGAAGAGTCAAACAGTAGAACATCCAAGTAGCAAGTTGTGGTTCTGCCCGCTGATCATTCACAGATGGTGAGGAAGATGCTGGCTTGTACCAAGGCATGCATGATCTACCCCTCCGCTGACCCTGGAAAGCGGAAAAGCAGCCGCCATGTGCGAAGACACGCGCTACACCCTGCCAGGCGCAAACTGCACAGCGACAGCGGCCAATTGCATGTACAAGTATGAAAGCGGATTCCCCGGCTGTGTGGAGGGCTGGAAGAGCCACATGCAGCCCCCGGCGTGCAAAGTGGCGCACACCCATCACACCCACGTTTCAACGTGTTCTCAGTAGTTCCGGCCTCGTGTTTTGGCTACAAACAAAATATGGGCATATACCTGCAGGCAACCGTCGGAACGTTCATGCCCCCTATCCACGTCAAACAAATTATCCCGGGCTGAGCTCCGGGCAATGCCTCGTTCAAGTCCTTCTCTGCATCCTCTTTGATGGCTGTAGCTTTTGCAGCCTGGCTTGCAGTTGGCTTCGCGGACTGGTTTTTCAGAAACAACTGGCAGTCAGAATCTTGGGAACGGCTGATGTTCACGTGGCTTCACCTCAAAACCGTTTAAGAGTGGTCCCGCTTTGGTCACCCGACAGTGGGGGTTTGAATTTGTTTTAGGGGCTCTTTGGTGGACATCATGCAGGTGGGGATTCATGTCCACACACAATCCACTAGTGAGGTGGTTCCCTATCGACATTTCGATTCACAGCCAAATTCGAGCATGGCGGTGCCTGTTAACAGTTGGGCAAGGCTTTGCAAATGACATTCACAATCGCACGGCCTGCTCCTTTGCTTCAGTTTCCACTACTGTGCACTCCTCCTTCGTCACAGCAGCCTGAACCAACAGGTGAATTCAATTCCTGTAAGTCCCCCAGCATCCACGACAAGTGCAGACACTCAACATGTCCAATGTGTTTCTCAGGGTGCCATTTTCAGATTGGAGTCAATCCACTGTTGCTGCTAACTAAGAATCTTGATATCTGCTCTGCGCCTATGCCGCACCTCTCTCACTCTGAGGTTTGAACTTTAGCCTTGTCCTCTGTAATGACCACCATCATCTCAGCCACCTGATGGCTTCATGTTGTTCATGTCTCTTGTGGTGCGGCACACGTGTTTTGCTTCATGTAAAGCCGGCTCCTGCCCTTCGGCTCACATCTCCCGCCTTCACCTTGGTCTCCTCCAGAACGGGCTGCTTGGCCTCCAACCTGGGCACATGGCACCACCAAATGCACGAATACGTTTGGTCGGGCCCTGGGAATTCGTTTGGAAGCGTCCCAAAGCTCAGCACCGCGACACGGCGATTTGGGCGCTCCGGCTCCGTCTGCATGTTGGCCACGGCATAGGCGGCGGCACCCAAAGCGTCCAGACCCTTCTGCAGGCGATTCTTCAGGGTACCCACCATGTCCTGACGCAAAAGAATATGTGTGGTGACTCCAAATGGTTGGTTGCGGGGATGCAATGAGCCGCGATGGTTGGTCCAACCTGTGAAGGAAACCCTTCACAAGGACCAAGTTTGCACAAGCAAAAGGCCTCTGTTCAAGGAAAACTGGGCCAGCCGAACGACTCCCTGCAAGTTGTCCACTGTTTGCTCCTAGAACCAGTAGTAAAGAAGTTCCAATGGCCACAGGTCGCACCACATGTCAACATGGCCCAATCGAAACCTGGACGCAAACCAAGATAAAAGGCAGTGCGACGGGTGCAAATCTGATGAGATATGGGTATGTTGCCTTTTTGTTTGAGCGTATCTTTTGGGGTTATGTCAAAGAAAATCCAAAGATATACAACCCATTCTGACTTGTGCCCGAAAGCTTGAGACTAACCCTTGAAGTCTGAAACACCAGTGTGACGATCAACTCGAACAAGAGTGCAATGTGTGGCCTGGCCAAAAACAGAAACGTCTCGGTCACGGCTTGATCAAAGCTCGGCCCATGTCTGCCATGGCCAAACTCTGGTGCAGGAGCCCTTTCATCACCTACTCAGTGGTTGATGACTGGCCATCTGAACTTCAAACATCCAGGATCCGGCCAAACAATACTTGCCCCACTCGCCGGGGACATGTAACTGGGGACCAGAGAGAACCGTGAGTTCGGATTGGTGCATTTTGCAAATCACTAGCTGCCTTTTTGCACAGTCAGCTGAGAGAGAAGGAAGCACCAAACACACGGCCGGCACGAAGGATGCTTGCAGGGGATGGGGTCCGGCCACTACCCTCTTGTTTGAATGTGTCTGTTGAAAGAAGCAAGCAATGCTGGCCCCCGGCAAAATTCAGCAAAGCGCTTTGCACTAGTATCAGCTGTCTGGGTGGATACAATGAATGGGCCAAGCTGTCAATACGGTGGCCTCCCTTGAAGAAGGTGATTCAAGGCAACCATAGGTCAAACAAGGCCAAATCAAAAGACCTTGCCCTAACCACCTTATAGGTTTCTCACGTCCCCAAAAAAAGCCTGGGAGCCACAGGTGTCCCCAGTCCCCATTCCATTCGTGCTCGTCTCTGAATCGGATAGCCTTTAAAACTAAAACTGGGTGGTTCGCCTTAAATGGACTTCCCTTGGCTTCCATTTAAAACCATCCATCTGGATTATCAGGATACACACGTTTTGTGGAGCCTCAAGCCCCCCCCCCTCCCCCCCCGGTCGGTCCCGTCTCAGCGCCAGGACCTGCTGTCAAAAAGCTGGACTCAAACAACGTCGGACAAAGAACATGCTGCAGGAATCATTTCGAGGGGTTCTGTCCCTTGCTGTTTCTCATTGAACTGCCTGCAATGCTGCTTGCTTTAGGTCTCCCATGGCAGACGAGAAATACCGACATAGCAAGTGTCCAAGAATGTGCCGATGGTTCGCAGGGGTTGGCGCTCCAACATCAGCCACTGCTACTGACAGGTCACGGTTTGGCAAGGAAGGGAGTCTTGGTTGTGTGGAGAAGCAGGGGTCGCAGGCTCAAATCCGGCTCCCGGTCGGTTCAAATCTCTCTCACCACAGGGAAAAGAAGGGGACATGAATGGGAATGAACGGGAAGTAAAGGGGAAATCACGGGGGATCGAAGGGGAAATGAATCGAAACGAATGGAAATCAAAGAGAAACTAATAGGAATGAAGGGAAATGAATGGAAATAAAGGAGACATGAAGGGGCAATGAACGGGAATGAATGGGAATGAAGGAGAAATGACGGGGACATGACGGGGGAAAGAAGAGGAAATGAAGGGCAAATGAAGGGGCAATCAACACGAATGAACGGGAAATAAACGGGAAATGCCGGGGGATCGAAAAAGAATTGAATGGAAACGAATGGAAATGAAGGGCAAATGAAGGGGCAATCAACACGAATGAACGGGAAATAAACGGGAAATGCCGGGGGATCGAAAAAGAATTGAATGGAAACGAATGGAAATGAAGGGGATATGAAGGGGCAATGAACGGGAATGAACGGGAATGAAGGGGAAATGACGATGAACAGACAGGGAAATGACAGGGGAATGAAGAGGAAATGAAGGGGGAATGCAAAGTAGAGGAAAATGAATGAAAAGGAAGGAAAGTGAAGTGGACATGAAAGCGAAGTAAAGGGGAAGGAAGGGGGAGTGTAGCGTAAATAACATGAAGAGGAAATTTAGAGCACTTGAAAAGGAACTGAAGCGGAGATGAAGGGAAGGGAAGAAGACATGGAGGGAAATGAAGGGGACATGAAGGGGAGTGAAGGGGACACGAAGGGGAGACATAGGAAATGAGGGGAATTGAAGGGGACATGAAGCAGGGGAACTGCAGGGGAAGGAAAGGGAAATGAATGGACATGAAGGAAAATGAAGTGGATATGAAAGTGAACTGAAGGGATATGAAGGGGGAATGAAAAGGAAATGAATGGAAAATGAAAGGGACATGAATGGACAATGAAGGGGCATGAAAGCAAGAACGGTGAATGAAAGGGAAATGAAACGGAAATGAAAGGGAAATGAAAAAAAAAAAAAACGCAGGGGAAACGACGGAGAAATAAATGGGAAATGAAGGGACATGTTCTTCTTTGCTTGAGGCGTGATGTTCCTTTTACCTCTCAACTTGGAAGGGTCACGGTGAAATGTCGGCGGACTGAGCCGCAGGCTCTAAGCATGCGTGCATGCATGCATTTATGTATGCATGTAATTCATTATTTGTACTTCATTGTAGCGTATTATAATCTCATGGCATGTCATGTCATGTCATATCATGATGTGCTATGTTATGCTATGTTATGCTACGTACCTACGTATGATACAATGTACGTATGTATTCTTCAAGAGTTGTTGCTACAATTTGTGATCTCAACCACCTACATGTGATGGCCTTACCTCGTTTTGATTTTTTGGGGGTGTTCCTACCTCTTCAGAACTTTACCCAAACAATGTCCGCACAGCCTTTCCTGTGGTCTTCTGCATATAAAGGCAGTTATGCACGCACGTATGTAGGTATGTAGGTATGTGTAGATATGTGTAGGTATTTGTAGGTATGTGTAGGTATGAGTAGGTATGTCAGTATGTAGGTATGTAGGTATGAAGTATCTAGGTATGTAGGGAGGTAGGTAAGTAGTAGGTACCTAGGTAGGTATGTAGGCATGTATGTGTGGTGATGATGTATGTATGTATGTATGTATGTATGTATGTATGTATGTATGTATGTATGTATGTATGTATGTATGTATGTATGTATGTATGTATGTATGTATGTATGTATGTATGTATGTATGTATGTATGTATGTATGTATGTATGTATGTATGTATGTATGTATGTATGTATGTATGTATGTATGTATGTATGTATGTATGTATGTATGTATGTATGTATGTATGTATGTATGTATCTGTACGTCTGTCTGCGTGCATGCATGCATGCATGCATGCATGCACGAGATGGACGGACGGACGGACGGACGGATGGGTGGATGGACTTTATGTATGCCCGAGGTCTGCGTGTGTTGGTTCCTTTAGCAAGAAAAGTACTTTATGGGTCTGGAACCTTTGGACACCCACTCGGGACGCACGCAAGTACAAAGCAAGGCTATCGGGCGCCAGCTGACAAGCTCCTGCCTTCTTGAACGAGGAGATCAGCTCCAAGTAGGAGGTGGGTGTGATGTAAATCGCCCGCCTGGAGCGATCAAAACGCTCCAAGGCGCTCCTACGAATAGAAAACACACTCTCCACGGAAGGGAAAGCACGTCATTGCTGGCTATACTGGTAACTGTGGTTGCAACTGAAACAATATTATAGATTTGTGCTGTCAACATGTGCTCAACACGACAAGCGCGCCAGCTTTCTGCATCAGAATTCTTGCGGGCTGCTCAAGAACAAACATGGGGCAAAAGACATATCAAACACAAGCCTCAGAGCTGCTCATCGTGAACTAAGTAAAACTGACCAACAGTAGCAGCAGACGCAGCAGCAGCAGCGGCAATGGGTGCGTATTGTGTTGGGCAATTTTAAGTGACAAAGAAGTAAAGCAAACATGGATTGGGCTGAAACGCAATGCGCTGAGAGTGTTTTCTGCTCCCTGCGGTCAACCCGGTCATGCTCATAATCAATCTATTATCTTCGCTGATTCTCAAATCGGTGCGGTCGCTCCCGCACCTCAATGGAACCTGTCTCATACAACTTTTTAACCTTGTTCCAAACCCCTGCTCACTGGCCTCTGTCAACCTAGTGAGACTCAAGAGGGTAAGAAAACAGGCATAACCGCAAAGAGTTCAGCATCCAGAGCCGAGATCTTCCGCCTGCCTCACAGTCTCCATGGTCTTCTTGGCTGCCCTCTCCACGGACTGGTGCACCACAGAAAACGCCTTCAAAATGCCTCGGCAAAGTGTTGCCCGCAGGCAGGCAGCACCCCGTTCCTTCCTGACCATTGACCCTGTTGCCTGGTCACCCTTATAGAAAACGAATTGAAACCCCCTTTTGGTTGATCGGAAGGCCTTTCTTCTGTGGGTCCCGAACCCACAAAACCACAGGGTATTGAAAGGGGTGCCAAAGTTTGTTGAACTATCGGGAATAAAACAAATTACACCAGCATAGACCCAAATAGCGAAAACAGGCGCATGATTGCACACCAGCACCTCTAACAGCACCCCCCGAAGAGCGCAGCAAACGGCACCCCTGCACCAGCACCCCAACCCCCAACTGCACGCCCCCTAGCACCCAGCCGTCAATCTCGCGAATCACTTTCCCCTCCTATTAGAAGTTGGAACCCTATGGCTTTCAGCTATCTTGGGAAATAGAGGGTGCCAATGTTCTTCCACATTCTGCAGTCGGTCCCGAACCCTCCAAACAGAAACGGACTTAAAAGGGGCCGTTTTGCCCATTGGGAACAACCAAAAAATAGCTCAGGCCGAAAAGCCCTCCAAGTTCGGCAGCTTCAGATCCTCCAAAGTCATCTGCTGCTTGCCCACGCTATACAGCGCCTGAAGAAATGTGCTGTGGCTGAGCTTCCTCACACGCGAAAAACACGTCCCCACTCAGCTACGTCCAATCTGGTCGTTTAGAAGATGACTTTCTTTGGCGGGCACCACAACTTCTGGGCGGTGAAGGCACCCTTCTGAAACCACGACCACGGCTGCGGAGCCTCCGCCGGCCACTCGGCGAACCAATCGATGGTGCAGCAGTTCACGAGGGATGGGAACATCCGTAGGCCTCAGCTTACGGAAGTTGGATGGAGCCCTTGGTGTAATATACGGGCATACATGGCTGTGGGTCAAAACCAATGGTACCATGTTGGGGTAGGTGCACCACCCATTTTATGTTCGGACTCCCTTTCCAAGCCCAAAAGTGTCCAACCCCCAGTCAACACAAAACCACTTTTGAGGCTCTGTGCGTGGTTGGTTCCTCCACCTTGTGGGGGGGCGGGGGGGAGGAACCAAGACTCTTGACGATCTCCCCTAAAAGTATTGACACTGGGTCACTAGGGCCACCACGAGTGCGGAAAGCATCGCCCACCGGAGAGAACGCCAAGACCACGTGCACGTTGGCCTGCACGCTTGCCGCCGCTTGTGGCAAACTTTGGTCTTTGTTCCCCCTTTTTAGTGGCTTGAAAGGAAAGCCTCAAAAGTTGCCCTCTTTCAAGACGCAGCAATTGCTTGGCCCCTCGGCCCAGGCAACAGAAGACGCAAGCCTTGACTCGGCCCAGGTAGGTGCTGAAGACGTTGGCTTTGGTCGGCGGGATGCCAGCCTGAGAGCGGTCTTGACTTGGTTCTGTATCAGAATTGTTGGGAGTTTCCTTTCTTGAGAGCGCCCCTTGAAATTGGTTTTAAGGGGAAACGACATAGGGAAACCCCCCCAAATTGTGGTAACCAATGTGAAAAGGGATCTCTCCGTCCACGTTCATTGGTTGTAAAATCGTTCGACAAGTAGAATGTGCATGTGTGTGTGTGTGCCCAGCCTGTTGGCACGCCGCTCGGCAAGCCTGCATGATGGAGTCCATGTCCTGATCAGAAGCCACTGATGATACTGATGAGTTTTACCATCTGCTTGGGATGACATATAGATCATGTTACTGCTTCACTCACTGACTCGGACTCTGCAGGCCTCGTTCTTGTAGAGGTTGGGGACATCTCCGGAGTTCAAGACGTTGTTGATGGCCTCCACCATTTGCTCGTTGACAATCTGCGTGTCCGCGAAGAGGAACGTAGTTTGCTTCTGCTCACTGCCGCACTTCATCAAGCAGGTCTTCAGGTCATCTTTGAACTCTGTCATGCCGTAGCCCTTAACCACATCAATCTGGAAGATTTCGTACTCCGACATGAAGCTGGCCAAACGCGACAGGGACTGGCGCCCGGATCCTCCCACGCCCAACAGCAGGGCATTGCCAGAGGGCTGCCTCAGCACACGGCAAACCCGGGCCACGTGCTCGCAGGCGTCAGCGAACATCACCAGCGGCATGGGCACGGCGAACATGTTGTTGTAGTCATCCAGGAAGCCTTCCATCACCGTCTTCATGGCACCCAAACTCTCCACCTCCGCATAGAACCGATCTCCAGAGGAGCTCATGAAGTCCGCAAACACCAGCCGGTCCTCCAGAAAGCAAGCCCCGAAACGAGAAAACGCAGGTAGGCGTTGTCTGACGCTCAGGTTTTGAACATCTGCCGACTTGGGTATTAAACCACAACCAAACTCCAAAATTGCGGCAAGCCACGGCTTGCTCAGAGGAGCCCCAAACTGCCAATCTGTCAGTGCAAAGAGTGTTTCATCAAACTGCAACAATAAGATGTCCCTCTTTCTGGAGCATAGTCATTCCAGGAATTTCTTCATCGTCCCCATCCCCTCCTTGTCGAAGATCTGCACGGGGCTCACTCCGAAGGGCCCGCTGAGGTGGTTCTCCAGCTTCCCCCGCAGCCAGGTGCGGTCCTCCTCCGTGGTCAGCCGATCCCCGTAGACCCGGATGTTCTCGTGGCAGAAGCAGCGGATCACCACCAACGGGTCGGAGACCTCCGCTGAAAAACGGGAAACAACTCCGTGTTTTCTCGCCGGAATCTCAAAAATGGAGAAAGGGGATGGATGAACTCTTGGGCTTGCCCTTGCAAAAATAATGGGGAACTGGGGGAACACTGAACTCTTGTGGAAATTGAGGTTGAGGTCTTGGGTTTGGACCTCAAAATGAGGGAAGGGGCCCCGGAAATGCTTGGTGCCCTTTGGGTTTACCTTCAAAAAAAGGAAGAGGGCTCTTCAAAAAATAGACATGGTGTTCGCACTTCTGAAAACCACACCTTCTTGGACTTCAGGGAGCAAATCCCTTGGAAGACCTTCCAAATGTCCCGGAGGTTGAAGGTGTAGTGGCTCTTGGAAGGCGTCGGCAACAAGTCGGTGCCGGCGGCTTCGAACATGTCGATGGAGCAGTTCACAATGTTGTCCTGCGAGCTTTTGTTTTGCTTTTTTTTTGTGTGAATGTTAAGTGGTTGGACCAGAAATGGTAAACATCTGAGTTCGGTGGGGATTCCTGTCCACCAGCCACTTTGCAGGTTCCCTATTAAAATTCACGGCCAATATTTGGTACGCAACATGATCCTCTCTGCGGGGAAGTATAGGGGATAAATTTCATGCAAACATCTCTCTTAATCTCTCTCTCTCTGTCTTTCTCTTGGCGCATGTGGACAGGGTCAGTCAGGCCTTGCCTTTCATCCAGGACAATGTGAGCTTGGCCAATGTCTACCCCCAATCCACTAAAAGCAAACCGGACGCACAGAAAGCTACCCGAGCTACCCCGTTACACCCCGGCAGTTCTGGGGCACGCTCACGCTTCCAGTCCTTGAGGTCTATGATGGATCTCTCGAAGCCCTGCTGCAAGAAGTAGTCCAGGATCGTGGAGAAGATGCCGAAGATGGACTCCCGGGACATGTCTGCCGCCACCACCGTATTGTAGTGCCTGTTCCGGGCGCCAAGAATCGGCGCAGTCGGTGCACAGCTTCGCTTTCACTAAGCAATCAAACACAGCACGTCTCAAACACACACTTGCACTCCGCAGCGAAAAGCACGTGTGCACAGAAGTGAGCCACTTCCTTGGTCCGCCCTTGGGCATCCTGCATTGGGCTCCCGTCTGAGCCTCTTCAGGCGCCCGGAGATCTCCGTGCGGCCGCCACCAGGAGGTCCCATGGCCGAGACGTGAACAATGTCCTTAGATTCCCACTAAAAACAAATGCTGACAGGAGTTCTTGCTCACCAAGGTTTTGCAACCTTTATTCAGGAGGAAGGTTCCTTATTTGGGATTCCTTTTAAAAGGTTGGCGAATAGTTGCCACGGTCATTCCCGCTGAGGATCAAATCAAAACTCTAGGGGAGGGGAATGTGGCTCCCAGGAGAGTGTTCTTCATGTGTACAGATCACATGCACACTCAGATTTTGCTCGCTTGGACCCTACAAGAATCATCCCCTCCCAACGAACACCCGATACAATGATCATGACTTTGGATCTCACTTTGGGCAGCACTGCACCCCTAAGGCCCTAAGAGTCCATTATCCCTGGGCTTGGGAGCGGGCGATGATCTCCTGCATCTTCAGTTCCTGGCCGGAGTCGTCTTCTTATGCCCAAAACGCGGAAAATGAACAGTTGGTCACTTGAGCACATTGACATGGTTATCCTCCAACCCGAGCAGACAGGGCTCATCAAATGCTTGACCAATCCCAAGTGGCTGGATATGGCTAAATGTAGAACCGTCATGTTACCCCCAAAATGGCGTACCCCTCTGCCATCGCCCGCCTTGCGGTTATACCATCCGTTGTAGTCCATCCATTGCCGGATGAGCTCAATGGGTGGCTGTGCCCCATAATACTCCTGCCAAGTCGCCCCGCAAAGTCCCAAGCGCTCGGATGCCTCTCCCATGTCAATTTCAGATAACCCCCAGCAAAACATAAAATTCGTCCTTCTTGGGCATATTCAGGTCATCGATGAAGATGACGTTCCTCTTGCCCGCTGGTGGACCTCACCCCACAAGCACTCGCAGGCACAGCCATGAGACCGAGCCGCGGGCCGTAGACGCCACGCCGGCGCTTCTCGAACTTGGAATCCAGGAGATCCTGGAAAGGAGAACCCCCCAAAAAAAATGGCTTATCTTTGGTTTCCCAAGCAAGCAAATGTTCTGTTTGCAGATGCTCAAGAAATCCGGCCTGAAGCTGGTTCACATGGGTCTGGGCCTTGATGGCAGGGCCAGTCAGCGCGGACTTACACATAAATCCACCAAGATCCGTGCAGAGAAGTTGATGAAGAGAGGGATGATGGATTCCGGCGCGTCCTTCTGCAGCCACAACCTTGCGCGAAGTCATGACGCCATCTCAATCCGAAGAAAACACCAGAGCAAGGCAATAATCCCGTCAACGAGCATACTTGGGATAACCCTCAATGCAACCAATTCGTCCAACCTACCAAAATGGCCATTGGGAATCGGTTGTGGGCGCTGGGCGGCACTGCACTGCCGAAGTTTGGTCTTGAGGCGTTCACGACAGGTACACCGACTTGCCACTGCCCGTCTCGCCCGCGACAATGACATGCTTGTCCTGGCGCTTACCAAGCATTGCCCAGCACTAAGCTTTGCAAAGGGGGGTCCCGAAACGTGGACCTTCTTTTGGCTGTCCAAACGAATATCCAAAGGACCCTTCTGCCATTTTGGGATCCCCTCTTTGAGGAAAATGCCAAACCTTTTGGTTGAAGAGTAAACTCTACCAAACTCTGCAGCCAATTTCGTTGCTGCCCTGAGCTCCTTCAACAACAGCGTGGCAAACGTGTGCGTAAGGCGGATGGAGTCCACTGTCGGCCTTCGTGGGATGGGCGTAACTTGCATGCTGAAAACCTTATCTGTCGCAAAGGTCGGGTTTGCTCGGCCCAAAGAAGGCATGAAGGGCGAGCTGAGGCAGCAGCACCACGATGTTCTGGTACTCAGAACCTCTCACCAGCTTCAAACGCCCAGTGCCCAGAGCTTCCAACGCACGCGCCAGTGGAAAGCATCCTCGGGCCCCTGCGAGGTGGCACCGTGTACTTCGGAGCCTCGGCCACAAGAAATACGGCGCACAAAGCAACGGAAACGAACCAAACTGCTTGAATATGTATGTTGGAATTGCCCACCACAACGCCCTTACACTGAGCTCGCAAGACGAAAAGTGCAACAAGTGACCGAGCAAGGCACCCAAGTCTTCCATGGAGTCCATTGGCCCTCGCGCTCGCCCTGCAAAGGCAATCAAACGGTGAGAAAGTTGAGCGGAGAGGGGTCAACTCTGTGCCTCGGTCTCATACACAAAGTCATACCTCGGGATTCCAACTGCCCACTCGTGTCAGTGCGCGGCGCAAAGCTTTTGCCACAGCCAGGTTGCCAGAACATGCTGTTGTCAATGTTTCCGCCGACCTGCCGACAAGCTGCTCAACACTACCAGCATATGTCATGTGGTTGTCGGTTGTCAAGTAACCCCATGCAACAGGCAAATAGTGGGACCCCTCGTCTACTTCTCATGGTTCTGAACACTCTTAGCCAGAATCACCTTGCCTCGGTGCCTTGCTCCTTGACTGCTTCCCACAGCTTGTCCTGACAGTGCGTATGTACAACATTCTCAAGCCACCCCAAACAAACTCACATAGTCAAGGGGGATGCGCGCAGAGGAAAGAACACAACGAGGACAGGATGCTGAACACATTGGCAGCTAAGCTGCATTGAAGGTCTGCCGGCCCTTGTTGTCGCAAGTAGCACCTTGTAGTCACATTGACACAAAACCAACATGCTCCTTGTGTGATGGTGGCTGGCACTCAGTCAGAAACGTGCTGACTAAGCATAGCCGTGCACGAAGTTGTCCGTGCAACAAGCAAGCTGAATGAGACGGAGCCCCAAGCCATACCGTCACTGAGAAGGCCGCCGACAGACCACACTAGGGTGAAGAAGTACAAAGGAACCAAGTGCGACCTGCGTGACAAAACACATCGGTCTCTCCTCTTCCCGAGACCCTTTACTTTTTCGATGGGTTTGGTGAACCCTTTGAACCCTTTGACCCTTTCCAGGTTGGTTAAAACAACAAAAAAGGAAAACCAAGGGAAATCCACACGTTGATCCTCACCGCTCACGTAAGTGCACGGCTGCAGCTTGTTGATCTCATCCGGGCTCGGGGTCTTGGCCTCCGTGGGGATGTACTCCGAAAAGTAGCAGTCCATCAGCCTGCCGCTCGTCGGTTTGACTTCTCAACATGAGCGCGGCTTGGGATGGTAGGGAAACCACAAGGAAACCGCCCAGTTTTAGTGGTTGCCGATTTTGGGGTGTCGCTGTTGGATGGTTCTAAGGAGCACCGAAAAGTAACAAGCTATTTTAGGGAGGACGTGCCAGGCCTGAAATGCGACTCACAAATGTTGTTGTCCACAGTCATCGAAGGCTCCTGGCTCCACAGTCATTGAGGTTTCGAGGGGGCATTCTCTAAAAAATGCCCATTCAATTTGTGTCAACCTGGCAGGCTTAGAAGCTTGCCAGACACGTCAAGCAGACCCACTGTTAATCGTTCTATCCTACAAGCGGCCCAGTTAAGGGCATTCACGGGGACGCCCCACAAGGATGACAAAGAAGGCAGCAGGATTCCAGCACTATCGCCCAAGGATAAACTCTGGGATAGACTATGTTCCAAAAGGAGGAATCGCAGGTCATCCTGTAAGAGAACAGTGTGGTTTATTCCTGGGATTGAATCATTATGCAAAGTTAAAAAGTGGCGGGCTGTTTGTGCATACATCAGGAAACCTGCTTTGCCATGGCCTTGGTCAGCTTGCGAACGATCCGGATCATCGGCAACGTGTAGGCCTGGATGAAAGCTCAGGGCTGGACGAGAGTACGTGTCAAAATACCCCCCTCCAGAATAATGAGGTTTTACGTTTAGTTTCCATTTAAACCAACCGAAACAAGGTACAAGTACTCGCAAAAGACGCACTCCGGAGATGCATGATCTAGCCGCTTCTAGCCACCACTTCACCGCGCATCCAGTTCTCTGCATGCTGGCAACTTGCTCCGGGGCCCATACCAACATGAGTTCCTTGAGCTTGTCACACATCTCCTCAAAGGATGACAAGTACGATGCCCCATTCTTTCACCCATCGTTCTTTTCAAAGGTCAAATTTCCATGCGCTTCTGGCATTGTCGGGAAAAGAAGGATCCCTGGAAATTGGGGGAAGCACCACTAAACGTCAGATTGCTTGAGCGACACTTCCGGATTCTCCTGCTTGAAGGTGGACGGCAGGCGTTCCACCCACGACCTCGAGCCATCCTTCTCAAGATCACACCGATCTGAGAAGCGCACTGAGAAGCGCACTGAACCAAAGGCTCGTTGCCCAAAGCAGAAGGCTCCATGTACACCTCATGGGAATGAAATGGAAGGCCGTACATGGTTTATGGCTAGGCGGTTCCAACCATTAAGACTCAAAACCATCCTGTGCTTTAATCTTCCTAGGACCCTTGACCACCTTTCCTGGGTGTTTGGCAAATGGAGACCAAAAGGAAACAGGACACCATGAAAATGCGCCACTGGGAAGCGCGCCATGCCGCATCGGCTCACCGTGGCAGGCGATGCCACTGACAGATCCTCCACTTCGAACACCATCCTGGCAGTGCCACAAATTGTCTGATAGTCAAGCCATACATTGGAGCCAACCAAAGACTGTGGGCTCATATTTGCGCCTATTGATGGTTGAAGCTGGGGGGAGAGGCATTGTCAAACACTGGCTCAGGCCTCATTTGCGGAGTCAACGAGATGATTTCGCCAGAGGTCAGGCAAAGCTTCTTGTTATCATCCAGCACGGTGTTCATGGACCTTAGCAGGTTGGATGTCAGCACAGGGACTCTTCCAAAAGCTGTGTATGTGTGTTTGTATGCGTTTGTATGCGGCTTTGAGCATGGTGCGTGTTGAAACCACTCAAGAACATGGAGCAAAAGTACTCATACATCACCTAATCCGGGCTCCTGGCTCAATCCATAGGGCATCCACCGGGCCATCAAAAATCACCTGGGTACACAAGGAATGGGGACGGATCAACAGGTTCGGAATCCCTTCCAACTGATTGCTGTCCTCTTGATTTCCTTTCTGATTCGACTGCAAAAAGGAGGTTCCCGCTTCCGACTCAGGACGGGGCACAAAGAAGATTGGGGCAAAAGCGCACTAGCCCCTAAACGCTGGGCAGGGACAGTCTAAGTCTGGGGCCCAATGGTTGTCAGCACATCCTGACTTGCCGCTGGCCACAGCTGTGCGTACCTTGAAGGGCTGACCATGGCAGCAAGTGATTCAACTATCTCTCGCTGGCAAACCAATCGCAAGTTAACCGGGAGAAAAAGGAAAAAACGCAAGCGAAAAGGGATCTTCGATCCTGTGATTCTCAGCCTCCCACGCATTCGCTGGCCACGCCATCGGACCACTCGCGTGTGATCTCGTCGAAGGCTCCGTACAGCTGTGCCTCAACTTTTTGGAGCCGGAGACAAGGCCACGCCGGGCGCTGCACTGCCCTCCGGATATTGTGGCTGGTCAAGCTGCTTGGAAGCCAAAACTGAGAGTATCTTTTCAATGCGCTCAAAAGTGACCCGTGCCTGAGTAATGGCCTTGGGGTTCAGGATGTGGGTCTGCACCTTCTGATACTTGGTGTCCCCGGCCTCACGCGCTTTCCATAGCAGCGAGACATGTGCGCCTTCATCCGAGCCCCGCATGGCGTGCCCCCTTCTTTTTGTGTGGAAAATTTGGGCGAGCACCCCATGGCCTGCCATGCTCACATGAAACGCCCATTGGTTGGTCATGGAAGCTTCGCTGGACGCGAGACCTTGCAACGGTTACGGTCAACTGTCGCATGTACCCTGGGAGTGTAACCTTGCAAACTAGGGCATACTGGACTTAACTTATAATCATTTATATCCACAAATATCCATAGATAGTGTGTGTGTGTAAGTTTTGTGTAGCATAGAGTCAAAACGGCGGGTACTGTCGCAGTATACCGTGTACTATCCACAAATATCCATAGATAGTGTGTGTGTGTATGTTTCTGTATAGCATAGAGCCACAACGGAGGTACTGTCCCAGCATACCGTATATACCGCGCCACTCATTAGTTCTTGATACCGTCACCACAAAGCCTAGGCCTAGGTGTTTCGATGCACATCCTCTCACTCACAACCCTGGTCGTTCCGGTGGCTCGCGGTAGCGGCCTCGCACATGGCGATGGAGGTGGCTTGCAGCAGCCGGTAGTTGCATGTCTTGCCGCCTGCACGCTGGCAGCCCCAAACACTGCCCGAGGGGCGCTTGCGGGACCTGATTGCGCGTTGCTCTCCTTGCCAAGGTTACAAGAGGGCCCAAAGTCTCCGTTCGCTGACTTCTCCAGCCTCCAGTTGGCCCCACCAACATGAGCCCGTGCCGCACTCCGATGGTGTCAATGAGCTGCACCACCTAACGATGCCGTCGGGATGAGAAAAGAAAGAAGACCTGACTTTCTGCTCTTGACGTAAAGATCGTCTTCTTTTGAGGGAAACTTCGTGGCAAAATGGAAACCAAAGAGAACTGCAAAAAATGTGGACGGTTCGAGGCCCAAACCTTTTGACACACCCACAGGCCGAACAGCGGTTGTTTCCTCTGGCCGTATCAACGGCTCTTGGCTTCGTTGCACAACACCCGGCCTTCACAACAAAGTTGTCCGTGAGCTGGAGGTTCTGCTCCTGGTGCCCACCCACCCGACATGCAACCCACGGGTTCGACACGGGAGTGTACCTCTGAGATTGTTGGCAAAACAGCTTCAACACGTCTCGAGCTCGGGGCCTTCCAACTTCAAGGCTCAAAGCAGAACTACCCCCCACAAGAGTCACACAACTAACTGGCGGCTCCTTGCCACAAGCCTCCATCACAGGAGTGAGGTTGCCGTACTCAACCACAGGCCGGTCTGTGGTGGGGAATAGGTCTGAGATGATGTTCCTCGGATGCCATCCATTCGATTCTGGGTCAATGGTATGCTCCCGTCGCATGCTAGGATGCAGGCTCGAACAGAGGCAGGTCATCCTGAAGCAGGTCCGAGCGTTCCAGCCAGGGCGCGAGTTTGGCCATGGTTGAAATACCAACACATGATGTGCCCAAAATTTTCTTGATGGGAGCGTCCGTCAAAACAAAAATAGGCCCAGGTGGTATTCCGAACCTTCCGGAACCTTCCCTGACAGCAGCTCCAAACCACTAGAGCTCCATTGGGCAGAGACGAAAAGAAGGCTTGTCTCCAATTGGCAAGAACTCCTCCCCCGATGTCCGTTTGCCTTGCGTGGGTGTAGGAACTCAAGACAAGTACTAAATCAAACCCCTCAAGCCCCAAGAAAGCCGACCGATGGCAGCTCCTAGGTCCTAAGTCTTTACTCCTGGCAGACGTGCGCGTCAGGCCCGCCTTCAGGAACTTGGGCACGTTCACATCCCGAAGCGCCCGCAAGGTGATCTGGTCCTCTGGTAGGTCACCCACCTGCCGACGTTTGCAGAGAGGATTGGGAGGGGGGGGCATAAGAGTTCCGTTTTTGGAGCAAACACGGTAGAATTCAACCTCTCTCCCAAGGGAATCGTTGGTGTGCCAAAAGCTGGCTGGGCCCTTGTTAGGTTGTTTCGGGTCAGACTACAATCTTCTCCCTCACTTTGTAGCTTCCTGCTGGCTTGTTTCTTTTGTTGCAAGGCCTGTGGTACATGCACGTGGTTTGTGCAAATCCCAACGCATACTTTCGGGGAAGGAGGTACAGTAGATTTGCTCCACAGCCATCTGTCCGCAAGGCCTCCCGCTTCAGCTTTCCGCACATCTCAATGGTACTTTTCACGGCGCGCATGCCGTAGTCGTAGTGGAACCTGGACCCACGCAAGATGAAGCCAATTCGGCGCACGGCGTCCATTCATTTCTGCTACTGTACTTTGTATGGCTCTCACCACTTCCCGCGTTCAACTCAGCTCTTGGCTGTGAGGATAGCTGCTCAGATGAGAGCGTGAACGTTGTCACCTTGGCGGCGCGGCGATAACGCCCTGCAGTATGACTGCTGATACTAGTGTGCCTTGCTCCCAGAACAAGCCAGCAAAAAGCTGTCAAGATAGTCCCCAGAAAAAAAGTGGTTTTCCTTTTAGCTTCCTTTGAACAAACCCAAATAGATGAGCACACCACCACTCGGAAAATCCGCAGCGTGTAGATGGCAGTCCGCAACTTGGTCTTCCTTCGGATCTCTTATCAAAGCCGAAGGCTTTTGGGGCTGCCATTTTTTGGGCATGGTGCGCTGGGTGTCCAAAACCCTGTAATTGTCCAGCGTTTTTGGGGCTTGCCTGCTAAAAACCTGCGTTTCGCCTAGGTCTCTAGGGGCGGGGGGGGTTCCCCCGGACGCGCAGGATCTGCATCCCCAGCATCAGCAGGGTTACCTTGCTGCTATGAATTCGTCTCTTTTTTGCAGATACTAATGGTGTTTTGCTGCTTCAAGCGATGTTGGAATCGTCCTGTTCGGGGTCTGCGTGGGGCCAAGTGCAGTGATACGTTGAGGAACTGTTTGAATTTGCAAAAATGAGTGTTTTTTGCAATTCCCCACCTGTACGGAGCAGTTACTGCGAAACATTCCCTGCATTATCCTGTTTTTGGAAGTCTATTGCTGGGGTATTTGAAGGGGGTTGCTAGTATCTGCTTTTGATGGTTGATTTTGGGAAAATATCATTTGTGGCCAGCCGGCTGCATTCCCAGCATTCCCGACATCTCTGGTATTTTCTGTGTTACGTCAATTTTGCGTGTCTGAAAGTCTTGAAATGTTGGATGCGAAGATTGGGTCTGTTCCTGTACGGTGTGTGGTTGCATCCCTTGCATTTCCAGCATCCCCAGCATCTGGGACATGTTTCCTGACTGAAAAATAGGAAAGTGCCAAGAAGGCCTTGTTGTGGCACTTTCAGACTTCCACGAAAAAGAAAACAGGTCATAAAATCCCTTGCACCCCACTGGCGTCGGCGGATCGCGTAGCGATTTCAATAATGCACTGTCTGTCAAATTTCGAGCACGGGGCCATCTTCTTTGCCAGGACCTTTGCCTCTGTGAAGCCGTAAGCATAGAACCTTCGTGGTGCACGCAAAGCAGCCACCCAATGAGAGCTGGTCTCGTCCCATTCCAAAGAAAGCAAGCGTGGAATTGGTCCAGGGCTGCTGCATGATCTCCCCGATGAGGGCGTAGTCTGGCACCATCATCGCCTAAGCAAGAAGAGTCACAGGAGCCCTGGCCAAAAGTACTGTGTTGATCTCGATCATGAGTCTTTGTGGTGCCTTCCATTGCCCACACGGGTTTGTCTCTGAATAGGCAAATTCGTGAAACTTGTGGATTCTCTGTGATGTCCCTCCAACCCAAACAAGACCACATCTCATTTGGACCCCCCCCAAGAAATCCTTTGAGCAACAATGGAACCGCACTGAATCCCTGAATCCGGTTTGCTTTCCATCTACGTTTCAACCGGACCTCCGCCCTCCGGCTGCCTCAGCCCTCTGGGTTCAGCGCCACTGGTCGGAAGAGGGCCGCCAAGTTGTCCGGGAGCTCCGCGCGGCCAGCGTAGCCTGCGGAACGCGGGGCTCTGCCCACGCCGGACATCATGGAAAAATCAGACGGATGGTCAAGTTGGGAGCCACCTGTCGTGACGGATGTGTGTTGCTGACTTGTGGGAGAAGCGGTTTTTTTCGCGGTCACAACGGGCAACCAAATTGGCCACGTTCAAACGGCACGCCCTCAAGCGTTTGGCGCAAGCTACAAACAGCTGATCCAGACTCCAGCCTACCTGGATAGGAATTGTACTTGTGAATGGACCCTTGGTGGACCTGGAAAAAGATATGGTTGGATTTATGTATGTCTACCATATTTAAAGGCATTTCAACCTCTGAGTTTCATCCGATTATGGGCGGCGCCCTAATCCACGGAAAATATCTAAAAGAGAAGAACAAAAAACACCAGCCCCCCCCCCCCTCGCCTGGGTTCATGGTGATGAAGACATTGAAGGTGGGCTTCATCACCTCGAATGTGGCGTGGCTTCGGGTATGCGTCACAGTTGTAACTCTAGCTGCCTTTATTAAATTGGAAATCCTGAGTCGTCCCATTTTCACCTTCCGTGTCGCTATCAAGTTTGCTCTCATGTTGATTAATACATAATATGTTGTACTTCAGGCGTTTCAAGGATTGGCCGATTTTCTTCTAATGCTGCCTTCTTCTCCAAACCCTGGATATGTAGATTCATTTTTAATATGCATCTTTATTATCCATGGAGCTTTGGCCAAGAGGGCATCACTCGTTTCTCCATTGACTTGGGCGAGACCCGAATCTTCATGTCCCAGAACTCAACGTCTGAGCGTGGCGCAATGAGAGTCCCTTCAAACTCCAGCTCAACCGTGTCGTTGTAGCTGGCGAGCCTCGCTGAAGGCCAGAAAAGGGCACACAACTTGAGATGGCACCAACATCCCGCACTTGGTTCTATCTGAAGTCGAATTTGTAACCACAAGCCGTGCACTTGAGCTGCGCCCAGGGGTTGAGGACACATTGCCGTCACTGCCCAGAGCCATGCAGCCAAGCAGCTCTGCCTTCCTGCCTGAGCGCAAGTGCTATGAGCAAGTCGGTTGTCAGCGGACTTTTTCTTGGAGGGCACCCCTGCACAAAAAGCCGAGTCAGTTCTGTTCTTCCTTGTTGGTCAAGGTGAAGTCCCCACTTTCAGAAACCACCCATCTGTGAAGCCAAGGCTCCAAAGAGCACCATGAGCTGCTGGGCAATGACGGAAAGCACCTCCGGACACTCGCTACTTACCCCTTTGGGGTTGTAAAAAGGGGAAACCTAAAGGTACCAACCTTTTGGGGGGTCTTTTTCTGTCCATCAACCATTTCGGGGGCTGGACCAAAAGGTGTTTCTGACACTGCCCGCCTCAATGTTGATGCGGTTGAACTCATCAAAGCAGCACCAGGCACCAGAGAATGCCAAGCCTCACACATGGTGCCCAGGGTCACACATGGTTTTGTCAGCCATGACTAGATAGGAAGTTGCAGACCCCAAAACAAATGAAACCACAGGGGCACACACCAGTTCTTCCTAAAGTGCCAGTCTACATTTTCGGTATGCGCTTTACTCAAGCCTCCGTATCAACAACTCCCAGCCGAATCACCACCTGACTTGTGTGTGTGTGTGTGTGTGTGTCAAAGTAGGGGACGCCCAAAATGGTGGCTCTCCTTTGGTATGGCTGCCCGCAACCAACCAACCTGAAAATGGATCCTCAAAGCAACACGCGCGACCGCTCGGCCGCTCGGCGAAAGCGCCTTTGAAGAACTTCCCCACCATGATGTAGTCCATCTCCGGTGAACAGTTGAAGACCACGCACTGCTTCGCCAGAGCCTGGTAAACAGCGCATCTGCCGAGTCCAGGCTTCATGCTTGGGCACCCCTTTGGCGTCCCATGAAAACCAACAGAAACGGGACACAGGGAGGAACCACCCTTTTCGGATGTCCGATTTGGATTTCCGGGGTTTGTCTGAAAATGTGCTGTACCTGGTGCCATGCAGACTTGCACGCAATTGTCCTAAACCAATACCGCAAATGACTAAAGCGAGCGGCGGCGCGGATAACACCCGATCCTTCGCCAAGTCCTTGGTGGTCTCCGTCTTCCCTGTGCCTGCTGGCCCGGCCTCATACAGCATGAGGCTCAGATCAACCGACTTCCGCTCATCTCCCTTTTCACTGCATCCATGTGGATATTTGCCAAATTAGTGTCCGGACCCCCGAAATTGTGGTTTGCCATTTGGTTTCCCTTTAAACCAAGGCGAAAAGCAAAACACAACAAACACCAATGTGGTCAAATGACCCCAAAAAGAGGCCGCCACTCGCCAAAAAACAGATCTCATCTTTCAGTCAAAAACGAAGGCGTCGAGATCCGACGTCCCCGGCCGGCGCGCCGCCAAGGCTGAGAGACTGGGCGCCCATCAGGGTGATGTAGCACCTGACGCACAAGAACCTGTCAATGGCCCTGCACAAAACCCTGCACTTGAAGTTGCCGTTGACAGGACCCAGTATATGACACTGAACCCAAAGAGCTGTCTGTACTGGTTGATCCCCATACAAAAGACCCGAGACAACTTGACTTGGCGTGAACGGTGTCGTCACAGTGGTGTGCTTTGGTACCAAGTCGGAATCGACAGGCTTCAAAGCATCCTATGACAAATCGAAAGATCAAGCGCCCCCACATGTCGGTCAATGGAGTAATCACCAGGCGCATGGAGTTTCCCAGGTACTCATAGCCTCAGTCTTGCCCCGAATTGAGAGCGCCAAATATGCGAAGGCAAGGCAGCTTCAAACTACTTCTGCGATCCAGGCCATAAGGAAAGGATGTCTGAACGCACTTCACCTTGGAGCTGCCGAGATCGTCTCTGGACGACAAGAGCACTTGAAAAGGGAAGTGCCCTTTGATTTGTTGGGAGCCCAACCTAAAATTCGGGACCCCTGTATATCATTGGTTTCCTCTTGGATCCCTTTACAACAATCCAACAAGTGGTTCACGATATTGAGACAAACCCGCATGACTGACACCCTTCCATATCTTTGTACATCACCTACTGCCACATCCACCACAAGCACCGCAGCAAGCGTTTCCCTCTCTTGGAGCAATCACCAAAAACCTTGAGTCCGCTGCCCACATGTTCTCCTGTCCTCGGTCATCCATTTCCCAGTAGTAGCGCAGCTGCGAGATCCACTCGAAGGAAGACTGCACGGGAGATGGAGACGCTATGTTGATGCATGCGTCAACTTACACATATACGGCCTTATCCTTCACTTCCTGCTCGACGAAATTCCAAATCACATCCTGCAAGAGAACATCAGGTGTACTGGCTACAACCCATCCATGCACCGCTCCTTTGCATGGACATCGATCACAATCAAGGCGTTCATAGTCTTTGTCTGCAGCTTGTTCACCTACAAACACGACATGAAGCTGAAAGAGCATGTGGCTCTTTTTCCTCACACACACACACGCGCGCGAGCGCGCACTCCTGACATTGGCATTCGAAAGTCTCAGCAAGGGACCCCTTTGCGCAGAAGCATGATCAAGTCCAGAATTTGTTGTGAGAGCTTCTTCGCGTAGTCGCCCAACTGGGAAGCAGAAGGCACACACATGTGTGTGTGTGTGTGTGTGCGTGTTGTTTTTGTGTTTTTAAGCGTAGTTTGAAGTAAAATCAACAGGAAGCCCACCATCTGCGGGCTCGGTATTTGGAAAAGGGGGTCTTCTTTGAGGTACACTTTGAAGGATGGTTTTAAAGGGGAACTAAAAGGACAACCACATTTGAGGTGCAACCATGGTGACTTCCGTCTCGGATGATTCCCTTGCTCTCAGGCAGCGGCGAAGTTGCCATCGAAGGCAGCCTCCACCTCTGAGGTCCAGAACACCTCAAGGCGCCCTTTGCATCGAAGAAACCGCATGGCAAATTCCTAATTTTCCTAATTAAATAGAAAAAATAGAAAAAATAGGAAAAAATGCCCTCGAAATTTATATTTGAACATATTTGGCAAACTCTCTGAATGTCCTGCAACTAGAAACTCTATTGCGGAAATGGCGTTCAAAGGGAACTGGCCATGCCCTTGTCAATTTGATTTGCCAGTGAGAAGCACCAGGCTTGACATTGACCAGCAAGACAAAGTGGAGTCATCAAGCATGTCATGTTCAAGACAAGGACTCCGAAGGAATTGGCATTGCAGCATTGTCAATCTGTCTTCTCTGATCCGACTGGCCTGGGACCCATTCAGCACGATCTGCGCGGGGTTGGCCAAAACCCAGTCAGTGCGGTCCATGGTCGGATATGAGCCTTTGGAGCAGGAAGCTGTCTTGTTGGGCGCCCAAAACAACATTCAGCACCAGGCCGATGCCCAGATCCAGCGCATTGCCTGGACAACAAATGCGCGGCAAATGCTGCCCACTTCAAGCGATTGGATAAGCGCAAACAAGCGACGGATTGCCATGCACATCCCGTCTTGGAGGTCGCCCATCCAAACTTCCACTGCCTGCAGATTCAACAGATCGGCCATGAGGCAAGAAGTGTGCCTGCCTTTTGGTGAGTCACCACTGGGGTCGACATCTCCACTTGCTCCGATTCTGGAGATATCTTAGCCCGCGGGCCGGTGTCATGAATACGATGCATGGCGTTTTGAGGCTGAGGCCATGTGCGTAACCTCATTGTCTGAGGTGAAGGTGACCTGAGAGCTCCCAAATACTTCGCCCAGGACAAGCAGGAGCTTGGAGTCAAAATTGGACCGCCTTTGGGGGAGAAAAAAAAAAGCATCTTGACAATCCTCAACTCAAGGTCTCAAGCCTGGGCACCCCGCTTTTGACATGGCCTCGAACACTTTGGACAAGAACGGCTGAACTCTGGTGGGATCCTCAAGCTGAGTCCGCTTGGACTTCACTTGAGCCCTGGATGTGGGAAACTTGCTACAAGTAATGGTGTCTGGGCCTCAGGGGCTCTGCCTCTCTGAGAAACCATTGCCGACTACGATGTGGGGGCGTCATTTGTTGAGACCCTTTTCGTGGTTGGTCTAAAGGGATAGCAAAGAAATTCGAACATGTTCTGGGACTCCTCTTGTCGCGTCTGCACAACTTTTCTGCGTATTCAAACAAACGCTTCAACCGCCACTCCGGCCAGTCCTTTGTCTGCGACAGGATTTCCAACAGCTCATCGTTGGAGAGGAAATAGAAGCGTGCAAAGCCATTCCTCAGTTCACACGCTGACTGGGGATCTCTACAAATTTGGAAGTGCACCGTCATCATGAAACAGAATTCGAATACTAGAGTGCCTTGCGAGTCACTGCGAATCTGGCAGACATTGGATCTAAGAAAGCGACCGCTTGGTCTCCAAGTAGTCCTGGCCATGGGAAATGTCATAGGAAAAAGACACCCGTTGGTTCTTCCGAAAGGTCAAACAAGGTAAAAGAGATGTCATGTTTCCTGGCCCGGCTCCGGTCTCTGGTTACCTGCCACATACCCATGGCCTCCTCATGAAAATCAAAAGCCTCTTAGCTCTTCGTTCCCCACTCTCAGCTCTGTGTCCTCCAGCCCTTTCTGCACCATGTCCAGTGTTACCTGGCAAGCTCCCATATCAACGCAGCAAATGAGAAGGCGAAACACCCAACTGGGTAGAGCCTGCATATCAGATGTGACAACAAGAGATTCCATTCGAGGCCTGCTTGCAAAAGAGACCCAAAAACACACCGGTTTGTTGAAAGCAACACGCCTCGCAGAAGGGTTCCGTTGAGGCAATCCTCCAAAGATATGCTCTTGGTTTTCCACCGTCCGATTCAAGCGTGGCAGGCGCGCGTTGCACTCCCGCCATTTCTCAAGAAGCCCTTCCGTGGCGCAAATGTCGATGATCTTCGGGTTCTCCCTGGTGTTGATCATCTCCTGCGTACTGGAAGGGATTGAACTCACCGCGCCAGGGAACCTCCGAACCCTTACACAGGGCCCAAAGAGCAACTCTGCCAGGGTGTTTGTAGATCCCATTCGGTTTCTGGAACCGGTGTGACTTCGGGTGAGGGATCAAAAAAAACTGTTTAGGCATCAAAAAAACTTATTTCTGAAGATCAAAAACAAACTTGTTAGCGATCAAAACAAAATATTATCATTGATTTACTATTAAAATGAAACATCAGAGCATCAAAAAAAACTTTGGGGGGATCAAAAAAAACTTATTCATTTCGTGGCAGGCGAAGCACTTTCGCAACGTCAGGTACAGATTTCGTGGCAGGCGCGGCACTTTCGCAAGGTAGGCGCAATGCTTTCGTAGGTCAGGTACAGATTTCGCGGCAGGCGCAGCACTTTCGCAAGGTGCGATACAGATTTCGCGGCAGGCGCAGCACTTTCGCAAGGTCAGGTACAGATTTCGTGGCAGGCGCAATACTTTCGCAAGGTCAGGTACAGATTTCGCAGCAGGCGCAGCACTTTAGCAAGGTCAGGTACAGATTCGCGGCAGGTGCAGGACTTTCGCAAGCTGCGGTCCAGATTTCGCGGCAGGCGCAACACTTTCGCAAGAGGTACCAATTTCGCGGCAGGCGCAGCACTTTCGCAAGGTACGGTGCAGAGTTTGACGCAGGGGCAGCATTTTCGCAAGCAGTGAAGAAAAAAAACAGAGATGTAAACATGAAAAAAAGGAGAAAACGGAGAGAGAAAGCGAGAAAGAAAGAAAGAAAGAAAGAAAGAAAGAAGGAAAGAAAGAAAGAAAGAAAGAAAGAATAAAAAAAAAAAGAAAAAAAGAAAGAATGAAAGAAAGAATGAAAGAAAGAAAGAAAGAAATAATGAAAGAAAGAATAAAAGAAAGAAAGAAACAAAGAAAGAATAAAAGAGAGAGAGAGAGAGAGAGAGATGATTCGAGGAAGTGATGATTCAGCAAAGGGCGCATTAAGCTTTGTATACATTCTGAAAATCAGCGGGGGGATTGGGGGGGGGCGGCAGCCCCCCCCATGATGTTCGAGGAAGTGATGATTCAACAAGGGGTGCATTAAGCTCTGTAAGCATTCTACAAATCAGCAGGGTGGTTGGGGGGGGCGGCAGCCCCCCCCATGATGTTCGAAGAAGTGATGATTCAACAAAGGGTGGTGATGATCGAAGAAGTGATGATTCAGCAAAGGGTGCGGTCATCTTTGTAAACATTCTGAACATCAGCGGGGGGGTTGGGGGGGGGCGGCAGCCCCGATGCTCGAAGAAGTGATGATTCAACAAAGCGTGATGATGATCGAAGAAGTGATGATTCAGCAAAGGGTGCGTTAATCACTGTCAACCTTCTACAAATCAGCGGGGTGGTTGGGGGGTTCCTTCCTTCCTTCCTTCCTTCCTTCCTTCCCCTTCCTCTTCCTCTTCCTCTTCCTCTTCCTCTTCCTCTTCCTCTTCCTCTTCCTCTTCCTCTTCCTCTTCCTCTTCCTCTTCCTCTTCCTCTTCCTTCCTTCCTTCCTTCCCCTTCCTCTTCCTTCCTTCCTTCCTTCCTTCCTTCCTTCCCCTTCCTCTTCCTTCCTTCCTTCCTTCCTTCCTTCCTTCCTTCCTTTCTTCTTTTTTCCGTCCTTCCTTCCTTCCTTCCTTCCTTCCTTCCTTCCTTCCTTCCTTCCTTCCCCCCATAGGAATGAGCATAAGTTGTTGTTTGATGCCTAATAAGTTTTTGTTGATGCCTATCCCTGTGACTTCCGGGTGTTCAGCCTTCCTCTTGGGTCATTCGGCGCCTGTCGCCAGGTGGCGTCCACGTGTTTGAAGCGCTTGCCTAAGACGGCACTTGAATTCAAATGGAAGTCCCAGCGCTACAAGCTGATGGCCTTCCGTGGGGAGCTGCCGCATGATGTCCTTAGTAACTTAGCGGTTCCCAAATGTCTCGGGGGTCTTATATTTCCACCGTCAGTATTGCTAGTGTCCCCCAACGACATTAGATTTGGCCAGTCCCCCCTCCCCTGGCGGCAGTTTGGGAAGTGTGCCCAATGGCATCCTCTTCACACAGTAAATGATCCTAGCAAAACATGTCACAAGCTTGCCTTAGCATGTATGCCAATTGCCTTACGAGTAGCATCTGAATCAAAGATCGGCTGCAAGTACATCCATGCCTTCTGGCATTTCAACCTGCCAGGGTCTTATTATTCAGAGTCAATGAACTTCAGCTGGCATCCCAGGAATGCGGCGTGCTTTAACAATGCCAGTAGCTCCATTCTTCCAAGGTCTCCGACACCCGCATGAGTCGTGCATTCCACCTAGGACAAAGATGACGTTGACAAGCAGTTGCCCTCAAAACCAGCCACTTGAACACCGCATGGGAGCGCACTCATCGATGTCCTCTTCGAAAGGACCTTTGAAGGTGGAAAACATCATCGCCTGCAACGAAGAAGGTCGCTCTGCGCTCAGTCGGCATGCATAGTGACATCCTCAAAATGAGGTGCCAATTGGTAAAAATTAATGGGGTCTCACCACTCCCAATGCCTGGGTGGTCACAATATGCTCGTCCAGGAGCACCATCGCCTCGAGCCGCCAAGAAGGAACACGCCCTCCCGTACGGGTGCTTAGCACCTTTCTTTGCACCAAACCTTCCTGAACAGATTGCAATTCCTGGATCCCTTCCCAAAGGTCCCTCCTCGCCGTCGCCCTTCAACACGTAGGTGCCGGTCTTCCTGGGAACTCGCATCCGGCGCCAAGCCCCACAAACGCAACATCCGATCCGCCGGCCTGTACTTCTCGGAGAGGTCGAAGGACAAGGGCTCCCAGTCAGCCTCAGGAGTCATAGCCCTTGCGTGTGGAGTGTGGCCTTTACATGTCCACCAAAGGCGTCCACCAAAAAAAGACCTAACAACTCCGGCCTTCATTTTGTTCAAGGTCTTTTCGAGGCCGTACTCTTTTCCTGCTCGGTCACCCACTTCGGCCACCTGCGGTTTTGCCCCCGGCCCAGGCAGTACATGGCAAATGCAGTGCCTCGTTGGCAAAGTTCAAGAGACCAACGTCCAGCATCCTGCACCATTCTGAGCATCTTTTGGTCCAACCATTGCTTCTTTGTTTGGCGTTTTCTTGAAACAGGATCCTCAAAAGAACTCACCCTTTGCTCCCATAAGCACACTGCTATCCCTCCCGGCCCCGTCTTGCCGGAAAGCCGGAACCTGGAGCCGTGCGGTGCGTCTCACTCCTCTGCAAGGTGAAGCCTCCATCCATGCCCGGACCCACCTGCACGCTGGACCTAGGCACATGCATCCAAAGGCGGCGCTCGCAGGCAAACTGGGAGCCCGGCTTATCCGAAATCTGCTCCTGTCATGGCTCACTTTTGGCAATGCCCAAAGTGTTGCGGTCATTTATTTTCTCATTCTTTGTGAAAATGAGGTGTTCAAAACGCGCATCCAGGTTTAACAGGCGGGGCGAGCCCAATGCCGCTGGCGCATGCCCTCGTTGCGAAGGCCAGTGACCAGAGGGAGGTTGGGCTTAAACCTCGGAGACCGCGCGCATGGTGGCAAACACGACGTGCGGCTTCCTCTCTCTAAATGAGGCTACCCCCCGGAACTTTGAGAAGCCCTGGATGACTTAATTCCCCAAGCTAACCTCCTCAAACAATAATAAACTACCAGCCTTTTTGTCAGTTTCTTGCCGCTTTCAAAATAAGGAACCCTAAAACTGGACGCTTCCTTTTGGCTCCCCATGAAACCCATGAAAAAAGAGGGTTACCACTTGTTGGAAACATCCAGTAAGCACAAGTTGGCGCTTCCCTTGAAAAAGCAAGAAAACGGAAGTCCCCTACATTTTGGACCTTATTGTAAAGAAGGAAGAACACAAAGCTGCTGGGGACCCCGACTCCTCCAGTTCATTCTTGATTTGCTCCGCAATGCCGCTGATGGACTGGGCGATGCGGAACACTCGATCCGCTGATTCTTCTGATTTGTTCAAACCGGCGGAAGAATACTCGGATATTCTCCAACCAGTCAGGTATCTGTTCCATCTTGAGACGGGAATCCACAAGAATCCCCTCTTTGGAGATTCGGACCGGAATCGACGGAAGGAAGCAGCTTCTTGCAAAAAGGAGGTTCTAACCCAGCTCAAAGAGCAGCCCCCTCATTATGTTCCTTTTGACATGCTCTCTGACTTATGGCAAAATGGGACGGCCTTGGTTTCTTCGTTCTCCTTGAGGGCGCGGATGGTCTTGAACAGCAGGCGAATGCCGTTGGTGACCTGCCCATCGGGTACGTGCAAGCCGGGACCCCAGAAGTGGGTTTGCAGCTGGTTTCCCTCTCGGAAACCAACGGACTCCATCTGAGTGGCGGGTGAAACTTGGGAATTCAAACGGGTGTCTTTTTTCGGCTGCTCTACCATCTCAGCCACGGTCAATACTCATTTCAATTTGGTCAGTGTACCCCATATCAAACGCACTACAGCAAAGGATAGTGTATACATAATGAATTGTCTACCCAGAATTTGGGTTGTCCCATGTCCTCCACAAACCCAAAAGTGGACTCAAAATGTTGTCAGTTGCTCACAGGTCCAATTTGGGAGTGTCTGGGACCAAAAAAAAATGTCAACAAAATGTGTCCCTTTAAACCACCAAAAAAGGGTACCCTCAAAAAGTCACACACCCGTGCGCCCCCCCCCCCCCCGCGCCCCCATGCCCCTCCCCAAGTAAAAAGAAAGAAGCAAAACATTGGGGAAAAAAAAAAAAAAAACGGAATTGTGGTTGTCTTTTTGGTGTCCCTTCAAGCCAACCTCCGATACATATGACCCGCCTCGTTCTCGCAGTAACGAGGGTCAATCTCGTCGAAGGGCCCTTGCAGCCAGGCCTGCCAGTGTGTGAGTGCGGACAGCGGTCAATTTGGGAACCAACGTGAAACCAACATGAAAGGAAACAGATTTGGAAGAAAGCAAGAGAAGCAAACATGTAGGAGAACCACAATGGATTGAAACCACCTGAGAGGACACCAACTTTGGATCAAAAGAAAGCAACACGAAAACCAAATAGTCGGAAACTTGAAGGGACATCCCCTCGCAAGTAGAGACTTGTCCCTTGGAAAATCAAGGCCTCTGCTCTCTACCAATTGCCGGCCTCCTTGTTGCTGACCCAATCGCCGGCTGTCTTCCACAGGTTATTGTAGGGCTCGAATGTTTTGATCATGGTCTGAAGGTTCGAGTAATCGGTCTGATCCTCACATGGGATAAAGGAAACATGCGAAGCCAATATCTCAGAGAAAAAGGTCGTGCTCCTATGATGGATCCATTCATGACTTGACTATTTGACAACACACTACAATTTGGCGTCACACAGCCAATAGCAACTTAGATCCCCGCCCGATCGAACAACACCTGGCCCAAGGCACACAAGCAAGCACACGTCTGCCAACGTCCGATTGACGTTACCACATCCAAAGCTCGCAAAGCTCTGCCATAGGGCGCCTCGCGCGAGTTGAAGAGCCGCACCAGATCTTGACAGGCCTTGATCTCATCGGAGGTTTCGCGCACCTGACGCTGGGAGCGCGAAGAAAAGCAGCGAAGAAGCACCTGCCAAATGCCTTGTCGGCAACCTCTCTCACTTGCGCCAAGTCTTTGTACTGCGAGAAGCCCTCGATGACCTGTGCAGCAAGTCGAACAAACACACGCGCTCGGACGACTGACCTATTTGTCAAGGGTAAGGGACATTTCCAAACTTTTGAGGGGGCCTTCCAGCAAGGGTGATTTGACATATGTATGTCTATTAGTCTATATATATATATACAGAGACACGATGAACAATGCAGGCATGTTGAAGCAGCCTCTTCCAACCTTCCAAGTCGTGCATCGAACTCCTGGCCAAGGGCGCTGGAAGTGAACCAAACCCACTATCAGGACTCACAAGGCTGCAGAAAACATAGCTTTTGGATCTGTATCAAAATACGGGAAACCCCTATTCAAGAGTTGAAAGAGAACCACAAGGGCACTAACCACTTGGAGGCGCCCCTCATTTTGAACACTCTCAAATCTGACCATCTTCAGCCCAGCACACCACCATCAAGAAATGAAACAGCTTGAACAAGCCTCTCCGCCCGCCTTCTGCTCTGTCTCTTGAGACGTCAAGAAAGAGTCATGTTGAGTGTTGAGGTACCTCAGAACCCCAACAAGATCTCAGCAGCGCTAGTCTCACGATTCGGGGAGACACCAAAATGCCTTATGTACGCCCGCTTCACCATGCGCATACGGAACGGGTCCTGTAATTTGTAGAAGCCCCCAAGTCAATCAAAAAGAACCCACCAAAAAAAAAACTGTGGTGTCCCTTTACCCCGAGCCTTGAAGAAAAACCGGAAAAAAAGCCTCAAGACTCAAAGGGTTCCCTCTATTTCCCCTTGAAATATCACTACCAAATAGATCTCACCTTACCCAGGCTTCAAGTTATGAAACTAAAAGGACCAAGAAAGAAGGTACCAAAAAGGACAACAAGTTCTTGAGCAGCGGGCTCCAAGCACTTTGCCGCCCTTGACTTCACCAGTCCGGAGGACCCAAACCTCGGCGAAACGAAGACGACGGGGCTCCGCAAATTTGCTTTGGAAGCCCCGCTGGTGCTTTGTTTGCGTACAAAGAAGCGGCACTTTTGCTCGAAAAGAAACAAAGTGGAGGCAGCTTCGGCTACTTGTTTCAGGCGAGCATGAACTTTTTGTGCCCAACGCACGGCTGCAGCTGCTTGCCACCAGTCCCGGCTCAACATCGGTGACTCTGGGGGCCGTACATTTTAGCCCAGGTCTCTGTATTCTTGAAGCTACCCTTTGACAAGATGGTTCAAAGAGAAACAACCAAAAACAGGCTTGGGGGCGTCCTCTATGTCAACAGCCTGTAGCCCATGTCGCCATCTCCAAGTCGACACCCAGGCCACCCCGACATCTCCCAGCGCGCTTCCAGCGTCTCCGCCGGCAGCTCGTAGCGCAAGTCTTCGACCTGAAAGGAAACTCAATACAACCTTACAGTGATGAAATAAGCCCTTTGCTGTTATGAATGAACTCCAAAACCTGGTTGATGAAAGGCGGGGAAGTGTCCCGATCTAGAGGAAACCCTTCACTTGCGGAAAAAACACCCAATAAATCCTGGCTCGACATTCCCAAACTCCTGACTCGTCGTGGCTCAAAGTAGCAAACTAAATCATTCCATCAGCTCCGATGAGAAAAAGAACTGGCATTCTGCACATTGGTGGAGCTGTTTGTCACGTTATTTGCGAGGAAGAGTGACAGGCATCGCAGTTAGTTACGCTGCACGGCTGTAACCTCAGCGATTTCATTCTTGATGTTTCAAACAGTCGTTTCCCTTTGAAACTTCATACTGCAACCCTTTTTGGGGTACCGAGCCTCCATAAAAGACACTCCCGTTTCTGGCGGTTCCTCGGGCTGCCCCGCCAAATCGGTCAGTTGCATGGCTTCGTTCACGGCGCCCGCCAGCTTGGTGAGCTCGTTGGGGATGGACTTCAGGAAGTCCTACGACCAACATCGGTGAGGATGCTCAGGCAAACCAAACCATTGAGGGAGGTGTTGGTCAGGGAAAGCAAAAGGAAACCACACCTTTTTGTGGAGGGGCTCCCATTTCAGAAAATGACAGTCGGTACGGAAAGCCGCAAGGGCTGGCAAAAGCAGAGGGGGCCAGCCACATCCCCTAGTCATGATGATTGCTACTGTATCAACGGATATGCTCTCCACTTGTAGCAGCGCAAACTCCGCAACACCGATCAAGCCCCGGCAAATAACCAGCTGGCTGCCCATTCGCCAGGCTCAGGCCCCAATCATCTCTCCCATCTGCGTGCCTTCATATCCGAGCACTCTTCGATGGTCGAAACCTACAATCGATTCGGTGCCGTGCTCGCGGACAAAATGACTTGCTTTCCCAAGAGGACTCGGAAAAATTGGGGCCCATGCTCCCGGCTTTTGTCCCAAATGCGGGTTGGCTCCCCCATGTCCTCTCCAACCAACACTAGACTCCTCCCTGCAAATGAATATGGAATTCAAAAAGACGTGTAGGCCTTTCGTGATAAAGTAATCATCAAGCCTCCATTAGGCATGTGTCAACATACGGAGGGCCCAAAAACATGTGCTTCCCTTTTCGTTGTCCTTTGAAACGGGGTCAAAATGATACCCTCCAACAGCCCGATCATCTTGTCTTTTGCTCGCCTGCGTCTGCAGCTTGGCAAAGATACCCTCGAAGGCTGCTGTGGCCTCAACAAAATGACCGACCGAGACCAGAGTCTACCCAAAACCTGGCATTGAAGGGGTCATCAATCCTGGTACTCAAAACCTTGCGTTAAACAAGTCGACACAAAGCTGCTTTGATTGGGGCGCATTGATCTTAGGGAACGACCTCGTGGATGTTCACCTCCAATGCCTCGGCCAAGTGCTTCAGCAGCAGCTGCACTGACCTCGGGCCAAAAGAACCAGGTGCAGGATGCACCCAGATTTGACTTGATTTACACCTGGGTGAAAGTTTTGGTGGGTAAGTAAACAGGGGATTGCGAAACTGTGCATGGCTCTGCCATGCTGGCTAAAACTAAGCATGGCTGTGCAGGAATCCCTTTGCAAAAGGGTTGCTGAGGTTCCAGCTGCTCCAACTTTTCAACCAGCTGAGATCGGATGGTTCCGGACTCGATGCCTTGGGCGAGACTATGCAAATTTGGGTTGAGCTTTGATTAGGGACCCTTTCGGGGACTTCATTTATGTCCACCAACCATGTGGAGGGAGATCTCCCATCCAACTTCATGGCCACATCTCCAACAAGGGAGAAAAGCGAGGCTCCAACGATAGAATCCGACGGTCATGGACTCCTGAAGCAGCATCTTTGGTTAGCGTTTGCCGGGGACAGACTGGTCCAAAAATATGGCCATGCAACAAGGTTTGCTTGGTCATGCGGTGACAATATTGCTGTGTCCCAGCAGTTTCTTGGACGATCCTCCTGCGCTCACATCCTTGCTTCAGCCATGTATGCAATCGCACGTTTACTTGAGCTTTTTGATATCTGCTGAATGCTTGTGAGCAGGCAGGCAAGGAAATGACACGACGCATTATCATTGATCGCGGAGCCATCCCTCTGTCCTTGTCATCGGGGATGGACTCTTGGATCTGCCGAATTCGCCTCAGGAAAAAGAAGGCCGTGGCACGAGATCTGGGTCCCATTTCAGCAGGCAAAACCCATGAATGTCATGTTCTTTTGAGACACAGCTGTTCTACCAACATGGTGATACAGGTTTTCGTAGCCTCTGTAAGCAATGTTAGGTGCTGCTCTTTTTCTCACTTAAGATCCATATGCCGCAGCTGATGAGGAGCCCCAACCAGGGCCCGCGCTCCTTCCTCTCCTCGATCATGGCCCTCACTGCAGAGGGAGGCTGCTGCTCTGACTGAAGCCGGGCTGCAGCAGCCTGGCAAACGAGTGGGCCGTTGGTATCCTGTGGTTCTTAGTGGTTCGTTGATACCTTACAACTTTAGAGGGAGATGGCATAAATCCTTCTAGTCTCTAAAAGTTGAAAAGTCTAAAGTCCAAAGTCTAAGTCTGAGGGTGTGGTTGTCAAAGGCTCCCCGAAAAGCCTCCCCCGAAAAGGCTCAATAGTCTACAGGCCCTGGTAGCAGCACGCGGTAGGGCCTGAAAGGATGGGGTCTATGATGGGACCTTGCCTGGTGATTCCCGTCGGGCCTTTGATTTTAAACAGCCCCAACGGAAAATGCAGGGAGCTCAAGACCTTCAAGGGCCAACCGCAATGTGTTCTATTCAGTGACAGAAAGGCTTGAGGGACCTCAGCGCTAGGGAGGATCGGCGACGGCAGTTTCGGCTTGCCAGGCCTCCGGATCCATGACCACGACATCCTGAAAACACAAAGAACTCCCTTGCGAGTTGAAGCGGCATCAAATGCTGCGTGTATGGTACATGTGCTGGCATGGCAAAGCAGTATCTCAACCCCCACCATCACACCAAAAACTCAAAGCTGCAAAGCTGCCAGGTGGAGCCTGTCACATTGAGCCCTCCGAAGGCTCCGTCCTTGAAACTCTCGAAGGCCTCGAGGATCCCTTGCAGCCATGGCTCCTGCTTGGCCAGGGTCTCCTGATCGGGCGTCAAACGCGAGGGAAACTCCACAAACCCAGGTGGGGTTGCTCAATCACCGGCCCCAATAAGACAAGTGGTTTGCGTTTGCTGGGTGTTTCGCTGACACCATCCGCAAAGGACAGACGGGCACAATCAAAGTTCATAGGCCCTGGCCTCAAGCCGTTCGCGAAGCTGAGTCACCCATTCATCGTTGGGGGTGAAGATGGGATCCTGCCGAATGCAGCTAGAGGCACAAAGCTTCTGTGGCATGCCCACAATCTCGCACAGGCCGCTTGCATGTTGCCAAAAACTGCAAACAATTCAGTCCAGGTGATGATCGCGAATGAGATGGGGCAGCAGAACCTTCACGCAGGTGCAGCGAATGCGATTTTCCGAATGTGACCTCCAAACCACTACTCCCTACAATAGCAGGGTATGCGACCAGTGGCGGTTTGGAGCTATGCTCGCAGCCAAACTTGAGTGTATCTGTGTCAAACTGAGATGCCAACACTTTCGATGCTATGCACATCACGGAAGGATGCCATTCCCTTGTCGAACATGGTGAGCACTGCCTGATGGCTTCAAGAAAGCCACGAGAGCTCGAAGCGCCCGAGCCTGTTTTGCTTCTCCCAAGTCGGTCCTGGAAATGTCAGGCAAACGCGTCTCATGGCTTCTGGAATTCGGAAACCCTGAAACCAAGCAGCTGAGCCGCGGGCTTGTATGCAAAGTGCAACATTGGAGGACCCTCGACCTTCTTCTCCTCCTCCTGTGGAGTCAGGTGTATGCTGAACTGCTCCGCTGTCGCTTTTTTGAGCTTTCCTTTTTTAGGGTGATATAGAAAAAACTAACACACTGCCCGTTTAACGAGGGATTCCCCATTGAAAGAAAACCGCATGCAAACAAGCTCATAAAATTGGCGCCGTCCTTGCCCTTCTCCTTGCCTGCGTGCGAACACATCAAGTCAACAAAGGCGCAATGGCGCCAACGGTTTTGCCCAAGCTGTCAGCCGAAGCAACTGGTACACTGATACTCGTCAGCAGGCCTTTCTTCTCTTCTTTCTTCTTGTCCCCTTCCACCGCAGCCTCCGCCTGGGCTCATGCCACTTGCTCTGTGAAGCTCAGGATCTTGTCACGCAAAGGCATGGGCTGCTGCCGCTCTCGCTGCCAGTTGAGGGTTAAGCACGATCTCCACCTTGCCCGAAACTGCCCGGGACCCGGAGAAAAGAAAAGGAGAGGAATTGAATGGGTGTTCTTGCTTTTGAAGTGGTTACCTACCCGGGCCTTGAAGAGCGCCTTCTTGAAGACCGGTTCCAAGGCCTCACGTTGAGACTTGAAGAAACGCTTTCAGCGGAGGCGCAAACTGGAGGGCTGGATGTGAAAAATTATGCCGAAGAAAGCCGGCAAAACTCAGGAGGCTGCAATCTCGTCCTTGTCAGGATCTGGTTTCACCTGCGAGAACCCCATGGATCTTGCAAAAGCCAAGCAAGCCTATGTGTAAAGAGAAAGCGATTATTTGTCAGGATTCATGAATCGCTGGCCTCAAAACTAGGGTTGTTTTTCATCTTCCTTCAAAGCCTTCCAAAAAGGGTTTCCCATATTGAGACCTCGCGTCCTTTCCGGGGCTCCCGCGATATTCCTGAGCGTTCGGAGCACATGCCGATCTTTCGTCATCTCCACCTGGGGCTCTTCAGCCACTTGGACCGGGAGGACTGGAAGTTGCGCCATGCATCCAGGGCAATAAGCACCACACCCGCAGTGGTGTGAGGCCTTCAAGCACTTTCACCTCAGGGCAAGCGGCAATGCTCACCTTTTGGTTTGTGCCGCATCGCCAAGTCTTCGAGACGTCGGACTGAGAGCCGCACAAATGATGTGAGGTTGTCCTGGAAACAAAACCCACTGATTTAGGCCGTGAACAATGCCATCCGACACTGGCGGCTGCTTCCAACGCTCTCCTCTGCCAGGAGGAGGAACGCGTTGGACCTTCGAGGCGCTGAAGTTGGCAAGAAGCGCTTTGGGTCTCAGGTTCTGACATCATCAAACCACAGCACACCAACATCGGTCGCAAACGGCTCGCCCTGTAGTTCCTGCCATTGCTCATTCTCCACTAGCTCAGCAAACATAGGCTGAATCTCAGCAATGCCGAAGCGGCAGCGGACACACAACCATGACGGCCGTGCTCAATAGACGTCTCATTGAGGTGATACCACTTCACAGTTGCCTGCCAGGAATGCAAGAGAGTTATCTGCAAGCAAGTGTTTGGTGTCGCTGCACCGGCCTGTTGCAGGCACTGCGTGATACGCATGCCTGGGCGATTTGGCTTGCACATGGCTCCAGCTCTTGCAGCAAGCGCGTTTTGAGCAGTTCCAAGCGGTTCTTCTGAGGTCCTGGCGGATGGTGTTCACCCACATCCCCAGGCGCCCTTTCAGGCGCATGATCGATGCCTCCTGGGGACGTGGCTATTTGAGGATCGGCACTTTTTCGGGTTGGTTTTTCTGTGGAAACCAATTGCAAAAACTACGAACTGTTTGGTCTTCCTGGTGAAACCCAAAGTCATTCCATTTTGGTGATTTTCTGAAAACACCCAAAGCAAACCAGCCACCCATTTTGGGGGGGATAAAACCTCCCTATTTTGAGGAGCCATGCCCTCCTGGCGCTCGGAAAACTCCTGCAGCCTCAAGGGGGAGTTGAATGCGGTCTCGAAGACCTTCTCTGTGAGGAGGTCCAAACACATGCCCCGCGCTACCTGGGTCTCAGGGTATGTACCAGGGAACATGCACCTCACTCCATTTGTTTTCCTTTCTTTAAGGGAAAACATATTTTAGGGGGGAGGTCCCTGATTTGGACAAAGCCCGCCTGCAAGGCCGCGCACACCTCGGGCCGGATCACCAGGGCGGCCTTGCAGAACCACTCGAAGGCTTGGCGGAAGCCCCGCGGTACTTGGGGATCCGCGCCCATCGTCAGGGTGTCCCAAGAGGGCAACACCTTCACTGCCAGGTACGGCACCAAAGGCTTCTCCGGCGGCGGTGGCAAGACCAGATCTGGCGGAAGCACCGTGAGGTTCCCGTGATTGCGGACCTTCTCAAATGTAATTAAATTCTGCACCCGGATGTACTCCCTCTGCGCCTCCTGCAGCAAGGTTTCCAGCTTGCCGTTCAGTTTGTCCGCAAACTCACTGTTGGCATCCCATAGCATGCCTTTGGCCAGCTCAGAGATGCGTGCCACAGACTCGCGTCCAATCTTGCGGGAACGGTCTTCCGGCATGCTGTCCACAAAGAAATGATACTTCAGAAGACTATTGGCATATCTTCTGTTCTGCAGCGCGTGTTTCAGGCGGTCGGCGAAAAGCACCGGGTCGTCCCCCTCGAAAAATACGTGGAGGCTCAGCACCTTGTCCTCCTGACCATTGGCCCATTTCACGTTGTACCGCTGGCTAGCAGCATCCCAGCTGAGCGCGCTCCCGCTCTGCCAGCGCCCGCTGCCATCCTCCATAGTGCGGAGCGCCGTGCAGGCCAGGGGGCAAGGCCTACAGGCTTGAAACTCGAGAAGAAGAAAGAAGCGAGCCGCTTTTGGCTCTTGGCTTTCCCCTTCAAAGGACAACCAGCATCTTTGGGCTTTCCTCTAGGAAAACTGTCCCGCCAAACCCTTCTTGGCGTCCTTTGAACGTCCCCAAGCGCCTGGACTCGTCCCACATGAGCTGCTGCCACTCCTCAGGGGTGCGCGTCCACATCGTGGTGTCCTCGAAGGCCTCCAGCGGCAGCTGCACGTCCCGGTCCACGTTGGGACGGCCATAGTCCACCCCCCGCTCTTCTAGCAGAGTCAGGAGCGGAGGCAGCTGCTCCTCACAGGTGTCAAAAACAAAAAAGAAAGGTCTCAAATCCCACATATTCTTTGCTTGAGGTCTCAATTGGTCATATTCAATTGTGGTGTCTCCTGGTAGCCAGGCGCTCGCTTCACAGTGGACCGCAAATGGGACAGGTCCACCGAGTCGAATGAGGTCGGATTGTCCAGGCTGTCCAGCCTCACGCCAGCCGTGCTTCGCTTCTGCGGAACACCGCCAGGTCCGCTCCCAAGCCTGCGGGGCTGGACACGTCTGCACTGCAGATGTGGACGGAGAAACTCCCAGGACGACTTTACGAAAACTTCCAAGAGGCTTCTCAAAAGGGCTTTGAGGGTGCGGGGGGGAGAAGAGGGATGGCCGACACTCGATCTTTGCCTCGGGGGAGGAGGCACAGGTGATCGGGCCGCCTGTCGCAGCTCCAAAATTGAGCCAAAGCAAGTGAGGCTGTGTGAAAGAAGGAACTTCTAGCTGGTCGACTCCCCTTTGGTTGTCTTCTGAAACCATGCTTGAAGCGTGTGCCAATGTGCATTAAGCCGCAGCATGACGAAGGCACCGAGGCCAGGACACCAATGGCCCCAGGCTCAAGATCCAGGCCAAAAACCCTGGAGCCGGGGCACTTGCAAAAAGAAGCGTGTCTCGGACTATGTGACTCAACAGCATATGTGTCCGTGTGTTTGAGGGTTCTGTTTCAAAGAGAAACCAAAAGTAAATCAACCATTTCCAGATTTCACTCATTTTGAGACGGACCCATACGCCAGAACACAAAAAGAAGAACCCTGCCTCCAATCGATCTCGCCGGACTGCAGGCCCGCTGCTGACGTGGAGTTGGAAAGTTTACCTCCAGGCAGGACACATGGCACAGGATTAGAAGACATGCACTGACTTGCTTGGCACGCTCAGCATGTTAACGGAAGTTGCCAACACAAACTTCTGCCCAAGCACCTGTGCTGCCTTTCGGCTTCAGTTTGGCCAACTTCGTCCGCCCATCTGGGCTCGCCATCCTGGCAACAACAAAACAACTCTGGCTGACTGTCCAAATGGCACTTGCCTGGTGATCGAAGTGGCCGGGCTCAAAGCATCGGCAGTGAACTCCGGAAATTGCCGCCCCAATGAACCTACTTGCATACGAGCTGCTGCAAGTCTCACGAAGAAAGCCTGGTGCTCCAAAAAAGACTGCCATGCGGAACCAAATGTTTATTTGACACACTGGCATGTGCTTGAGCCTCAAAGTGTCAAGCTGCCAACAGCTGCATGTGCGGTGTATCAAAAGTTTGCCAATGAAAGGGCGTGTGTTTGTGTGGTGCGCTTGTTGTTTCCCACGTCTGCATGTGATTGCGTTTCATCACTGGCGACTGTTGCCAATGGCCTATGCGTCTGGACAATTAGCGAAAGGACATCCAAGGCACCATGCCAAACGAGCAACTCATCTTTCAGGAAAAGGTTTTGCCTTTAGCCGGGCATTCCATCCATTGATTCCCACATTCATTGAGCTGAATGTCATCGATGCCACTGGGCTTGGTCAACCATTTTTTCTCCGGGATCAAGGCGGTCAAGGTCACAGCCACACTGTACCCAACACCTTCGAAACCAGTACGTGCCTCCAACAAGAAAATGCGCAGCATGAGAACCAAACGTACTCTTCAACAAAGGTTGCATTTTGCAAACAGTAAAGCATATTGGGGCACGATTATCGAATTTGTGATTTTGCAAACTGGTCAAACAAGACCCCACATCTCACATATTCGTCATACCTGAACAGAAGAAGTTTTTGCGCAATGTGTTTTGTTAACAAATGACCCTAATCAGGCAAACCCGCTGCTCTGAATGAAAATACGTTGGGCCAGCCATTCCGAAAGCGTTCTTGGTCGCAAACATGAGCAAACATACTATAAACTTGTTTTGGGGTCTGAGTCATGATTGATGCTGGCAATTCCAAACAACGATGAACACTGTTCCCAACCATCAATGAAATGTAAATAAGATGCAGTGATCACGCTGCAAGCATTTCGCACTGCAAACGTTTGCTCGGCGTTGCGTTTGCTGTGCGCGCTTGCACATCATCAGGTTCACTTCCAAGCGCCTGTGAAGCATGCAATAGCCTCACGCCTTTCAGCTGCAATGTCAAAGTGCGTCATGTCCTTCAAGACCTCACAAATCGCTGAACTCCGATTCTGCTTATGCGGGCTTGCGGCAGTTCAGAATCAGCGTGCCGGGGCACCGTGGTGCCCCAGCCACCCAGCAACATGTCGTCAAAAGCGATGACAAGCGACCGCCAACCTTGTTTTCGCTTGATCTGCATAGAGCCTGATGCCTCATGTGCGTAGGAGTGTGACAGTCCACCACAGCCCCCGCAGTCCTCACAGTCGCCACAGCCCCGCAGTCCCCACAGTCCCCACAGTCCCCACAGTCCACAGTCCAGTCCCCACACTCCACACAGTCCACAAAGTCCACCAAAGTCCAAAGTCCACAAAGTCCCACAGTGCACAATCCACAGTCCATAGTCCCGATGGGCGACTGGCGACTGGGCGACTGGACTGGACGACTTGCTGGAGGACTGGACTGGACTGGATTACCGACTTTGTTCCCCCTTTGTTCCCATTCTTGTCCCACTTTGGGGTTCTTCTTCCCACTTTGTTCCCCACTTTGTTCCACATTCTTGTCCCACTTTGGGGTTCTTGTTCCCACTTTGTTCCCACTTTGTTCCCATTCTTGTCCCACTTTGGGGTTCTTCTTCCCATATTTTCCCACTTTGTTCCCATTCTTGTCCCACTTTGGAGTTCTTCTTCCCACTTCGTTCCCACTTTGTTCCCATTCTTGTCCCACTTTGGGGTTCTTCTTCCCACTTTGTTCCCATTTTGTTCCCATTCTTGTCCCACTTTGAAGTTCTTTTTCCCACTTCGTTCCCACTTTGTTCCCATTCTTGTCCTATTTTGGGGTTCTTCTTCCCACTTTGTTCCCATTCTTGTCCCACTTTGGGGCTCTTCTTCCCACTTTGTTCCCACTTTGTTCCCGTTCTTGTCCCACTTCGGGGTTCTTGGTCCCACGTTGTTCTCATTCTTGTCCCACTTTGGGGTTCTTCTTCCCACTTTGCTCCCACTTTGTTCCCATTCTTGTCCCACTTTGGGGTTCTTCCTTCCACTTTGTTCCCACTTTGTTCCCATTCTTGTCCCACTTCAGGGTTCTTCTTCCCACTTTGTTCCCACTTTGTTCCCATTCTTGTCCCACTTTGGGGTTCTTCTTCCCACTTTGTTCCTCACTTTGTTCCCACATTCTTGTCCCGCTTTGGAGTTCTTCTTCCCACCTTGTTCCCACTTTGTTCCCATTCTTGTCCTCTTGTCCCCACTTTGTTTCCACTTTGTTCCGATTTTTGTCCCACTTTTTGGTTCTTGTCCCCGCTTTGTTCCGACTTTGTTCCCATTTTTGTCGCACTTTGGAGTTCTTCTTCCCACTCTGTTCCCATCGCGTTCCTATTCCCATTCTTGTCCCACTTTGGGGTTCTTCTTCCCACATCCCACTTTGTTCCCATTCTTGTCCCACTTTGGGGTTCTTCTTCCTACTTTGTTCCCACTTTGTTCCCATTCTTGTCCCACTTTGTGGTTCTTCGTTCCCACTTTGTTCTCATTCTTGTCCCACTTCAGGGTTCTTATTCCCATTTTGTTCCCACTTTGTTCACATTGTTGTCCCACTTTGGGGTTCTTCGTTCCCACTTTGTTCCCATTCTTGTCCCACTTCAGGGTTCTTGTTCCCACTTTGTTCCCACTTTGTTCCGATTCTTGTCCCACTTTGGGGTTCTTCGTCCCACTTTGTTCCTACTTTGCTCCCATTCTTGTCCCACTTTGCGGTTCTTCTTCCCACTTTGTTCCCACTTTGTTCCCATTCTTGTCCCACTTTGGGGTTCTTGTTCCACTTTGTTCCCACTTTGTTCCCATTCTTGTCCCACTTTGGGGTTCTTCTTCCCACTTTGTTCCCACTTGGTTCCCATTCTTGTCCCACTTTGGGGTTCTTCTTCCCACTTTGTTCTTACTTTGCTCTCATTCTTGTCCTACTTTGGGGTTCTTCTTCCTACTTTGTTCCCACTTTTGTTCCCATTCCTGTCCCACTTTGGAGTTCTTCTTCCCACTTGGTTCCCACTTTGTTCCCATTCTTGTCCCACTTTGGGGTTCTTCTTCCCACTTTGTTCCCACTTTGTTCCCATTCTTGTCCCACTTTGGGGTTCTTGTTCCCACTTTATTCCCATTCTTGCCACTTTGGCCACTTTGTTCCCACTTTGTGCCCATTCTTGTCCCGCTTCGGGGTTCTTCTTCCCACTTTGTTCCCACGTTGTTCTCATTCTTGTCCCACTTTGGGGTTCTTCTTCCCACTTTGTTCCCACTTTGCTCTTATTCTTGTCCCACTTTGGGGTTCTTCTTCCCACTTTGTTCCCACTTTGTTCCCATTCTTGTCCCACTTTGGGGTTCTTCTTCCTTGTTCCCACTTTGTTCCCATTCTTGTCCCACTTTGGGGTTCTTGTTCCCACTTTGTTCCCACTTGGTTCCCATTCTTGTCCCACTTTTTGGTTGTTGCCGCCACTTTGTTCCCACTTTGTTCACATTCTTGTCCCACTGTTCCCACTTTGTTCCCATTCTTGTCCCACTTTGGGGTTCTTGTTCCCACTTTGTTCCCACTTTGTTGCCATTCTTGTCCCACTTCAGGGTTCTTGCTCCTACTTTGTTCCCACTTTGTTGCCATTCTTGTCCCACTTCAGGGTTCTTCTTCCCATTTTGTTCCCACTTTGTTCCCATTCTTGTCCCACTCTGGCTTCCCACTTTGTTCCCACTTTGTTCCCATTCTTGTCCTGTCCCACTTTGGGGTTCTTGTTCCCACTTCGTTGCCACTTTGTTCCCATTCTTGTCCCACTTTGGGGTTCTTGTTCCCACTTTGTTCCCACTTTGTTGCCATTCTTGTCCCACTTTGGGGTTCTTCCTTCCCCTTTGTTCCCACTTTGTTCCCACTTTGTTCCATTCTTGTCCCACTTTGGGGTTCTTGTTCCCACTTCTTCTTCCCACTTTGTTCCCATTCTTGTCCCACTTTGGGGTTCCCACTTTGTTCCCACTTTGTTCCCATTCTTGTCCCAGTTTGGGTTCTTGTTCCCACTTTGTTCCCACTTTGTTCCCATTCTTGTCCCACTTTGGGGTTCTTGTTCCCACTTTGTTCCCACTTTGTTCTCATTCTTGTCCCACTTTGGGGTTCTTGTTCCCACTTTGTTCCCACTTTGTTCTCATTCTTGTCCCACTTTGGGGTTCTTGTTCCCACTTTGTTCCCACTTTGTTCTCATTCTTGTCCCACTTTGGGGTTCTTGTTCCCACTTTGTTCCCACTTTGTTCTCATTCTTGTCCCACTTTGGGGTTCTTGTTCCCACTTTGTTCCCACTTTCTTCCCATTCTTGTCCCACTTTGGGGTTCTTGTTCCCACTTTGTTCCCACTTTCTTCCCATTCTTGTCCCACTTTGGGGTTCTTGTTCCCACTTTGTTCCCACTTTCTTCCCATTCTTGTCCCACTTTGGGGTTCCTGTTCCCACTTTGTTCCCACTTTCTTCTCATTCTTGTCCCACTTTGGGGTTCTTGTTCCCACTTTGTTCTCATTCTTGTCCCACTTTGAGCTTGCAGTTCTTCTTTGGGGAATGTCATGCGGCTGTGCATGTCGCATCCACCTCTTATGGTGTCGGTGTTCAACGCAATGGACGATCCATGGCATTGAGGGACCTTAGTTTCCCGGTCTTCCGGGGCAATGGTCAGAACCATGGATCAAAAGGAATCCTCGTGGCTGTTTGAAGCTGACGGTGCCTGGCATTCCCACCTGAGCCGGGATTGACACTTCGGCTCGACCCGCCACTGCATTGTGGAACGATGATCTTCACAAAAGTCGTCACACCATTAAGTGCTCTGTTTTCTCCCCTCAATGGCGCTGCCCACCAACCCATCTACAAGACATTCTTGCAAATAAGCTGGTGGGCAGCAACATGGAGCAATGACCCCAAACGTCTGGAGTTCCTCTCCCAGCAATGAACGCGAGGTGTATCTTCCAAAACAATATCAACCAAACGACTTCCAGCTCCTCCCGCGGTCTCCGCATGGCTACCACCCACTGCTTCAAAGCACCATATCGAAACATCTCCAGATGTTCGAGTATCTGTATTGTTTCTGTTGGAAAGGTTGCAACTCTTGCTTTCTTTGAGGCCAGTGCGTCTTCCAAGAGCGATGAAGATCGATGGGCGTCTTCCCACCAATCAGGACTAGCGTGGAAAATCAGCTCCAAACAAACAATACAAAGAGTTGCCACACGGAATATGGATGAAAGATTATGGATCACAATCCCATCCAGATGCAATGCGCCAAGCCAAAGAAATGTCGTCCAGCGATGACCAGCGTGGGAAATCACCTCGAAGTGTTTCAACGTGGTTTCGCACTCCAGTCAATAATATCATCACGGACATTTCGAACCGAAGGAGTTGCCGCACTCGGAAGACAATCAACGGTTTCACCGCCATGCAGTCGCAAACCCTCTTGGAACTGTGGTAACTGCTCCATTCTCACGGACAGTCCCTTCAGAAGACAAATTAGTAATCACAACAATATCAAAAGCGTCACCGGCGGATAACTCGAACCAAAACATCGCAAAGTGCACCAAACAATACCATCGCTGAACTTGCAAAGTATCTGTTTTGTAACTTTGATATTAGAAACCGTATTTCACTCGACAAAAACATGAAACAATTCAAAGTCGCCGCGCACCTGAGGTCGACACCCTCTTGATAACTCGAAAGTAGATACCCAGCTCGCGCAAGAGCCGGACTCCTGCCAGCAACCACATGCACAGAGGCCTACACCGCAGAACAACTCACATAGCAGTTCAAAATCAAAGTAGACGATATGACGATGGATCATGTATCACACCGTACTTGCAAAACCCCCTACTGACTTACTGAACATCCCAGACAATGTCAACAACATGCACGGACATTCCCTTCTGCACGTTGGCCACAAAGTTTTGAACTTCACCAAGTGAAATACGAAACAAAAGCTCGGTATCTACACGTGTTCCATGCGACAAATCTCAGGCTCCGACCACAGCATCAACATCGTCTCTCGAACAAGCTTCATGTTGAAACTCCCAACTGCTTCAAAAACCCGCAGAACAACTCACATAGCAGAATCAAAATCAAAGTAGATTATATCACATCATACTTGCAAGGCTCCTCGTTCCTCTCGCCTCTCACCCCATACTGACCATCGCACACAGAGTCAACAACATGCACGGACATTCCCTTCCACAAAGTCATTTCAAACAGAAGCTCCGCATCTACATGTCTTCCATGCGAAACTACTCAAGCTCCGACCGCAGCGCCAACATCGTCACTCGAACCAGCTGCATGTGAAAACTTCCCAACACAGCTCCATGTACAAAAATGATAACACAAGGTTTGAAATAACCCGTCTTATCAACAGAAACGCCCACCAAGAATGCCCACCTTTTTACCAAGGCATTTTCTTCCGAAGACGTTTTCTCAACATAGCACATTCTCACGAACACATATCACATTTTCTCACCAGATAGGTTCTCACCAACACATGTTCTCACCAACACAAATTCTTACCAACAATTTTCTTACCAGCACAGATTCTTGCCAACACAAAGTTTCTTAGCTGCACATTTTCTTACTTGCACATTTTCTTATCAACAGATTTTCTGACCAGAGATGTTCGTAGCAAACAATGTTCTTACCAGCAGATTTTCTTACCAGAAGTGTTATCACCAACGCATTTTCTTACCAAGACATGTTCTTACCAACACAGATCCTTACCAACACATTCTCTCACCAACACAGATTCCTGCCAACAAACGTTCTTACCAACACAGATTCTTCCCAGCAGGCTTTCCTACCAGCACAGATTCTTCCCAGCAGGCTTTCTTACCAGCACAGATTCTTACGAACAGATTTTCTTACCAGCACAAACTCTTACCAACAGACTTTCTTACCTGCACAGATTCTTACCAACAGATTTTCGGAGCAGAAGATTTTCTTCCCAGCACAGATTCTTACAAGCAGATGTTCTTACCAGCGCAGATTCTTAACAGCAGATTTTCTTACCAGCACAGATTCTTACCAGCAGATTTTCCTACCAGCACAGATTCTTACCAGCAAAGACTCTTGCCAACAGACTTTCTTACCAGCCGAATTTCTTACCACCACATATTCTCACCAAGATATTTTCTCACCAGCGCAGATTCTTACCGGCAAATTTTCTTACCAACACAGATTCTCACCAAGAGGTTTTCTTACCAACACAGATTCTTACCAGCAGGTTTTCTTACCAGCACAGACTCTTACCAACAGATTTTCGGACCAGCAGATTTTTTCTTCCCAGCACAGATTCTTACCAGCAGATGTTCTTACCAGCGCAGATTCTTACCAGCAGGTTTTCTTACCAGCACAGAATCTGACCAAGCGACTTGAAAATCGCAATTTTACCTCAGCTTTTGACGTTAGACGTCCATTTTGCGCGAAAGGGTTGAAAATCGCAATTTGACCTCAGTTTTTGACATTGAACGTCCATTTTGTGTGAAGTCGTCATTTTACCTCAGTTTCTGACGTTCCATGTCCGTTTCGTGCGAAACGGTCGACGCAAAAATTTGAAAATCGCAATTTTACCTCAGTTTTTGACGTCCAACGTCCGTTTCGTGCGAAAAGGTTGCGCGGGACAAATGAAAATCGCAATTTTACCTCAGTTTTTGACGTCCAACGTCCGTTTCGTGCGAAATGGTTGCGCGGGACAAATGAAAATCGCAATTTTACCTCAGTTTTTGACGTCCGATGTGACACGAAATCCTGCGCTTGTCACGTTTCGTGGTGGTCCGGCGGCACCACCCCCGCCTTAGAAAGAAAGAAGAGCGAGAGTGAGTGATGTAGATCCGCAGATGTGTGAAGATGTAGATCTGCACATCTGTGAAGATGTAGATCTGCAGATGTGTGAAGATGTAGATCTGCAGATGTGTAAAGATGTAGATAAAGATGTAGATCTGCAGATGTGTGAAGATGTAGATCTGCAGATGTGTAAAGATGTAGATAAAGATGTAGATCTCCAGATGTGGTAAGATGTAGATCTGTAGATGTGTGAAGATGTAGATCTGCAGATGTTTGAAGATGTAGACCTGTAGATGTGTTAGATGTAGATCTGTAGATGTCTGAAGCTGTAGATATGTAGAGGTGAAAGTGTGAAGAAGTAGATGCGCAAATGTCTAGATATGCAGATGTTATGATGTGCAGGTGTATTACAACGGTTGCTTTTTTACGGAAAACCCTTCGCAGACGCTCTCGGGAATTAGTGTTTGATTGGGCCACCTCCGAATACTGTGTCTGGGCCCACTGGGGAATCCATTGCGGAACGGCGTCAAGAGCAAGACTACGCCGGCTCTCCAGAGTATCACATGGGCCGTTAAGTTGCGAGTAGGGAAGGCAAATGCTTTATATGATTTTATGGTGACAACAATCGGCAAATTGACCGAGTTGCGCATTTGCTGGACAGTGGAAAATCCGTGGACCTCTTTTTTATGGCAAACCTCGTTTTGGAAAAAACATGATGCAATCAATGTGCATTATTGTGAACTTCATAACTGTATGTTTGGAGGATCACGTTTGAAGCGTACCTGCTTGGCATCAAACAATGTGGCCAATATGGCCTTGAATGTTACATGTGACGGACGACATGATCACGCTCCTTGGTCAATCACACACCGCAGTTGTCGAAAATGTTGGCCGCCACCATCGTGCAATCTTTGTGTCAGGCCGACCATACTGCCCACTTCCGTGCGCGCGCCAAGAAGCTCAAGACCTCGCATTTTTCGGTGTTGGGCACGGCATCTCAGCCTGCCAAAGCCATTCCACATGTTGTCCCTGAGTTTAGCAAGTTGATGATTTTGAAACAATTGCCGCCATCCATTCAATTTCCTGTAGATGCGACATCCACTTTGCAAGTTTGTGTGCTTTTGCAATTTGATAATAGTAGCATTTTGCTACCATGTGGCAGCAAGCAACTCCGCCTGACCAAGAAAAGGGGGGTGCCAATCCGTCACTACTTATGAGTGGGTCAACCTGCCATCGTTATCGCATTTGGGGGACGTTGATGGGCATCTGCAATCTGATGTCTCAGAAAGAGGCGAAGCTTTGGTCAATGAGCAACAAAAGCTGGAATGCAGGATGCTTCAAGGGCAGGTGCGCAAATCTGCGGCAAGTTCCATTTCAGTGTCAGATGAACCTATCGATGCTGTAGACCGTGTTTTTGGCCTGAGGTGGACGGAATCAGAATTTATCACTTTTGCGGCAAGTGTTGGCCATCCTTTTCACAGTTTTTCAGGCGCACCTCCGGAAGTCAAGATTGCATGTGAGAGACTGGCCCAGAGCAATCCGGAGTCGGTGATGGCCGCGAGGGCCAGTGTTTTCAGGTTGTGGATGAAAAAGCTTGTAGAGCTCAAGGACAAGGAGGTTGAGTTGAAAGCCACCTTGTCACGGTCGGCGTCAAGAATCTTTAAATCGAAGAGGATATCTCTCATGAATTAGATAATTGAGAATATGGATATGATGATGCCAGTTTGGCCATGGACATCGCCCGTGGTTTTGACCTTGTGGGTGAGACGCCAATTTCCGGCGTGCTTCCAAAGAAATTCTTTCCGGCACAGATTCCGCTGGAACAACTCCAGGCGCAGTCCCTTAGATCGGCTACAGCGATTAGGTACATGACGGGGACCACCTTGTGGATGCACAGGTTTGGGAGAAGGCGGAAACGGAAGTTGATCATGGCTGGCTCAGAGAACCCATTCCTTGGGGAGAGTTGCAGGCAGGCTGTGCAGTTTCGAGGAGATTTCCCTTACTCCAAGGGACCAAGCTTCACACAATCCCAGGTCAACTCGACAGTTTCGTCTTTTGAACAGCCCACGGTGGACAATCCGGATGTGGTCTGCGCGATCAAAACCTACTTGGTTAAGATGCTGGGTATCAACGGTAGATGCTCGAAGCTGGTGGCGAGGTCGCTGGATTTGGCTTCAGCTTACAGACAACGTTGCATCTTGTCGGAATCCCTGAGATATTCGTTTCTGTCGGTGTTCAATCCCACGGATGGCACAGCAGCGTTGTTTCAGCAGATTGCCCTGCCCTTTGGATCCCGGACAGCGGTAAATGCTTTTATCAGATGTGCGAGATTCTTGCATTGCAGTGGGTGGCAGCCCGGTGCTTGATGCTTCCCATGTCCTGCTACTTTGATGATTTTATCATTCCTGCACCGCTCCCTCTAAATGGCAATACCCAGGCTTCGGTGGTTTTCCTCTTCGACATTTTGGGCTGGGCGTTTGATCGATCAGGAGACAAGGCGGATGTTTTCTCGGCATGCGTGGAAGCCCTGGGTGTAAGGTTCCTCCTGGATCGCACTGGTGAGGGTGTGGTCCAGATCTCCAATACGGAAAGAAGAACGAAAGAAGCTCTGGAATTAATTGGTGGAATCTTGTTGGAAGGGAAGCTCTCCCACAAACGCCTGGCATTTTGCAATGCTCTTATTTTTAGAAGAACGGGACGATTGGCCCTTCAGATAATCTCCAACCATGCGTATCAGAAACCCTTCAGCTCTAAGCTTCAGAAGCATGTATGTTCGGCGTTGGAGGCCTTGAGATGCAGAATCTTTAAGGCCCTGCCTCGGGTGTTGTCAGCGACATTTTTGGATACGCACTATTTGTACACGGACACTTCGTTCCAACCGGATTTGACCGGTGGCTAAGGGCGCAGTCTTGTGTTCGGATTCTGGCGAAGTGTTGAGTTGGTTTGGCCTGCAGTTGGATGAAAAGGTGATCAGACAATTCATGCAAGAGGATCAGAAAGTGATCATAGGCGAGTTGGAAAACCCTCGCTGAAGCTCTGGAGGGAGGAACTTGCTTCGTCGAGAGTGCTCTTTTATTTGGACAATGAGGGTTCCCGGTTTTCGCTTATAAAAGGCTATGCCTCATCTTGGCAAATCTCAATATTTTGCAATTTGATTTTGGCCGACGTCGACGACAATCACATCATCCCTTGGTTTGGCCGAGCGGCCTCCCTGTCGAATGTGGCAGACAGGCCTTCCAGGAACAAGAACCATGCACTTTTGCCTTTTGTGAAGGAGGTGTCAGTGGACATCGTTAGGAAGGCCTTGGATGAATGCATCCTGAACATCTTCTCCTTTTCATTCGCCGCAATTTAGATGGGCGGGGTCCGTGGCCGAATTCGGTGACTGACCCTCCAATTACTAGCGTAAAAAGGGAAGATTAATAAAGTGCATGGTTCTTTCTAATCGTTTAAAAAGTCTATAATAATAGGAGCACCATATAAAGGCGCGGTCTTTACTCTTAAGGAATAAGTGTTATTTCAGCTTGCTGACATGACTTTATTCCTGTGAGTAAAAAGGATGTAGTGACATCCTAGCGCCGCTGTGTTTTGGTCTGGTGCTCTTCTTTCTCCGGTGTGTGCCCGGGTCCTTGTGTTGCGTTCCTGGAAGGTTCCGCAGATAAGGTTCAACCGGGTTCCATTAGTTTGCAGTTTTTTCACACTAACCTTGTGAGGTTGATTTCCTGTTGCCTCGTTGAACCTTTGTTTACGTTGGCGTGGTAATCGCTGTGAGTGTGGAAATGGTGTGTTGAAACCTTGACGTTTTTGTGGGTTTTTCTTTTGTGCATGCTGTGTTTCAACCCCAGTTGTCCATTTCATTGTGCAAATCACATGGTTGTTTTGCCATGCAGTGTTTCTCCTCAAGGGAGGGTTGTGGCGGGTGTGCGCTTTTCATGGTGTGCCATGGATTCATTTTTCAGCCCCCCTCCCACCCTGCTCATTTCTCACCTAGCTTGTGTGCTGTGTGTGCCTTCTGGTTTCGTGTTGGGTGTATGTGCCCCTTTTTTCTCCTTGGTACATTGGTACCTTAACTTCGTGGGAATGCCCACGAATCTTTTTACAACAAATGTGTTGTACTCATTTTTTGTTTCACTGCGCTCAACTCAGCGCCCCCGAATGCGGTGACTGACCCCCCAATTACTAGCGTAAAAAGGGAAGATTAATAAAGTGCGTGGTTCTTTCTAATTGTTGATAAAGTTTTTAATAATAGGAGCACCCTATAAACGCGCGGCTTTTAATCTTAAGGAATAAATCTTCATACGTTCACATCTGCAGACCTACATCTTCACACCTTCACATCTGCAGACCTACATCTTCACACCTCACATCTGCAGACCTACATCTTCATACCTTCACATCAGCAGACCTACATCTTCACACCTTCACACTTGCAGACCTACATCTTCATACCTTCACATCTGCAGACCTACATCTTCATACCTTCACACCTAAATTCCAATTTTGAGGCGTCGCCTGCAACCGTTTTTGCGCGAAACGGACACTTGAACATCAAACTGCAGAAAAATTGCGGTTTGGATGCGTCCCCTGCAACCCACCCGCGCGAAATCGACATTGAACCGGGGAAAAATTGCAGTTTCTCAGGTGTGCCGTGGGGGTAAGAATGTGTTGTTAAGGCTCTGTGGGTAAAAAGGTGTTGGTGAGAATCTGTTGCTAAGATTTGGTTGGTAAAACATTTTGTTGCAAAGAATCTGCTGGTAAGAAGGTGTTGGTAAGAAATTTTGTTGTAAAGAATCTGTCGGTAAGATTCTGTTGGTAAGAAGATGTTGGTAAGAATTCCTGTTGGTAAGATTTTGTTGGTGAGAATCTGTTGGTAAGAAAGTGTTGGTAAGAATCTGGTGGTGAGAATGTGTTGGTAAGAATCTGTCCGTAAGATTTCGTTGGTAAGAATGCGTCGGCAAGAATCTGGTAAGATTCTGTTGGTAAGAATTTGCTGTACAAGTCTGCTGGTAAGCAGGTGTTGGTAAGAGGTTTCTTGGTAAGAATCTGTTGGTAAGATTCGCTTGGTAAGAATTTGTTGGTACGAAGCTGCTGGTAAGAAGATGTTGGTAAGAATTTGCGCTGGTAAGAATTTGCTGTTACGAACCAGTTGGTAAGAAATTGCTTGGTAAGAATCAGCCGGTAAGAATCGGCGCTTTCAAAAAAGGTGGTAAGAATTTGTTGGTGAGAATCTGTTGGTAAGAATGCGCTGGTAAAAGTTGATACAAGTATGTTGGTAAGAGTCTGTTGGTAAGAAGTGTTGGTAAGATTCTGTTGGTAAGAATTTGTTGGTAAGAATCTGGCGGTACGAAATTGCTGATAAGAGTTTGCTGGTAAGAAAATGCCGCTAAGAATCTGTGGGTAACATAAAGTTGTTAAGAATTTGTTGGTGAGCATCTGTTGGTAAGAATATGTTGGTCGGGGTTTGTACAAGTATATGTGTTGGTAAGATTTTGTTGGTAAGCATGTGCTGGTAAGAATCTGTGGGTAAGAAATTGCGGGTAAGAATCTGTTGCTAAGATTCTGTTGGTAAGAATTTGCTGGTAAGCACTTGCTGGTAAGAAGATGTTGGTAAGAATTTGTGCTAGTAAGAATTTGCAGTTAAGAATCTGTTGGCAAGAAGTTACCTGTAAGAATCAGCTGGTAAGAATATGTGCTTAAAAGAAGACGGTAAGAATTTTTGGTAAGAATCTGTTGGTAAGAAGTTGTTGGTAAGAATCTGCTGGTATGAAGGCGTTGAGGTCAGAAAATGTCGGTAAAAATCAGTTGGTAAGAATCTGTTGGTAAGAATTTGCTGGTAAGAATCTGCCGGTAAGAAAAGGCCACGCAATTCAGACCCGTGCATCCAAAGTGCCACGCCTGCCGGCGTGGATCTGGTTTCTGTGGATCTTCAGCAATTTCAAAGCTTCGAAGTAAAGTATGTTCCAGCGACGATGTCGTTGGCGCGGTCGGGGCCTCAATTAAATTCAGAAGCGCGCCGAAAACAATGTAGTCAACATTTTTATTTCTTGAATGTGGTCTTGCATTCATTATTTTCGAGCCTTTGTTTGGTAATCGTTCCATGTTCTGTAAGGACTGTCCGTGAAGATGGAGCAGTTGCCCCGTTTCGACTATAGTATATTCGAGCAATGGTGTAGGCTCAAGTTTTTCAGACCTGCGTTCGAAGCAATGCTATCAACATCTTCATTCTGTGGATATAGTCTTGCGCGCATTTTTTTGCATCTTTTTTTTGCGGTTGTTCCGTGTTGTGTAGGAGCTGTCCGTTCAGATACACTGTAGTTACAGTGAAAAATGGGTATCCTGATTTCTGTGGATTTGAAGCAATCTGAAAGTTTGGAACTAAAGTTTGTTCGAGCGACCATGTTGATGGTGTGGCCGGGGCCTCGCTTATATTCAGAAGCGCACCGACAGCAATGTAGTCAACATTTTCATGTGTGGATGTAGTTTTGCAAAGAATCAGTTGCAGTCGGCTGAGCAGGGATGAATGATGGCATTTGCGTTTGGAATGTGTGGAGCTGAGTTTTTTGGTGAAGATAATGACCAAGGCGTGATGATACCGAGTTTTTTGTCATGCTTCACGGACAGTTTGGTCAAAAACACGAAATGATAAGCTTACGTTCGCGTGGCATTGTTTCCGGGGTAAACTATTGTAGCGTGTCACATTCAGAGCATCATGGTACTGAGCTTCTTGAGGCCATGTATGTGGGAATTTCCATTAAAGTGACAAAACTTGTGATATCTCAAGCATTTTGGTACCAAGCTGTTTGGGATACTATCGTAGAAATAGATCGTATGCATCATTCATCGCATGTTGGTACCAAGTTTTTTTACAGACTTTTGTGAACATTTCGGGCTAAAGCAGTGCAAGATGTCACATTCAGAGCATCATGGTACCGAGCTTTTGTGGCAGAATACGGGGGGGTTCGGTAGTAAAGTGACATAAATTGGGACATCCAAGGCATGTTGGTACCGAGCTTTTTTGGATACGGTCATGGAAATTTCCATTCAAAAATGAGATCATATGCATCATTCACGGCTTGATGCTCTCTGTGAAATTTCCATACAACAAAATGTCATACTGGTCATTCACCACAATGCGTCCGCAATAAAGTAGGGTGACATGTCACATCCTTGGCATCATGGTGCCCAGGCTTTCGTGGACATTTCAAAAGTAACATAGCGGTGAGCTCCCTGTCCTCCACTGCTTCTACCTCGGCTTCGGCGGCGACTTTGCGCGATGCATCGTCGGCGTGCCGCTCCGGGAGTGGGAGCAGGGTGTCCCAGGTCATCTCCTAACTTAACAGTTCGAAGATGGCAAACACTTCAAAGAAACACATGGCTCCTAAAAATGATGCCGTGGCTACTGGTGACTTGAAAAGGGAACACCTTGATGATAGCCCCAATGAATCTTCCTTGTCTGGAATAACCGCTTCAGATAGGGTTCGTGAAGTTTTGGTAAAGAACAAGAAAGCTTGTCTTGAGAAATCAAATGTGAATAATCATGCTGCTGACGCTGGCGGCGGAAGTTCTGACCCTACCATTGACAAGAACGTGAAGCCAGTGGCGTCAAACAAGTATGAGCTTCCTGAACACGTTGCCTGTCTTTATTGGGATACCTTGGCTTTGGTCGTTTCATGTATTTTCAGTTTTCAATTTTCATGTTATACAATGCGGGCTATAATCTTGATAGTCACGGTTACCTATGGTGGCCAGGTTTTGGAGACTTTGCGACGATCCCTTTTGAAACCACCCGAACCATTCTCTTTGTCAGACCAGTACGTGTCCGCTGTCTTGGACCAGCTGGCGAAGATCACGGCGCGGATGCTGATGTGGTGGACGGCGTGGCCGATGTGGTTAGTGTTCCGAAAGAACAGAAACCAGTGGAGAAACAGAACCCTGGAGAACTGGAACAAAATGATGTTGAGAAATCAACATGGAATTACAGCACTGTTCGAATGGAATGGATCAAAAAACACCGCAAGGAAAACGCTTGTACCTTTGCAGGGGCCCGGGCCTTGTGGGACCAGAGTTCCACGAAAAAGGCTTTCCTCAGCAAAGTTTCGGTGGCCGAGTTGCGACGTAGGAAATTCATTCCCAAAGGATCCAAGCTAAACCCTTGGAATTCCGATTCTGATTCTAAAACTGACTCTGAAGATTCTGAAGAGTAAACATCTGATTTTGCGCCATAGATCGATATGTTGGGCCCATGTCAAGTCAACATGGGCAGGGGAGCCTGTGAGATGAGCTCGAACGTGAAAGAAAAGTAACGCCGTCCGAATCCTGTTTGTTTTTGAAAGCTCTTGGATTGGAACCAAATATGGAATCACGCATGGACATGCATGGTGCATGCCTACTGCACTCTGTTTGATGTACATGCATCCATGGTTGTGGAAAAAACGCAGGCTTTTCATTAGTGACCCGAATCGGAACCATAGCTCAAGATATAGGCTGAACCATGGTCGTGCTTGACATGCTTCGTGCGAAAGGGCCGCCCATGCTCATTGCGTGCGCCCTTTTCTTTTGGTGATGTGGAACACTCAACTTTTTCACCCCATTGAATCTCATCTGATGTATGTGTATTTTTGTCAATCATACCTGAGAGTGACGAAAAATGCTCATGATGGTATTGCTTCTTCTTTGGACATGTGTAAGTACTCTATGTGTGCCTGCCCCCATAACCGTGACTTCTTGGACGGCAAGGACGAGAAGTCACAAAAGCACTACGATCTGCCACTTGGCTTAGGATGGGAAAGCGATGTGAAAGAAACATGGCCCAACTCTGCTAACCCCAAATTCCTGATCCGATTTCACGTCATGGCTCCCCTGCGTAAGGCAAATTTCCGTGGAGCTGCCATCGACCTGGATGCTGGAGAAATGTTTGCAGCCGGTTTCGCGCTGCTTGGCTATTTTCACTGTCTTTTGCTGAATGACTACCCATCATCATTGGCCACGGAACAATAAGTTGAGTCGTAGAAACTTAAGCGTGTCAAGTCTCATCGAGTCATTGATTGTATCCCAATCAAAAGGAATCAAAACCATCATGGAAATAGCATGAAATAGCGACATCTTCCCGACATATGCTCAAGGGACATGAAAGATATTGTAAAACATTGAACTCCTTCCTCCACTTTAGAGTGCTTTCCCCACACAGCTTCCCGCATTTACACTTCATGATGTAGTTCTGATCCACGCCAAGGTTGACCCTCAACGAAATACTTCGCATTCGTCCTGGTGGATTGGTTGTTCTGGCTCCGTGCTGTAAGCCATTCAGCCGAATGATACTTGGCAAACTAGTTTCAATCGACGAAGCCGTAGGTACACCTACCAACAGGATTCTTTGTTTTGATACAACGCTTCCTCCTGCGGGTGGATATGATCCGTTGTTTACAATTGGCTTTTCCGCTTGTAAGCGTCAGAGGAGCATATGTATTTCCTTTTCCTTTTAACTTTATCTGTTTATGTACATATATATATTTTTTGCGCGTGTGTTCAAATGGCTATGGGCTTAGGTGCGTGCGTGTGTGAAATATGAAAAGTTGAAATCCTGAGGTCGTCTGCAAACACTTTCCTTAATCTATTTCTCTACTTGAAGGTTAAAAACATGCACCATCCAGCTAGTCAGGCGATTGTATGGATCCCAGTGCATCCTCCAATCTGGTCTCTATCGGGTCAGCCCCGCGAGCTGACGAGTCGCCACACTTCTGGGAGAACATTCTTCCGTCCTTCCGGCTACACTTCGTTGGAGTTCGCGCGGGTGGGCAATTTGCTGGCCAATGGGCTGCGCTGATTCTCTGAAAATGTCGCTAGGTACACATGCTCTTCGGACCACCCTTGAGGTAAGATTGCGCCCAGAAAAAATAACATGTTCACTGCTGACCGCGTTAGGTGTTGGGGTCGTTTGATGATGCATGCATGTCGGAAATACCGAGCCAATCAAACTGTACCATGTCATGAATTAAAGTCTTTTTCAGCCTCGACCCTTGAAGGTATATAGTGGAAGATTTTGGATGGCGATTCGGTGGCAAAACGCCGAAACCACACCGTATTTGGTCAAACGATCAGGGCATCGTTCAACTACTTTGTGACCGGGCAGGGTACATGAGCAGACAGCAGCAGCTGGCCGGCCCCTCCCAGACCACGATCCGTTACATCGATTCGCAGAGCGCGAACCGCTGCGTGGGGTTGAAAGTGAGCTCCAACAATCCCAGTCTCTTGCTTGGATTTAGTCATCATCACTTTTTCAACATTTATTGTTGGTACACCGATGTCATCTATGGGTAGGTTCGTAGTTCCTAAAAAGCAGGTTTGGATCCTGAAAACGCAAAACGCAATCAAAAAAACATTCGGTCTTGATCAAAGCAAGGCCCTGTGGAACATATAGTTTGATTGGCCCCTAGGACCTTCACTCGTGAATTTGGCGCCTTCATCGCTGAGATGTTCCAGGAGTTTCAAAGCGTTTCTTGTCAATCTTGGTTTGTCGGCCGTTATTGGCGCGACCCTTTTTATTCCCAAAGTAAGTTTTTTGCACCCGAAAAGGGGCGCGCCATTTGGGGACGCAGCCATGTTTCCTTCATGTTTTTCCCTTGGAGAACCGTATTTTTTCTTGATCATTTCTGAAATTGGCATATCCAATCACCAGCAGCAGGTTCCGGCGCCAACTTTGCGCCCACACGTGCTTTATCGCACTGATCTTGCAGACCGTGATCTATTTCAGCGGTAGCGCCCCTGTTGGAGATGCATGGGACGATGTCACTTGTCTGGAGATTAGGGTCATGATTCATGATAAACATGTTCAAAGTACTTATGTTTTGAGCTTTGTGAACTAGAGGACGGTTGGCCCGAGAGCGAAAAAGGTGATGTTATAGCAACCTTCAATATGACATAAGGTTCGATAAGATGAACTATATACAGACATGAAAATAGATAAGCGGATATAAGCTGCGAAGATGTATGTTTGCAGATGTGAGGGTGTGAAATGCTGCAGATGTCAAGTATGATAATCACAAATTACCAGATGTCAAGGCATGAAGATGTAGATAAGTAGGAACACAAAGTGAGAAGATGTAGATGCGAAGGTGCGAAGATGGAGAGGCTCGACTATGAAGATGTAGCTGTGAGAAGATGTAGGTGTGAAGGTTTGAAGACGTGAGGGTGAGAAGATGTATATAAAGGTTGTGCACTGCATGTCTTTGATCATTCACGGATCTAGTATGTTTCAGGCCTCCCCATGGGCCTTGACCGGCGCAGGAATGAGACCTCCAATTTCACTGTTGACTTTGGAACAGCTCGAACAGTGATAAAACCGCCCCCCCCCAAAAAAAATAACACGAATAACACATATGTCATCGTTTCATCACTGTTCGTTTTGAATTCATCGTGCAAAGGTCTGAATTCCAGGCGCCTAGTGTCCCCAGCAAGCACATTCACTGCTGCCAATGCGTTGGCCTTAAGACACAGCCCTATTGCGCCGCCGTTACTCGGCCACTGTAACATTGACCAACACAATGGTTGGCTGGGTGTGCGGCAGCGTAACCATGATAACGACATCACAACTCCAGTCACAACTGCTGAACGACCAATAGAATCCAAAGGAAAGAGCATCTAACAACAGAGTCATCGCAAGTTTTCAGAACGACAACTTGAAAGAAGACATCCCGTGACGAATGTCGTCCCCTTGGCTGGATCCCCAGCAGGCACATAACGCATCGTCCAGCAGGCAAGGCGCAAACAAGGGAGAACATGACATACAAAGCGACTAGACGGTGCGAAGACGCATGTCTGCAGGTGTGAAAGCGTGAAGCGCCGCAAATGGAAATGCCACACAGTGACGCGTTGTGGTTCAGGAGGGTAAACCTGAGCGCACATTTCTGGCTGATCAAATGTAACAGTGAAAAGCTCTGTATTCCAAACTGAAGTCCGGGACAAATTGCTTGAATAGTCATCTCAGGACACGGCAACCCCAGAATCATGCAATACTACGCCAGTCGGCACTAAGGCTGATTTTCTTCACGCTAAGATGAGATCATCAATCCTCAAGTTGGATCACATGCATCAAAGCAATTTATATTTTTGACACGGTTGCGCGTGTGCTGCGGAAGGTTTCGCCAACCGAAGAACGTTGTCCCGAACAGTTTCAACGGACGAAGACTGATGCGCACGGAGCAAATCGTGCGCAATCATTCAGCATCGATTGATTGTGGACAAAACAAAAACACAGCATATATGTACATACATTTTTTTCACTCACTTGCTCCGATCACGTCTCGCCATGTCATCCACAATCCAGCGCTTCACTACGTCCATTTCTTCTGTTGTCATTCTGGGTAACATGTCTTCAAAGGGTGTCCTTGGTAGTCACAAGCATCACATTGATTAAAGCTTTTCAATTTACAAGCAGTCCCAAAGTTTTTTTTTATCCGAGAGTCATAGACACTTTCCCGTCAGCGTACACCAATTTCCACAAAAGGTCATCGCCGCAGCCGGATGGGTCTATCCACTCTCCAAACAGGGGAACGCTGTACCTTCCATGCGACAAATCTGTCTTCCACGCTCCGAGCATCTACATGTCTTCCATGCGACAAAACTCAGGCTCCGTCCACAGCATCAAAATCGTTTAAATTCACTGACTGCGCTACGAAACAAAAGCTCGGTATCTACACGTGTTCCACGCGACAAATCTCAGGCTCCGACCACAGCATCAACATCGTCTCTCGAACAAGCTTCGTGTTGAAACTTCTTAACTGCTTCAAAAACCCGCAGAACAACTCACATAGCAGAATCAAAATCAAAGTAGATTATATCACATCATACTTGCAAGGCTCCTCGTTCCTGTCGCCTCTCACCCCATACCGACCATCGCACACAGAGTCAACAACATGCACGGACATTCCCTTCTGCACGTTGCCCACAAAGTCATTTCAAACAGAAGCTCCGCATCTACATGTCTTCCATGCGAAACTACTCAAGCTCCGACCGCAGCGCCAACATCGTCACTCGAACCAGCTGCATGTGAAAACTTCCCAACACAGCTCCATGTACAAAAATGATAACGCAAGGTTTGAAATAACCCGTCTTATCAACAGAAACGCCCACCAAGAATGCCCACCAAGACATTTTTTTACCAAGGCATTTTCTTCCGAAGACGTTTTCTCAACATAGCACATTCTCACGAACACATATCACACTTTCTCACCAGATAGGTTCTCACCAACACATGTTCTCACCAACACAAATTCTTACCAACAATTTTCTTACCAGCACAGATTCTTGCCAATACAAAGTTTCTTAGCTGCACATTTTCTTACTTGCGCATTTTTCTTATCAACAGATTTTCTGACCAGAGATGTTCGTAGCAAACAATGTTCTTACCAGCAGATTTTCTTACCAGAAGTGTTATCACCAACGCATTTTCTTACCAAGACATGTTCTTACCAACACAGATCCTTACCAACACAGATTCCTGCCAACAAACGTTCTTACCAACACAGATTCTTCCCAGCAGGCTTTCCTACCAGCACAGATTCTTCCCAGCAGGCTTTCTTAGCAGCACAGATTCTTACCAACAGATTTTCTTACCAGCACAAACTCTTACCAACAGACTTTCTTACCTGCACAGATTCTTACGAACAGATTTTCGGACCAGAAGATTTTCTTCCCAGCACAGATTCTTACCAGCAGATGTTCTCACCAGCGCAGATTCTTAACAGCAGATTTTCTTACCAGCACATATTCTCACCAAGAGATTTTCTCACCAGCGCAGATTCTTACCGGCAAATTTTCTTACCAACACAGATTCTTACCAAGAGGTTTTCTTACCAACACAGATTCTTACCAGCAGATTTTCTTACCAGCACAGACTCTTACCAACAGATTTTCGGACCAGCAGATTTTCTTCCCAGCACAGATTCTTACCAGCAGATGTTCTTACCAGCGCAGATCGTGCGAAAGGGTTGCGCGCGAGACTTCAAAAGCGCAATTTTACTTCAGTTTTTGACGTTCAATGTCCGTTTCGTGCGAATGGGTTGCGCGGGACAAATGAAAATCGCAATTTTACCTCAGTTTTTGACGTCCGATGTGCGCGAAATCCTGCGCCTGTCACGTTTCGTGGTGGTCCGGCGGCACCACCCCCGCCTTAGAGAGAAAGAAAGAAGAGCGAGAGTGAGTGATGTAGATCCGCAGATGTGTGAAGATGTAGATCTGCAAATGTTTGAAGATGTATATCTGCAGATGTGTGAAGATGTAGATCTGCACATCTGTGAAGATGTAGATCTGCAGATGTGTGAAGATGTAGATCTGCAGATGTGTAAAGATGTAGATCTGCACATCTGTGAAGATGTAGATCTGCAGATGTGGTAAGATTTAGATCTGTAGATGTGTGAAGATGTAGATCTGTAGATGTGTGAAGATGTAGATCTGCAGATGTGTCAAGATGTAGATCTGCAGATGTGTGAAGATGTAGATCTGCAGATGTTTGAAGATGTAGATCTGTAGATGTGTGAGATGTAGATCTGTAGATGTCTGAAGCTGTACATATGTAGAGGTGAAAGTGTGAAGAAGTAGATGTGCAAATGTCTAGATATGCAGATGTTATGATGTGCAGGTGTATTACAACGGTTGCTTTTTAACGGAAAACCCTTCGCAGACGCTCTCGGGAATAAAATGCAACCCCTTGAAAAATTCCAGGAACATGTTGGCTGCCCGATCTGTCCTGCGCCACGGCGGATCTCTCCAGCGTCGCGCAGTACCTTGCGCGCTGCAAGCACCCTGTAGCCTCTGCCACTTGGGATCTTTGGCTGCGTTTGAATGATGACCTTCGAAACTTTGTCTGCGCTTCCCACCCGGCCCCACCCCTCCCTTAAGAATTCCCAACAAAAAACAATTTGGTCGCAGAAAACATGTACTCAAAGACATGTTGTTACTTCAAAAGAAACACCCCTCTCAGGAAGATTTGCTGGAAGAGCTTCGTCGAAGCTACTACCGTGGGACCGCTCAGGTGGACACTTTCCCACAATGATTTGGTGGTCAACAGCACCACAAATCAAATGGGGTTACATCCATGTGGTTTTCCTTAGGACTTTACTGGAAAACCCAGGGTTGCTGCTGTAGCTTTTTGCAGCACTGATACCGCAAAGGTGAAAAGATTCCATCGCCACCGTGAGAGTATACAAAGTTCTTTGAAATTTGATGGTCTCAGCAACTTCCATTGAAATAAACTTTATTGATAAATTTTGAACAAACGTGCATAAGGACGTGTAAAAAACAGCTCAGGGCCATGTAAAACCATGAAGAACGTGAAATTAAAAAAAACACGAGAAAAACGAGGAAAAAAAAAGGAAAAAAAAAGAAGAAAAAAAACACGAAAACTGTGAACCCCCAACATGAAAAATACGAAAAACCATGAAAAAAACACGAATGAAGACATGAAAAAGAATGAAAAACACGAAAATAAATCTGTGTTGATGAAGATTGAACTTCTCGCTTGTCATTTGCATGGTTTTCATGTCTTTCGCGTTTTGGATGTTTTCCATAGGTTTCACGGTTTTTCGATGTTCTCAAATGTGTTTTAGTGCCCCATCATTTGAAGCAGCTTTTTTGCTGAAAATTGTTTATTTTTGTCGCTACGTGGCGTCTTGCCAGCATGGCGAGAGCAAAACCGACGGCTACGGCTACATCAGGGCCTTCTTTGCAATCGATGCAAGAGTATGCACCTAGGTGCATTCAGGAAGCTGCTCCAGCGAGCAGACCGAGACCCCGCCCGAGACCGCAGAGAAGAAGAAGAAGGTTCAGCAAGGAACAAATGGATAGACGCAAAAAAAGTTTGAGAAAAAACCGACTGAGCCTGCCGTTGACTCCACCGTGAACAACCTCTTCGACGATGCTGACGAGGATGACGAGGAGGGGGAGGAAGCTGAGGAGAGTGGGGCTGAGGGACCTTCTGAACCACCGACCAAGAAGATCCAAGTTAAATCTGGCACTCTTCATCATCCTCCTGATGATGTTGATGATGGAGACCATGGCGGAGAAGAAGCCCCTTGATGGCCAAGATGATGACCAGGAGCAGATGGACACGGATGTTGAGAAGACACCTGTCATGGCTACACTCAAACCCTTTCCCCCAGAACCTGTCAAGCGAAGCATCGACAAGAATGCATTGGACGCACAGTGGGAATTGCGGAAAGCTGTTCAGGACAAGTGGGTTGGGATAGACGTCGCTGTTCTTGTTAAACACACTTATGTGGAACCATTCACGGTTTTGAAGTGACCCCTGAATGACAATCACCGACCTTGGCGCGTAAGTTTCTTGCTTTCCACTTTTGCAGGATGCTGCAAGACCAAAGCGTTCTCCAACGGACGCTTCTTTACTGTTTCCTGGCTCATTTTAGCTACACATGTGATGTTTGAAAAGACATGGCAAGTTTTTCTACATTAAAATTTGTTCACAGTTGTTGTTGTGATCCGAAAGCGAATCCGTGTCCTACCCCATACCACCCCGTTCCCAAAGGTCAGCCGACTTTGACGCTGGGGCAAGAGAACTTGACACGTCAAGCCAGCTTTTCACCGAAGGAGAAAGAACTCCCTCCCGACTCCGAGTTTCTTGTTGTTCCTTTAGTTGAGTTATGTTGGTTTTGTTTGTATTTGGAAGTAAATCGCACAGTATGATTTTCAATGTTGTATCTTTGAACTTTTCTGGAAACCATTAGGAGTTGTCAATCGCATCAATATGTAAGAGGTTTGTATATCCAAAAACATGAAGACAGGCGTCTCTTAAGATTGTACTTTCACGCGTCATATGGACCCTGGAAATTTAAATGTGAACACCCATGGCTCTTTCAAGACAACATCTTAGGTTGGGATCATCGATTTCCAATCTAGGTGCAGGGCCGTAGCTCTTCTACGTGGGGATCGTCTTGCTGAAGGGGCTTCTGTTCCAGTTGAGGGATTAGTGGATGCAGCTACAGCAGTTGGCAAAACCTTGTCGCCTGTGACCGAGACCTCGTATCGGTCTTGTCAGGCCAAGACCGACGAAAGACCGACGACAAGACCGACGAAAAGTCCGAGGGGGTTGACTCAGCCGAGGAGACCGACCAGAGGGAAGATGATGCGCGCCCAGGTTCCTCAACAGACAAACCAGGTACACCATCACCTGCAGAAGCAGATCCACCGACTCCTCCTTCCTGGTTGTGAATTCCTCGACGCACCGCAGAGAGCAGGCGAGATTGAGCAGGCGAATGGCATCGCTACCGGAAAGCGACTTTCCTCACATGTTCCGCCTTTGGAATGGCTCTCGCCAGGATTGCGCCTGATGTTTTGTTTTTACCCTTTCCAACCCAAACAAAGTTTCATGGAAGGTTTGTTGCGTGTCATGATGCCAAACATCATCAAACTATGTTAAAGTTAATGTTCGTGTTTTCGTTTTTTGCATCTTTGATGGTATGACCACCATATCCATCAAAACATATGAGGAGCGGACAAAACACTTTACTTGGCCCTAGTACTTTTTTGAACGTTATCGTTTTTGGGGGAGACCTTATCGTTTTACAGTGTTTTCGAACTTTGGCAGATCCGGCTCGAAAATCGCAACTTTGTAGTACAAGTCTAGTACGCGAGGCACGCTTCCGCAGCTCCAGCTCGAAAATCGCAACTTTGTAGTGCAAGTCTAGTACGCGAAGTACACATCCGCAGCTCCAGCTCGAAAATCACAACTTTGTAGTACAAGTCTAGTACGCGAAGTACACTTGCGGAGCTCCAGCTCGAAAATCACAACTTTGTAGTACAAGTCTAGTACGCGAAGTACACTTGCGCAGCTCTAGCTCGAAAATCGCAACTTTGTAGTACAAGTCAAGTACGCGAAATACACTTGCGCACCTCCAGCTCCGAAATCGAAACTTTGCAGTACGAAGTAGACTTCCGCAGCTCCAGCTCGAAAATCGCAACTTTGTAGTACAAGTCTAGTACGCCAAGTACACTTCCGCAGCTCCAGCTCGAAAATCGCAACTTTGTAGTACCAGTCTAGTAAGCGAAGTACACTTCCGCAGCTCCAGCTCGAAAATCGCAACTTTGTAGTACAAGTCTAGTAAGAGAAGTACACTTCCGCATCTCCAGCTCGAAAATCGCAACTTTGTAGTACAAGTCTAGTAAGCGAAGTACACTTCCGCATCTCCAGCTCGAAAATCGCAACTTTGTAGTACAAGTCTAGTACGAGAAGTACACTTCCGCAGCTCCAGCTCGAAAATCGCAACTTTGTAGTACAAGTCTAGTACGCGAAGTACACTTCCGCAGCTCCAGCTCGAAAATCGCAACTTTGTAGTACAAGTCTAGTACGCGAGTACACTTCCGCAGCTCCAGCTCGAAAATCGCAACCTTGTAGTACAAGTGTAGTACGCGAAGTACACTTCCGCATCTCCAGCTCGAAAATCGCAACTTTGTAGTGCAAGTCTAGTACGCGAAGTACACATCCGCAGCTCCAGCTCGAAAATCACAACTTTGTAGTACAAGTCTAGTACGCGAAGTACACTTGCGCAGCTCCAGCTCGAAATTCGCAACTTTGTAGTACAAGTCAAGTACGCGAAATACACTTGCGCAGCTCCAGCTCCGAAATCGAAACTTTGCAGTACGAAGTAGACTTCCGCAGCTCCAGCTCGAAAATCGCAACTTTGTAGTACAAGTCTAGTACGCCAAGTACACTTCCGCAGCTCCAGTTCGAAAATCGCAACTTTGTAGTACCAGTCTGGTAAGCGACGTACACTTCCGCATCTCCAGCTCGAAAATCGCAACTTTGTAGTACAAGTCTAGTAAGAAGTACACTTCCGCATCTCCAGCTCGAAAATCGCAACTTTGTAGTACCAGTCTAGTAAGCGAAGTACACTTCCGCAGCTCCAGCTCAAAAATCGCAACTTTGTAGTACAAGTGTAGTACGCGAAGTACACATCCGCAGCTCCAGCTCGAAAATCGCAACTTTGTACTACAAGTCTAGCGCGCGAAGTACGCTTCCGCATCTCCAGCTCGAAAATCGCAACTTTGTAGTACAAGTCCAGTACGCGAAGTGCACTTCCACATCTCCAGCTCGAAAATTGCAACTTTGTAGTACAAGTCTAGTACGCGAAGTACACTTCCGCATCTCCAGCTCGAAAATCGCAACTTTGTAGCACAAGTCTAGTACGCGAAGTACACTTCCGCAGCTCCAGCCCGAAAATCGAAACTTTGTAGTACAAGTCTAGTAAGAGAAGTACACTTCTGCATCTCCAGCTCGAAAATCGCAACTTTGTAGTCGAGAATCAAGTCTAGTACGCGAAGTACACTTCCGCATCTCCAGCTCGAAAATCGAAACTTTGTAGTTCAAGTCTAGCACGCGAAGTACACTTGCGCAGCTCCAGCTCGAAAATCGCAACTTTGTAGTACAAGTCTAGTACGCGAAGTACACTTCGCAGCTCCAGCTCGAAATCCAGCTCGTAAAGTCGCAATCTTTCGCAACTTTGTAGTACAAGTCTAGTACGCGAAGTACACTTCCGCATCTCCAGCTCGAAAATCGCAACTTTGTAGTACAAGTCTAGTACGCGAAGTACACTTCCGCATCTCCAGCTCGAAAATCGCAACTTTGTAGTGCAAGTCTAGTAAGCGAAGTACACTTCCGCATCTCCAGCTCGAAAATCGCAACTTTGTAGTACAAGTCTAGTACGCGAAGTACACTTCCGCATCTCCAGCTCGAAAATCGCAACTTTGTAGTGCAAGTCTAGTACGCGAAGTACACTTCCGCAGCTCCAGCTCGAAAATCGCAACTTCTCAGTACAAGTGTCGTATTTAGGAAGCACACCTTGGCAGCTCCAGCTCGAAAGTGGCGACTCGCCTTCTCGTTTTACGGTGGCCACGCAAGGGTCCCACCCTAGCTAAGTTGCAACTGCAGGGGTTATTATAGAGCCGTGTGTTAGCTAAGGGTTATCGTTTTTGGGGGAGACCTTATCGTTTTCCATGGTTTTGGCATGTGTTATGCAAAAACGTTCCCCGCCTTGATAAAGTGGTCTTCGTGTGTTTTGTCCGAGGCTCATATGAGAACAAACCCCGCGGAGGAGAAACAAGAGCTGCTCAAGACTTGGATCGCTTCGGGTGAAAACGCCAAAAGTGTGGAGGCAAACATCGAGGTCAGTCGCAGTCAATCTGGGGAAGTATGCAAAGGTCGTGAGCTGCTGACTATCACAGAGATGGTTGACAAAGGTTTCTCACATATTTTTGCACGCATTTAGTTTCACAGTTTCACCATTCATTTGCCGCTTGATCTTAAACTCTTCTACTGTATGTGTTGCACACTGTATGATAGAAATCAGTTCACGTCGAAATCACGAAAACATATCATCATGTTCGATGACTGCAAATCATCATTTATGAAAAACATGACATATGCAACCAGATTCTTGCACCATAAGGACCAAGATCGACAGCATCGTCCGACGCAACGAGTCAATCCCAGATCCCGATTGGACATCGGACGCTGCGTCAGTGAGATTCTGGTGTACTACGGGGGGATGGTACCAATGCATCTAGCCCTGTGTGGTCTTACCAATGCCCCTGCAACCATTGGTTCCACAGCGCCCACATCCAGTGGCGCGCCTCTTGGATCTGAACGGCCAACTTTGCCTTGGACGAAGACGGGCCTGATAGGCAGCGTGAAGTGTTCTTTTGTGGAGCCGAACCCTGATCTGGAATTCGGAAGTTGATTGAACCGAATCGCATTTTGAGCTGCAGAGGGGAGTAGTCTTCGTTTCAAAGCTTTTGAGTTGCCCGAGGGGAGCGACGACGAGTTGACGATGACTAGCACTGTGCTTCTGCCAAATGGGTTGGAGTCACATACGGGTCACTCCGCAACTTCCTCACATCGCTGCAACGTTGGGCTTTTCGAGAGAGCAGAGAGCTTACCTTGGACGCTGGTCGATGGGAATGTCTTCATCGGAAGAGTATGTGAGGACTAGCCGGCAAGTCATTTTCAATATTCAGAAGACTGTGAATGAGTCATTGGTGACTGGACATCCTATGGAGTATATGGAAGATGAAGCTGTCGATGCCTTAGTTTCTTCGACAGTGAGCTTTGGTATGAATGCAACTCGGATTCGAAAGCGACACGTCATGATGAGCAATCTGACAGGGAAGGTGTGCCTTGGGGGATTGTTCCCCACAATGCAGATTCCGATTGACGAATGGGCGGTCCTTGAAGATTTTGTGGAAGATGGACAGGAAGATTTGGAGCTCAAGGCCGTGGAACATTCCAAACAGGTTGAAAAAATGACTAAGGCGCAAATGGATTGTAGGTATTTTATCACAGTCACGAGGCGCACGGGGTTCAGGCGTCTCCACCTCAATGGATGCAGTTCAAAGTCCATACCCATCCCTGCGCTTCCTCTGAGTTTGCCGGGTACACACATGGCTTTGGGGTGCTTTGGACCCTGAAACATGCTTGCTGGCTCTTGTCTGTGGTTCGGGTGAAAACGGCTGTGCAGTTGAATGTGTTTGGGGTAAAGCGTTATCTCTGGAAAGGCAAACATCCCGAAAACCGTAAAAACTCTTGCCATCACTTTGAAGCCATGTCAGCAACTATTGAAAGTGTTGACAATCCACTTTACAATAAGTGGCTAGATACAAGAACTTTTGTGAATTTGATGTTGACTGGACGTCAAATTTGCAACGTAAGACCTCGTCCTGGTGCCAGGCACTTTGACATGCTGGATCAACTTTTCCCTGGCATATCATTGGAGCACTCTTACTATGCTCCTGAAATACTTCGTTCTGGAACATGCCAGTTGGTGAAACCACCAAATGATACTTGCGCACAACTTTCTGGGTTGCATTGCCTGAACCGTTGTCTTTTAAAGTTTTGGCAACTTCCAGAATCTTTGCAAAGGACTTGTCATGGGCACCTGACAATTTGCAGTTTGGACTTTGTCCTCGAAGTGCTTGTTGCTCACTACTTTTGGTATGAGCATTTACAATGTCCAGAACATTGGATTGGGTCATCATCGGATGGACTTAGACTTCCTGTCTTCTTTGTCAGAACTTTGGTCCAGTCAGGTGCCAACTTTTGGAACCGTTACTACATTGATCACTTTTTGAAGGTCAATGTAACTTTGGATTACTTTGAGTTTCCAAGAGAAAGTGTGATGTCTTGCGCACTCTACTCTTTCAGTATGAGCTTCAACTTTATGGCTCATCAGTTCAACTCGCTTGTGGCACGTTCCAATGGCAACTTTGTCAGAATGGGACATTTGATTGTACACAAGAACTTGAGGGATCAACTTTCTGATAATGAACATGCAATCCCTTGAGACCTTTTGGTTCCACTTTTCAGATCGATGCTGTAGATTTGAATTCAGAATTCACTTGAGTGTCACCTGAAACTTTGGGCGTCGACTTTGCTGTCGTTTTCTTTTTGCTTCAAGCTTTTGTTTCTACTTTTTGTTCAAGTGATCCTTGAACTACGTTCATGGGACAGACTCACTTTGGCACTCTCACTTTTATTTAAGGCAAACTATGCAAAGGAGTTTTGAAGTGCTTTAGGCGCCAACCACTTTGTACTAGAGACATCCCAACTTTTGGTTTCGAAGTCAACTTTGGTAGGATAATTGAAAAGATGCTGACTGAACTTTTCTGATCCTGGAATTTTGAACTAGTGGCTTGACTTTTTCAGTACTTTGCATGGTTATTCAACTTTGAAACATGCAAGGTTAATTAGTGCGACTTTAAAGTCACAGGGCTTTAAGTCAAGGGGTGCGAAATATCATGCACTTTTGTCCCCTCTTGCATGTTTACTTTTGTCATCATTAGGTTGCCAAATACTTTGGCTCAAGGCTCATGTGCCTGGAGAAAAGGAGACTTTGCTGAGCCTTACTTAGGTTGGACTTAGTAGTTGGTTGGAAGTACTTAGAGTACTTTGGGTTTTCGCAAGCTCCCAACACGCGGCAAACAACACACGTAACGCCCTGCCTTAGCCACAACTCTCACCGGGCACTTGCACTCAGAGGTCTGCACTTTGAACAGGAACCTGAGATCTGCACTGCCGCCGCCTGCGCAGAGTAAGTCAACATCGACTGGCAGCTTGCCCCTCTTTCCACTCAAACTCTGATGCTTGTTGGGCAACCTAGGCTGTCTCAACCTAGGCTGTCTCAACCTAAACAGTAGGGGGCCCTGCGCAGTTGGCTGGCCGGAATTCTGTGGAAGCCCTTCCATGCAACCTTTTTTCATCAAAACATTCCTCGGCGTTTGGGCTTCGTGTTGGCTTCAAGCGCATCGGTCTTCTGCTTGAGCAGAGCGTGCACGGATGGCGACGCTGCACAAAACCGCTCAGCCGCCTTAGTGGTGGCCTTGACATAGATGCAGTGGGCACCTTGAGCCTTCACCGCCTGTGCCAGATGCTTGCTGGTGAAACGGTCAGCGAAGTCCACGGACCTTACGCACTGCTCAAAGGGGGCGTCCGCCACGCGGCGGGCCACCTCCTTGGCAGCCAGGACCTTTTCTGGGCCGAAGCCGCCCTGCGCATCGATGCCGAAGAAGCGCAGGATCTCCTCCTCCTGACTGCGCAAAACAAAAAGGCGCAAAACAAAAAGGCTCAAGTCAACCCCGTCCTGCGCGCTGATGGTTTCGAGCCGGACCTCCTCGAAGGTCTTGGTCCGCAAGGCCTGCGCCAGGTCCTGCGGGGCTGGAAAGGCTTCACAACACACCGAGCCTTTGCAAAGACAAGGCTGGAAAGACAAGACAATGCACCGGCCTCCAACTTGCCCACGTTGCCGCCGGAGAGGTGGAGGAGTTCCGACTTGTGCTCGACGGCGACGGCTCCACCGTGGTGCTTGAGGAACGTCTGGACCTGGTCAGGGAGAGCCAAACAAAAACTCAAAGGAACGCTCTCAGCAAACCCGCCTCCTCCTGCTGGCACTCTTCCTCGCTCAGCGGTTGGATCTGGAACCGAACTTCCTGGGCGTCCGCATCAAAGCTCAGGGCCATGGAGGCGCTGCTCGCCAACACGATGACTTTCGCCAATTCGGCGTCGTAGCCCCATGTCTTGGCGAAGCCAGAACAACTGTGTACAACTGCCATGTCGCTGACCTCCCGGGGGATCTCCAGGACATGGGCCGTCGGCTCAGCGTCTTTGTGGCCTGCTTCAAGGCCTCCTTTGCCTCAACGTCGCCGAGGGCACCCAGCTCCTGGCAAAGCTTTTCTCCTGCCATGTGCTTGTCGCTGTGGAGCTGCACGTGGACGATGCCCTCGCGAAAGCCTGCCTGTTCGAAAGCCTTGAAGAGGGCAAAGCTCTTACCGGCCAGGTGGTTGCCCCAGATCAGCACGGGGGAGCGGTCATCCAGATCCAGCAGGCGCTTCATGGTGACCTAGCACAACAGGGTGAAAGACAAAGCGACACGGATGCTGACGACTTGTGCATGACACCGGGCCTGGACCTGCTCGCGCGGGATTTCCACTTTGGGCTGGAAAGCGTGGAAGGAACTGTGGATCACGCGATTAACCATACGAGCGCGATCTTGTTCTTCTTGCCGGCGCTTCCAAGCGTCTAGCACAAAGCCACCGATAGCAGCACCTGCGCCTAGAGCTGGTACGCTACCGGGCACCCGGCTGAACATGGCTCCGATACGCTGTTTCATCGCTGCTACAAGCCCAACATGACTTGGACACTCAGATTTCTGCGAAAAGAAAACATGCAAAGAGCTGAGCTTGTTATTACTGCTTGCGAAGCACTCTCTGCCGGTGCCTCCAGGAACTGCCAGAGCTCCGCAAGGCCTCGAAAAGTACACGAAGTGACTACACCGCCTTTTCGAAGTCAAGCCTACCCCAAGGTCAACACGAAGCGGTCCCCACAGTCCCCACAGGCCTGCCGAAGGGGCGTTCGCAGAGCTCCACATGCTGCGGAAGAAGCAAAGGCAAACAACCATCACATGCAAAAATCCAGATGCCCATGGTAAATCTTAGCCTTACCTGTTATCATAGTTTTTATCATAGTTCAATAGTTCTTTTTGTTAAAATTTGTTGCATCATATATGGTTTTAAGTTGCAGGCCACGTACAGCTTTTGACATGTATGTGCCATCAGGAGAAACTGTGTACACTACGCATTATAAATTGTGTTGCATTCCATGTGCAGCATGCGATGTGCGAGACATGTTTGCTGGTACCTGGTTGACTCCAGAGATCCGCTTGAGCAAAGGTGTCTTGAATGCAGGGCATGAGAAGGCCTACAAAAGAAATAAGTTTGACTCAATCAACTGTAAAACTGATACAAATGTAGTCAAAAACATGGCTTGACGAATTAAGCGCCCCACTATCTCAGCCTGCGCGTTATTGCCTTTGGCCGTTGAAAGGACACACCCGCACGACAGAACCCTTTCAGGTCTGTAATGCCGCTGCAAGAGTACATAGGCTTCGCTCAGCCAAGCATGCCCTTTGGGCACATTGCAGGTTGACTTCTACAACCGCCTTCAGAGTCCACTAGCTCGCCTTCAGTTTGGGTAAGTTGCCAACACCCTTTCCTGCGCCAAAATGTCGTCTGCTATGGCGATGAACTTGCCACATTCGCTACGCGCGTGCCCAGCAAAACGTAGGATGCAAACTGCAACTGAATGCGGCAAGGCTGGCAGAAGGGCCAACCCTTGCGGGCGAAGCGCAGTGAAGTGTGACTTGGTGTACTTCGGTCTGGCTATACCAGCGTTTCTTTTCTCTCTCCATGGTCCCCGGTAAACATGCCGGAAACTGCCTTGTAACCAAGGCAACAACCACGACTGTACCATTGTCTCTCTCTCAGCCTGTGGAACATACCACGTCCTGAAAGTGGCAACATCATCCAACACCGCAATGCGGCGTTGTGACTTCAGTTTGCGCCACCCATTCTGTGCTCGAGTCAACTGCAAAGCTTCCCAAGCTTTCCATGCTTCTGTAAACTTACTCTCTCCTTGTTTGGGAACGGCCCGCTTTGTTGGCTCAGTAAAGCCAAATAATCCCTTCCAAGGCCTTGGCCGTGTACGGGAAACGACATGCCCAGATAACCAAGCCACATCATTGCAGCAGCCTCGACAAGATTGGCTGGGCTTCAACAAAGACAGGTGATACAAGGCATTTGTAGCTACGTCTCCAGCCCGCGAAGGCATCGTGAACCCAACCATGTGTGGGACCCGCGGAGACACTTCCAGAACTTGAACAAAAGCGGAATTTTTTTTGTAGTGCTGCTCAAAGGAAAAAATCGATCGCAAGTTTCCCCTTCTGTGCGCGGCACAACTTTCACATACATTGCGTATATGTAGTGGCACATCCACCCCAGTTGCGGCCCACGGTGGTACCAATCATCTAAAAAGGCATCGTTACTAACCTGCAGACTGTATTCGTCATTTTTTTGTCACTTGGACCAAGGTCAAGGCCACATCCTCTGCATGATCACCTTCTTCCGCTATGTGCAATTCTTGCCTCCGCAAAGCTTCATAGCCTGCCACGCAAAACAGCAACCCATCTAGAAAAGTTGTTGCAAAAAGGCATGGGTTTGGAGTATCCCGCATTATTATGCGGTTGCATTGTCAGCTGCCCAAAATTCGGCCCCCTGAAAAAAGTACAAATTTGAGGGGGCTCAAAACATCCGCGCTTGATTCAAAACTATAAGTGCGCATGGAGTATGTCCCATTGATCATCGAAGCCCTTTTATATAGTCATAACTGACCAAAGCTTCGGCCCCTCCAAAAACTTACAAATTTCAAGGGGCCCAAAATTGAGACGGCTGCGTGCACGATGCTTTCAAAACATGCTACAAACGTGCTTGAGTAGCCGGACAAACGCCAAGTTTGGACACCATGGCCTGCCCAGACTAACCTCTTCGTCAGGACCTGCCAATACCGATGCGTCCGCACAGCCTCTCTACGGGTCAACAAATGCACTAGCTGCAATGAGCTTCCTTTCAGCAAGGAATAATTGGCAGCCGACCAAAGCCGTATGAGTATACGTCTAACTTTGTCCTGGCGCGCTTCCACTTCGGATAACGTCGCCGTCTTTACTTCTATTTCTTGTCCGGCGACCAATCTTCCAGGATCATGCAATACCCCCGCGGCCTCCATTTCCAAAACCTTTCTCACGTGCTCTTTTTCCTGTAGTTCCGACTCCAACCGTTTCATGCCCCGATGCATGTGCTGAAGCACACGGCCAGTTGTGACATTGGGTTTAGTGGAATAATCGCATATGTAAAACCCAATCTGGGTCGCACTCCTCATAGCTTCCACAATCCCATCTACCACCGACCGAGTAAAACGTTTTGAGGCAACATCTCGCTGTCGATCTCCAACCCGTGGAAGCTCCGCCTTCCCAGCCCGGGGTTCACACTGCCAGAAAAAAGCTCGGCGACAACGCGCCAATGCTGCGAGGTCCACCGTCATCATGCAGGATCGAAGACTTCTCAACAAAGCAGATCTGGGCAGCGCTACGCCAATATGTCGGCAAAATGCACGACATTCCTGCATGGCATCGCGGCGATGGACTTTGATTTCAAGCGGGAGCTGCACATCGTCGCAATTTGGGTCGTCCAAAACTGTTCGAAGGTCTTGATAGTCTAAATTGCCTCGATGCACGACAATGCCACCAACCAGCGTTGAAGTTTCCCTTGGGTGCAATCGAACCGTGTTGATACGGCCTGGTCGGTCCGAACTGTCCCTCGCATTGATCTGGCTTCCCAACGCCGGGTGCTGATGCGCAAACATGTCCGCTGTAGGCTTCAGGCCTTCCACAGCTTCAGTAGCAGACACTTCATATCCGTGTGGAAGCACCGGATCCTTCCCAAACCTGGCAAAGACACGCTGGACAGCGACTTTCACTTCCTTGCCACGCCGAAGCATGACCTTCCAACACCAGTTGGTCACAAAATGGGTAAACCCAAAGCGGCAATGTTCTGGCTTACCATCCTTTTCTCGGCCGCTTTCATATTTGTAGCAAGACGCCGTGTGGCAATGAATCCCAGCAGCCTCGACAACACGAGCAGCATCTTTTGAGAAGGCAGCAACATAAAGTTTTCTATCTTGCTTGGCTGATTCCTTATCCAATCTTAATAATTCCCACTGCGACTGCTTGCGCAAACATCCTCCATGCAAACAGCCAACGCTTGCTTGCGGCGATCGGATATACTCCGGCAAAGTTGACAACACTCCACCAGTCTGGGGGCAATCCCGTTTCAACTTGCCAATGCTGCCGGCCTCGTTTGCTGCCATTGCTTGCGCAGCTGTGTTTTCTGCAAGTTTTGGAGCTACAGCCACACAGGTCCTGAACGCAATCCGAGTTACATGTGAACTCACCCGCACATCGATGCAAGTACGAGAAATACCTTTTTAGGCAAACACACAAGTCAATGATATGAATGCTTTACAAGAAACATCTTGCTCGAAAATATGGTCCTGCGTTTCTCCGGGCTGCAATGGAAAGTCGACACCTTCTGGGCAGTTGGTCAGGAGAAACGGCACTGCTGCCACACACGTGCTCTGCATGCTTTCCACGGCAAGCAAAACTTGGTCTCGCCATGTCCGCAAGCGCTCCCGTCCCTCTTGCGTTGATCCAGCTAGAATGTCGCCCAACCAGGACATTGTCTGACGGCTGTTAAAAATGACAAGCCCGTGACCATGGTTGGACCTTCGCCCCTGTTCTTCGATTGGAAAATGCGCACAAGCGACGCTGCAACTTGCACCTGCCCAAAGGTTCCCTGCACGGCCATCCGGGTAAACAGTTCCATCCTTATATCCATGATGCCGCAGCATGCCATCCACTGGACCAGTTCCAAGCACATGAACATCTGATAGCAGAAAATGAAGAAACGTGTTTGGCTCAACGGGTCTTTGGCAATCAATTGCAACATGTGCCGTTTGGATGGTATATCGGGCACTTCTTGCAGCAAGTCCACGTAGTGTTCTTCTTCTTCCAGACCATTACACTGTCGATGAATTTTGACAACCAGCGGGTGCCCCAGATCGTTCACATTCGGTGTCACAAAAGCCCCCACCGGCCCGAAGCGAATCATGCTACCCATGATTTGGTAACGCAGTGTCACCCGTGAACCTTCCGACCCAACCACATCACCACTGAATATGATCAGGTCCTGCGACGTCAAGCCATCCCCGCCCGCGACAACAATCGAAACATCTTCACTTTACCTGCGCCTGTCAACCTTTAGAAAGACACGGGGCCACTAATCCCCGATAATATCTCCCCAACAACCAAAACAGATTTTTGGCGGTTTCTCCTTCAGCGCTCGCCGAAGACTCAGCTCAATCCGGTCATCTGAAGCCACTTGATGCATACTGCTTGCTTGCCCAAGAATAGACATGGCATGCCGGAGATGTTCTGCGGAAGTTCCTGCGATGAGTTTCAAGTTCTGTTGGAATCCTTTTTTTCGCACATGCATTCTGGCTTTTCGCATAATCTCCGCCCGCCGCCAGCAATCATACAAAACAAATCTGAACGACACATGGGCGGACCACCGTGGCTGTCGTCTCTTTGGCACCTTCTTCTCCACGGAGCAAGCTCTGCAAGGTGGTTCTGCCGGGCATTTTTTGGGCACATCGACGGGTGGGGCATATTCCAACTCAGTCCGGGTCAACATCATGAGGCCCCACTGCTGCAAGCCCATCTGCCTACGGCGGCCAAGACCATAGGCGCCATCGCCGTAAGGAAACAAATCAGGGAATTGCTTCACCCAGAAAGAAGGCTCCCACATTTTCAAAGGCTCTCCACCAGTCGGAACAACAATGGCCGCCTTCTTACTTTCAAACATGTTCCCGACATGTTGCTGCATGGCAGCTATGAACCGGTCTTGGCCCATCTCTGCAGCCATCTTCTGAATTTCCAGCACTTCTTCTTCACAGCCGTCGGCTTTGGTGTCGCCCAATTTCTGCACCACATCATCCACGCGGGCCGCCAAGGTCTGCAGAAGATCAACTGGATTTCCCTCCGTTGGACGCACAGGCTCCATAAGGTAAGCCGAAGGCAACACATCCTCACCTTTCTCATCTTCCATCTCCTCTTCTGTTCGCTCCTAGCTTGGCAACAGGAAAGGGGCACAAAGCAACAAGGGGCGCAAAAAAACAACCCACACCCACAGTAGTCAATACCTGTGCAGCCAAGGGGCGACGGCGGCTCCGGTGGGCTGTGCAAAAGTTTCATCCGCATCAATCCTGGTGATCAGTTCCTGAATGATTTTGGGAATGCCAGAACTACCAAACATGACTTTGGCAGCCTCTTCATCCACTTCAACTTTTTCATATTCCGGATTGTGCGCCACAAGAAACCGAACTGCTTCGACATACTTCTTCCAATGAACTTCTAACTTTGGAAAGCGATCTGCGGCCTCCAGCTCCTGCCCACAGAAAACAACGGCCAAATGATCACGCAAAAACGGACGCAGCACATCCATGTCAGCCGGTAGTTTTTCTGTGGCTCGCACCCGGCAATCCGCTTGCGGCAACGCAATTGTATTGCCCTTTAGTACTTGCTGCTGTTCGTCACGACATCCTTGCCGCATCGGCTCTGCGACCTCCTTGATCACTATGGCCCGGGCAAGCGCCAACAGCAATAGAGTTCCATCCGACAAAGGACTTCCATCGTCCTCGTGAAAGACATTTGGTGATCGGAGCATAAGGTTATCGTTCGCGAGCGCCATGACTGGCATTTGCACTTTGTGGACCGCAACAAGATCATGGGCGCAAGGCCGGCAAGCCTTCACGGTGGGCGGTTTGCCTGCGTGGTCCAAGATCAAAGTATTATCTGGGTGTAATACTGAGGCAAGTGCTTTAGTGTCTAGCAGCCACCAAGCATTTTCCAAAAACGGATGTTTCACGCTGGTCCCTCGCAGCTCACATTGTGGAATTTTTGGCCAGCGCACGCCGTATGCATCCGAATTTAATAGTTCATCTACTTTTCTTACTTGCCTCGGTTTCACCGTGAAGTAACAAGATGTCACCTCAGCGTCTTCGTCTTCAACTAAATCACCTTCATCTGGGTACTCTTCATTGGGCTGTTCTGCAGCGTCAACAGTTTCATCAGATGGCTTGGTAAACAAGTTGAGGTCTACAAGTTCTTCCTTCCATACCGAACGAGCACACACCACACACGTCATTAGCCCTCTTTCTTCCCCGTGAGCAACAGGTTTCAAATATGTCGCAATCGGGTTGCCATTCAGGTAACTATGCGTGGTCTGCCAGGCATGGTTGGACGCCGCGCGTCGAATTTCAGGCCCACTGACGGGAAAAGGACCTTCTGTTTCTTCATGATAAAGAAGCCTCTTTCGATACTCCTCCATCAAACGTTCTGAGGACTGCGAAGGGCCCTGCACATGAACCTGCAAATGCTCGAGTAAATCTTCTTCACTGCCCAAATGTGCACCGCACAGGTAACAGGAAACAGGGCCCAGAATGCCTTCACACCCTTTAAAGTCATGCCTCTTGTCAATACCTGGTGCAAAACTGTCGCCTGGTATGTAATCATCGAGCACATGCTTGGAGTCCCACGCGTCTTTTCCTAAAACAGCTTCAAGGTATTCAATTTCAACTGCTGACAAAGGGTTCCGACTGTGCGGGTTTTTTCTGCTCACCACTCGCCGCCATCGTTGCGCCACTTTGTCTTCATCAGTTGTACCTCCTTTCCTGCGGTGGACTCGTCGCGGCATCTCCCCTGAGTGTGCCTGTCTAAAAACCTCCACAGCCTCAACAACACTGGCTAGCCATTTATCTACCCATGGCAATCCACGGTTGAAAGAATCTTGGTAGAGCAGCAATTGTTCAATTGCCTTTTTTCTCTTGGTGCTCGATAATTTGCCTGTACCCTGTATACACCCAAGGCTTTCACAAACTTCTCGCAAAACCTCGACTCCACAACCATCCAACCGATTGCGGAGCTCAGCTCCCCAAATTGTGGAGCCAGTGTGTCACCACCTCTTTTGTGACAGTCTCTGTTGCGGTATCTTCCGCAGTATCTTCTGCAGCACCCGCCAGCGCCACTATCAAGGCGTCTCTTCCCATCCTGCTGCCGCCGCCTTTCCCCACAGCTACCATCAATGCCCTGAGGGAAACCAGCCCTAGCACAGGTAAGCCGCACAGCCTTGTTTTCACCAGTTCTCGGTTTCCATGCTTCAGCACGACTTCTGTCCAATGGTAAAGCAAAATGCGAACCGTAAGACTTTCTCTCCCAGCTTTGCTAATCCCTCCAATTGGTTGCAGTCTCTGGCATATATCCTTCAAAGACACATCACCTCGCCGGATGGGGAGGCCTCGCAACTTTTCTTCCAACAAAAAAGTTTGCGAAAGATCGCTAACATCATCCAACCACCTTTGCAACGAAGCAGCACCAGCCATGGCCTGCCCACACTATCACGTCACCTTGTGCCCTTTACACGCCCCGTGTCATTCACTTTTTGCTCCCGATAATCTGCAGGGCTGACCTTGGTTCAAACCTTATCTGCCGTAGCAACTCGTATGCAACTAACTGCTTGGTCTGAAAACACTTTGGTTCAACTGCGAGCCACACGCAGCAGCCACGTGTTGCAAAGCAAGCTGCAAGCAAATCGGCTGAACCACATTCTGCTCACCCCCTCACCCACTCCTACAGAAAGTTTCACCCCCGCGTACACTCAAACAAACAGCTGCCTTTTTTCATTTCTCATTGCTTTCCACTGCTCCTTCACCATATGGTCATACCACGTCTAGCAAATCCTGCCTGTAGACCACCGTCAGCATCCACCCGCGTTTTGGCAAGCGCTCCTGGCATGGGTTACTTTCGGCGATTGGCCCAAGTATAGCAAACACTGCCTAGCCCTTGCTGCTGAATATCACACCTTCACTTATTTATCCGGAAGCTCCGCCCAACCACACGCCGAGTTCAGCTGGCGCCTCAAGTAAAACCTTCTATTCTAACAAGATTGCCTAGCTGCTGTCACTTCCATACAGTTCCCACCACTCGTGATCCATCGCGATCAACTGCTCTTCTTCCTCTGCTTCTCGCGCCGCTTCTTCTTCTGCTGAGTGGGTGTCTGCCTCCAAATCCTCTCTGCGCTGCACTTGTTTCTGGTACTCTGCGTGGTTCACGATGACTGCGTGAAACCTTCTGCTCGCCTTGATCAATGCCACCAAGCCCGCAAAGTCAACGGCTTCGAGCCAATCTGTTCCACCCAAGAGAAACTCCAACATAGAGTCCGAAAGCAAGCACACCGGGCGAACCATCCTACATACTCTTGAGCCTCAAAGGACGCAATCTACGGTAAACATTTTTGTCAAAACCTGCAGCAAAATAGAGATGCTTGCGAGATGCACTGCGCAGTTGTGCTTCTGAGGTTCCTCTTACCGCGGGTCCAAGTACACGCTACCAGTTCCCACGTTGACAGCCATCAACCCTTTTTAGCTGCGAGCTACCCCAGGTCACAGCTGCGTCCATCAACTACAGAACTGGCGGATTCTGGAGCCGTGGCTTAGCCCACGTTCCTCCGAGTCACTGGTTTTGCTTATACCTATCGACTCACTGCTACTCTTCTCACACGATGAAATCCAGCTTCTGAAGCATCTTCGAAACACTAACCATTATCCTTTTAACCTTCTACAGTGTTTGGCTCAAACTAATCGACCAAAAGTGAGCGAGTCACACGGGATCAACTTCAAAAAATTCTATGGCTCAGGCTCCCCCAGCTGCCGCTGCTATGGAAAAGCATGCGCCGAGGCTCTCGCACAGTTTCTTGGGAGCGGAAGCAAGCTCCAACTTAGCCTCCGCGGCGGTGCGCTTTTTTGCGTTGGATGTCTGCGCACTTTGCGCCGCCACCATCTCGCCTTGAAAAGCTTCCAGGATCTTATCCCTTGGCAATCCAATGTGGGAAGCTTTCCAGACAGCAGCAGCATGCACCGCGCGCAACTTGCCATCTGCATACTCGATGCCTGGACACAAAACAAGCATCAATGACCATGTTCTAGAAAGTGTTACGGCGGGACAACTGCTGGGAAACACTCAACCAACAACACTATTTTCCGATCGGCCTCCGACCACCACCAGGCATGGCTGTCCAGCATCCAAGACGTATTGGGTTTGCACCTCCAAGGGCACCTTGGCCACCACATCAATAGATTCTTCACCCACCTCGGCATTCTGATCCTCCTTCACCTTCCCAAGGCACCGGCATCCAATGTTCACGGCTTTCATCCACTTTGCTGCGCGGCGGATATTGACTTCCTTCCAGCAAGACCAAAGGCTTCTTGGTAGGAATCCCATCCACACGAAGACCGCCCAGACCAGCCTTCTTCACTTGCGACAAGGTGGCAGGGTAGAGGCCACAAGTGTGCATGAGGAGATGCTTCGGCAGCGGCTCCTGTGGAAACCATTGAACTCTTGCAGCCCTCATCACCAGGCTCACCCGAAGCTGCGAAGGATCATCACGATCACTGTGCACAGCTCTTTGAATGTACACCGAGCCACGTCGAAGTAGCAGGTGGCCTGCTTCCAGCTGCCTCTTCAGCTCTTCAGTCGCGCCCGCAGGCAAGCCACACAATGCCAACAAAGGATCCTCAGGACACCTGCACTTCACTTGCCCGGAAGCATCCGTCAAAATCATCTGGGTGAAGACATCACCGCTCTTGCTTTTCCAGTCGACAGCCAAATCCACTTCCGGGAAGATGCCATCTAGCCTGTACAGGACTGCACGGCGGTGGCTGTCATCCGGCTCTTCGTCTGGCAAAGGCTTGCTGAGCAGAGATAGCATGGATGCTGAGGCTTGCTCTCCCTGGTCACCAGCCCACTCTGCCATGGCACGCCGTTTTTTGTTCTCTTGGCTGCCACCTTCTCCAGCCAAGATCAACTTCTTGGTCGGCTGTGTCTTCTTCAATTCATCGAACCATTTCTGGTCATCTGCCACAAGTTCTGAGCGCTGAAGCACCTGGATCTTGCTGCGCTCGGGCACGTTCACCACCTTCAGAAGGTCAGTGCCACCAGGGCTAGCCCCCACCCAGTAGTTGCACAGCACCACTATAGATTCTTGGGGCCGCAGGACAGCGTCCAAATCCTTCTCACCATTTTCACGCCAGATCTTGATGCCTTCCAACACTGCGGCTCCATCATGAATTGTCAAGTTGCGAACAGGACCTTTGCTAGTGTCTTGCCTGCTTGAAACACTGGTCACCATTCCACAAAGGGTAACAAAGAGGCCCTCTTGGACATCCTCCAATTCGCTCAAAAGCACCCGCCGCGGCAGGTAGTACAAGGGCAAGACTTTGTCCTCAATCCCACCACTCATGATGGGCAATGCTTTCACACTAGCTTGAGGGCTACCAAATTTTTCGATGACCAAGCACTGAGGCACAGTGCACGACAGATGTGCTGGCTGTTGCCGTTGCACTTTTTTGATGTTCTTCAGCCGGAAAAGCGAAGTCTTTCCTTCTGGCATCCAAAACTGCTTGCGCTGATTCATGATTTGGATTCGCTGCGCATCAGTTCCAAAAATGTTTTCCGTCAGGTGTACCATGTCTCCGTTTGCGTCAAGGACCATGACGGCAAAGATATGGAACTTGCCCTTCTTGCCCTGCAGCTCATACCAGAATGCCCGCATCGTCCGCACCACTACCTCCGACACTGCGGCCGAAGCAGCAGTCAAACTGGCCAAGCGATCTCCAGCAACCTTGTCTCCGAGGGAGACGTGCGCCATACCGCTTCGTAAGTCAGCTGCGCAATACCTATCTGTCAGCCTCGAGCCAAACACCCTCGCACATCCGAAAGTTTGGTCAACTCTAGGCCACATTTCCATTTCCTTCTTGACAGTTGCTGCAACGCCGACACCGCTCTCGCTCCGGCCAGCGGGCAGCCTCTTGTCCAGCCGCGGATTCCTGAGTCCACCCACGGCAAGCAACCGAGCCAGTTCAGCTCATGCTTCATCATGCGAGAGCCTGCGTCGAACCCTCTCTACCACTCTCTATCTTTTCTACACTCTACACCGCTGCTCCGCTACCCACGTCAACTCCAGTCACGCCTATACTATCCGACAGTAAGGCGCTTACCAGTCTCCTGTCTGGCAGTAGTCCCTGACTCCGCCCACCGGAAGCAAACAAGCCAGCTCATCACACAGGGGTCTGCTTCCAACCCCTTAGAACTTCGCTGCTGTCGCATTCATCACGTGGGCCAAAAATGGACCAAAGAAAATTGATGTACTGCAGTAGACGACATGACCTCCGCCCTACCATCGCACGGTGAAATTCTTTCCGTTATCTGTTTGGCTACCCAAAGTTCAACCCCCAAAACATGGTTTCACAAACTTCAGCCTCTCAAATATGTTTTGAAGCCAATGTGAAAAAACGAGTCCATTGTTGAAATCAGCCTCTTACTCGCTGCGTTCTTCATTAATTTTATAGTCGGCTGCCCATAGTTCGCCCCCCTCAAAATGTACAAATTTGAGGGGGCTCAAATGTGACCAGTTTCAACAAGCACAGCTTCAAAACTATGCGTTTAAATTAAAAGAAAAATAATCGAACCCATTCTTGAAATCCATGTCGTACTTGCTATCTTCGCCATCATGCTCAATCTTTTAATCCTGAACCCACGCACGTTATCTTGACAGACAGCACTTTCCCAGCATTCGAACGGCATGAGCATGCTCTGTTCAGGGTGCAATATGTGGCTTTGGCGCATAGACCCCTTTGTATATATGCCATGTATGCAATGTATGCAACTATCCAGCATTTATTGATATATTCATCTGCACATCGACATACTCATGTATACAGATGTGACTGTATAAATGTATACATAGAGGTTTTGCCTATCATATACATCTCTTTCTCTATGTTGATAATCAAATATATGCACAACCATGTGAGCCTATAGGTATGTATCTGAACATGTGCTTGCGCAGAGCAAAACTGATACCATCTGGAAGGTTTCCGCACGCCGGACCGCATCACTCTCAGAAACACCTGCCGCGGTCGAGGCCAGCAGCCTCTAAAATATGTTTTGAAGCCAATGTGAAAAAAACGAGTCCATTGTTGAAATTAGCCTCTTACTCGCTGCGTTCTTAATTACCTTTATTCTTGTCTCTATAGTCAGCTGCCCATAGTTCGGCCCCCCACAAAATGTACAAATTTGAGGGGGCTCAAATTTGTCCGGTTTCAACAAGCTCAGCTTCAAAACTATGCGTTTAAATTAAAAGAAAAATAATCGAACCCATTCTTGAAATCCATGTTGTGCTTGCTATCTTCGCCATCATGCTCAATCTTTTAATCCTGAACCCACGCACGTTATCTTGACAGACAGCACTTTCCCAGCATTCGAACGGCATGAGCATGCTCGGTTCAGGGTGCAATATGTGGCTTTGGCCTTGACTATCGGCTTGCCCTTCACAAGCATACACACGCATAGACCCCTTTGTATATATGCCATGTATGCAATGTATGCAACTATCCAGCATTTATTGATATATTCATCTGCACATCGACATACTCATGTATACAGATGTGACTGTATAAATGTATACATAGAGGTTTTGCCTATCATATACATCTCTTTCTCTATGTTGACAATCAAATATATGCACAACCATGTGAGCCTATAGGTATGTATCTGAACATGTGCTTGCGCAGAGCAAAACTGATACCATCTGGAAGGTTTCCGCACGCCGGACCGCATCACTCTCAGAAACACCTGCCGCGGTCGAGGCCATGTTTTGAAGCCATTGTGAAAAAAAACGAGTCCATTGTTGAAATTAGCCTCTTACTCGCTGCGTTCTTAATTACCTTTATTCTTGTCTCTATAGTCAGCTGCCCATAGTTCGGCCCCCCACAAAATGTACAAATTTGAGGGGGCTCAAATTTGTCCGGTTTCAACAAGCTCAGCTTCAAAACTATGCGTTTAAATTAAAAGAAAAATAATCGAACCCATTCTTGAAATCCATGTCGTGCTTGCTATCTTCGCCATCATGCTCAATCTTTTAATCCTGAACCCACGCACGTTATCTTGACAGACAGCACTTTCCCAGCATTCGAACGGCATGAGCATGCTCGGTTCAGGGTGCAATATGTGGCTTTGGCCTTGACTATCGGCTTGCCCTTCACAAGCATACACACGCATAGACCCCTTTGTATATATGCCATGTGTGCAATGTATGCAACTATCCAGCATTTATTGATATATTCATCTGCACATCGACATACTCATGTATACAGATGTGACTGTATAAATGTATACATAGAGGTTTTGCCTATCATATACATCTCTTTCTCTATGTTGATAATCAAATATATGCACAACCATGTGAGCCTATAGGTATGTATCTGAACATGTGCTTGCGCAGAGCAAAACTGATACCATCTGGAAGGTTTCCGCACGCCGGACCGCATCACTCTCAGAAACACCTGCCGCGGTCGAGGCCAGCAGCCTCTAAAATATGTTTTGAAGCCAATGTGAAAACAAGAGGAGCCCGGGAACCCAAAAGCAAACCAGCCTCACTCCCCATGGCGCGCGCGCCTGTTTTTTTACACCGAGTCTCATTGTGCTTGGCAGGCTATCACGCCGCATCACGTGTCGCGCAAGACCGACTTCCAACACGCATGAATGGGCCCCGGGTGAAAGCCCATTGTTTGCGGCGGAAAATTGCTTCAAGACTAGTTTGTCCTAAGGCAGGCACCTTCCTTCCGTCCTTCCTTCCCTGCCGCCAAGTCTGCCTTTATCTCACATCGAAGCGGTTGTACGAGGGCAAAATGCAGGTGTGCGCAGGCTACTTAGTCCTATGGCGGGCACGTTCCTTCCTTCCCTGCCGCCAAGTTTTCATTTAAGTTACGCACCGTTTGCGCGCGCGTGCCAATGTGCAGGTGTTCGCGGGCAGGTGCACTATATATTAGCATTGCCCGGCAACCACGTAAAACAAAGGGCTGCTTGTCCCTTTTTGTCGCCCTGCCTCCTATTCAAGGACAATCTGCTTGTGTGTCACATGGAAGCGGTTGGTCGAGGTCATAATGCAGGCGTGCGCAGGCGACTTAGACCTATGGCGGGCGCTTTCCTTCCTTCCTTCCCTGCCGCCAAGTTTTCATTTCAGTTATGCACGCGCGCGCGTGCCGATGTGCAGGTATGCGCGGGCAGGTGCACGATATGTTCGCGTTGCCCAAAATTGCCCTTTTTTTGCCGCACACCTGACCCGAAGAAATGGTGGCAATGTGTTTCTAGGACGAACCCTCTCTTCAGAATCTGTAGCCTCTTGGGGTTCGCCCTACTTATTTGGAAGCAGCCTGGAAGCACGCTGACATGCGGTTTTTTGTTCAGCTCGCATCGGTGTCGCTGTCGCCATCTTGTGGCACTGCGGCCTCGGCCTCATCTGGGTCGTCCGCATCTTGCGAGCCCGCCCGCAAATATCGGGGGTGCCTAGTCACCCAAAAGTTGACAGCCTTCCAGCTCTCGCACGCCCAGAATTGGCAGCCTTCAAGAGTGTCAGTGTAGTCCTCAAGGAGGCGCCGGCACATGCGCTTCTCTGAGTCGGCCGTCGCACCTTTGAGACGAGCCTGCAGGGCACGTTTCAGATCGCTTGCATCTTGCGAGGCAGCTGAGTCTTGGAATTTGACAGGAAACCGGTTGTAAAGGTTGACATACCTTCTTGCTCCCGGCCCAACTTCGCAGTACTTGTCCTGGTCAGGCATTGTCGCGTGTCTCTGAAAGCCGCAGTATATGCGCCACATGTTTTTAGTTGTAAACGCCCCGTTCCCCCTCAGCTTCTTAATTGTCATCATGCACTTGCGCTTCGACAACCACTTGCCCTTCTGGCACTTCAATTGAACCTTTTTGGGCCTCACTGCCATCCCAAAGCTCTTCTTCAGTCCGGCGGGGCAAAGAAAATCCTTTTTGCTCATGTGCTTCGCGAGATTCCGGTGTCGCCTCTGCGGCAAAAAGCTTGAGCTGAACAAATCGGCAGGCTCTGGCACCAAGGTCAAGAAGTCTTCCAGGATGGCAGGCAGACTTGCGCCGACCAAGCCACGGCCACGCTTGGCCAACTTCTTCGCCAAGGTTTTGCTGCTGCAGCGCGCCAAGAATTATGACCAGAGGGATTTGTTTTTGGCAGAAGCCAGCGACATAACCTCCCGGTGGGCAACACTGGTCTCGTCTGTGGTTTCGTAGTTAAGGCGGCATGTTTGGACGAGCTTGCCCAGGGTCATCTCGGGCAAAGCTGTAAACCCTCTCAGAGCTGCCTCACTAGGAAAAGCAATGTCTAGCTTCGGGACTTGCGAGAAGAGCTGTTGCGCCCAAGTTTCTTGAAGGCCGCACCCCGCAGCCTTGTCGTTGGCCACGCGAAGCAGCGCAACATGAATAGCAAAGCTCAGCACATCCTTTGAGCTCTTGCAAGCCCAATGGCTTGCGTCGGGGTTCACGCAAGGGCCCATGGCACAGTCGTGTTACGACACTCGAGTCAGCAGCGTAAACAAGTGCAAAACGCTACAACAACGGGAGTTCACCAGCATTGTACTTATGTTGGTTGTCATTTCGGGTTCGTCCTGCGCGTTTCGGAGCCGACGGGCCACTATGTCTTGAGCAAATCAGTAGGGCGCGCACAACGGTTGCTGAGACGGTGCAGCCGTATACAGGTCAAGAAACAGGGCTCAAGCCAACGCTACACTTTGCCAGCAAAAGGGGCTGAGTCCCATCTAGCCTGCCGAGTTGGATATGGGCGCCCAATAACGTGCGTTCGAGAAGCTTCGCTCGAATTGCAAAGAATTTCCGCAAGTGGGTGCATCGGGTTCCCCCCTAAACCGTGGCGGGGAAACTGAAGGCACCTTCCTTCCTTCCTTCCCTGCCGCCAAGTCTGCGTTTATCTCACATCGAGGCGGTTGTGCTGCGAGGGCAAAATGCAGGTGTGCGCAGGCTACTTAGTCCTATGGCGGGCACCTTCCTTCCTTCCCTGCCGCCAAGTTTTCATTTAAGTTATGCACCGTTTGCGCGCGCGTGCCAATGTGCAGGTATGCGCGGGCAGGTGCACTATAGTCACTATATATTAGCATTGCGTGAAACAAAGGGCTGCTTGTCCCTTTTTGTCGCCCTGCCTCCTATTCACGCACATGGCACATGGAAGCGGTTGGTCGAGGGCAACATGCAGGCGTGCGCAGGCTACTTAGACCTATGGCGGGCACCTTCCTTCCTTCCCTGCCGCCAAGTTTTCATTTAAGTTATGCACCGTTTGCGCGCGCGTGCCAATGTGCAGGTATGCGCGGGCAGGTCCACTATATGTTCGCACTGCCCGGCAACCACGTGAAACCAAGGGCTGCTTGTTCCTTTTTTCGCCTTGCCTCCTATTCACGGACAATCTGCTTCTATGTCACATGGAAGGGGTTGGTCGAGGGCAAAATGCAGGCGTGCGCATGCAGGCGCGCACCTTCCTTCCTTCCTTCCTTCCTTCCTTCCTTCCTTCCTTCCTTCCTTCCTTCCTTCCTTCCTTCCTTCCTTCCTTCCCCTTCCTTCCTTCCTTCCTTCCTTCCGTCCTTCCTTCCTTCCTTCCTTCCTCCTCCTTCCTTCCTTCCTTCCTTCCTTCCTTCCTTCCTTCCTTCCTTCCTTCCTTCCTTCCTTCCTTCCTTCCTTCCTTCCTTCCTTCCTTCCTTCCTTCCTTCCTTCCTTCCTTCCTTCCTTCCTTCCTTCCTTCCTTCCTTCCTTCCTTCCTTCCTTCCTTCCCTTCCTTCCTTTCCTTCCTTCCTTCCTTCCTTCCTTCCTTCCTTCCTTCCTTCCTTCCTTCCTTCCTTCCTTCCTTCCTTCCTTCCTTCCTTCCTTCCTTCCTTCCTTCCTTCCTTCCTTCCTTCCTTCCTTCCTTCCTTCCTTCCTTCCTTCCTTCCTTCCTTCCTTCCCTGCCGCCAAGGTTTCATTTATGCGCCGGGCGCTTTTGCGCTGGAATGATTGTTCTTCCCTGCTGGGGCTACAAGGCGAAGGAAGACAACAGTGGACAGCACGTCCGCTTTGACTGCAGATAACACGGCCCGGCAACCGGTTGAAACCAAAGCAAGGAATCAGCTGGCAGCGCTGCTTGTCCCTTTTTCTCCCTGCGCAAGCCTCTTCCACAGTCAGTAGCATCCGGCGAATCAACTTTGTCAGCTCAACTTTGTCAGCAGGCCGGCGTGCTCAGTTCACAGTTGCCCTAGCGCTGCCTGCGCCTCGCTGGCTCCATGGCCCGCCGCTCCAAGCGTTCCCGCAGTGCTTGTGAGACTGCGTCGCTCTTTCGTTTGCTAGGTCGTGCTTGCACTGCATCGTGCCAATCTCCAGGATTGTACTCGTACAGGCCTGCTGCACCACGCCTTAATTCTGGGAGAGCATCAAATGCTGGAAAGATCTGCAAGGCTGCCTGCGACTCGGCCACCCGTCTTCGTGTCTGCCTGTACCTGCTTTCTAGCGCTGCGAAAACATGCTGCACGTGCTCAGGAGGGCCTTGCTCGAAGAGGCTCCAGTCGTACTCGTCACTGCCAGCAACAGTTGGGAAATTCAACAGTAAGGTTGTTGACAACGAAGTTGCTCGCCCCAGAATCATGTAGTAATGGGCCCAACTGTCAGCGTTTTGGTCCAAAAGCTTCAGGTCGATACAGTGACCACACGGTGCCCCCACCTCATCCTTTGCAGTCTTACCCTGCAAATTGTTGAACGTTCCCACACCTGCTGGAGCTACAGGAAGTTGGGTGCTGCGCATGCTGATCACAGTTTTTCGCGCCTTCTGCACAACAGGCTTGGGGTTGTTAGGGTGGTTGATGACCCTAGTGCCTTGGCATCGAAAGTCCCAGTCGGCATTCGTTGGCTCCATCACAAAGACTCCAGGTCTTCGTGTGCCAGTGAAGTCAACATTGGATCCATGCAAGCGCACCTCCACCCACCGGGGCAGCATGTCAAGCTTCGCCCATCCTCTCTTCCAGCAGGCATGACTGGCGTGAGGACATTGCACAGGGGATTGCGTTGCTCGGGGCATCGCAAATCTCTCCTCCTCATGGAACCCAATTTCCAATACTTCGCCCGTGGCTTCTTGGACAACGTCGGGTGGCAAAAGCTTCTGCGTTACCTTCACTGACATGCCCACGTACAAGGGGCAGAACCCCATGAGCTTCCCACTGTCGGTCATATTCACGTGGCGTAGCGCAGCGCGAAGCATTGCCTGGCAAGCTTGAACTAGTTCTGTTTGATTCAGTTTCAGCAGCCAAGCACTTGCCACGAAAAAAATCATTTAAACTCCACGCCAAGGCGCTGCATCTTGCCCGTGCCCGCGGATCTGCGCACGGTCCACACGCTGCGTGAAATACAGCATCTGGCCAGGCTTTCCCACCCGTCTGCCCAAAGCCTTCAGAAAGATCGGCGCCAGCACTCGGGCTTTTTTGCTCAGGTACGGACAGAAGGTGCTCCAAACAAACTGAGGCGTTCCAGTTACACTGCTGTTTTGCCAGGCTGTGATGCCAAGTGACGACCGAGCGTTTCGCATTGCCCATAGGTGCTGCAATCGGGAGGCTTGTTCCCAGTTGACAGCGCTGAACATACCACTGCAGAAGTTATTGTCGGTGACGTGGTTACCAAGCACACTTGCCGGAAACTTGTACTTGGGCTGCGCCCGAGGATCGCTGCTTCCACACTGAATACGGCTTTCAATCTGGCGCTTCAAAGTGTCCGGAATTTTGGCTCCTCCAACGGCCCGCATGATCCGCAGCAGCCGCACTAGAGGGTCGCCCTTCTTGAAGCGATAAGTTCCCTGAAATTCGATTGTGTTTGCAGACACTGCGGCAAAAATGCTCAAGCCTTCTGCGTCCATCTCGCTCAGAGGCCGCGCTCGGTCCTTCGGTTTGTAGCGTCTGCAATGAGGGCTTCCGTCAAGCTCGTGGTACCTCGCGGCACGGGTGGAAGCTGCGCAAAGTCACCGCAATCCACCTCAACCAGTGGATTCCCAAATGGCGCTTTTGCCGGATCAACGTCGTCCACCTGGCCTCCAGCAAGCTTGCCCCAATATGCCCGCGCAGACACTGTTGCGTACAGCGCAGGAGAAGCCGCTCCAACCTCATCGTTGAAAACAAGAGCTGCAAATTTCCACACACCTGAACCCTCCCAAAGTACTGAAATTTCCGTACATGCAGAAAAAAGTGTCAATGTACACTTTCCAGAAAATTTGACGGAAATGCTTTTAGCAGGCTGTGAGCGTTTGTGGTGCACTTGGATGCACATGAACACAGTTTGCAATTTACACGGCCCGTCATACTTAATTCCGTTTCAGGTCTTTCGTCTCCAATTGCTGTGGGGCAATGTGTGACAGCTTCCTTGCCGCTTTTGCGAGTTTGCAGTTTTCTCAGCCAAAATGCAGAAACCGCAAATGCACGGAAATCGGCGGGAAATGCACGGAAATCGGCGGGAAAAGTACGGAAATCTGCGGAAAATGCACGGAAATCAGCGGAACATATTCTTGAGGAAATACGCACCTGTTGTCCTTGGTGAATTGCACACCTTCAAATGGTATCAGCATGACAATCTCCAGTGCCATGGCCGGAGCTGAAAGTGAGATTCTTGTAGAAAAAAAGGTAGTTAAATGCTCCTGTGTCTTATGTTGAGCCTGCAAGAAAAGTACAGTTTTTGCTCAAATGTATGGATTTCAAGGAAATGCACGGATTTTTGCAGAGAGTCGCAAAAAAAGAGCCTGTCTTTCAGCTTTCTGGAAGGCTCCTGCTTAGAAAACGCGGCGCCCCGTACCAGGCCAGCACGCGCGTGCATTGTTTCGCCGCCAATCAATCTGGCCGCAGAATTCTGCGAGGCCTGCATGCGGCTCTGGCCGGGCATGAAGAAATCATACACTGGCAGAATAACCTTGGTCATGCAATAGGTTTTCCCTGATCCGCCGGCTCCATGAGCAAACGCTCTGGTTGCAGGTATCTGCGCGTCACGCAGGAGGTCTAATCTGTTCGGGTCAGGTGTGCGGCAAAATAAGTAGCACGAACCCCAAGAGGCCACAGCTTCTCAAGACAGGGTTCGTCCTAGAAACACATCGGCACCCTTTGTTCGGGTCAGGTGTGCGGCAAAAAGGACAATTTTGGCGCACCTGCAACGCCGAACTGTTCACATGGAGCCGCGCACGTGGCCTTCACAAACTTGCTTCGTAAGCTTGCTTGGATTCGTTAGCTGCTCCACCTATTTTCCCATTCGCAACCAATTGCAACTGGTCACTTTGTGGAAGAGCCGCGCGCGTTGTCAATTGGATGCGTGTGGATGGCAAGTTGGGCGGGAGGGGGCCGGCGCTGTGCTTTTGCGGGGGGCTCGGCGTAAACAAGCCTCGGTCACTTGGTGGTCTGACGCCTGTCCGAAACAAGTCTGAGACACAGTGTTACCACGATCCGCGTAGACCGGGGTCAGCTGTTCGGATGTTCGTGCGCCCTTTTGTTTGGGCCGAGTGTGCTCAGCATATTCATGTCAACCTGCGTCCAGGCTGCTTCCAAATACGTAGGGCGAACCCCAAGAGGCCACATCTTCTCAAGAGAGGGTTCGTCCTAGAAACACATTGGCGTTTGTTCGGGTCATGTGTGCGGCAAAAAGTGCGGGGGGCTCGGTGTGGACAAGCCTCGGTCACTTGGTGGGTCTGACGCCTGTCTGAAACAAGTCTGAGACACAGTGTTAGCACGATCTGCGTAGACCGGGGTCAGCCGTTCGGATGTTCGCACGCCCTTTTGTTTGGGCCGAGTTTCAACGTGCTTCCAGGCTGCTTCCAAATAAGTAGGGCGAACCCCAAGAGGCCACAGCTTCTCAAGAGAGGGTTCGTCCTAGAAACACATCAGCGCCATTTGTTCGGGTCAGGTGTGCGGCAAAAAAAAAAATTTTGGCACACGACGGCGGTTTCCGCCTGTCACGAGCATCCCCCGCGCCCGTCTCGCTCGAGGGCGGTTTCTGCCTGTCACGAGCGTCCCCCGCGCCCGTCTCGCTCGGGGGCGGTTTCCGCATGTAGCGTCCCCCGTGCCCATCTCGCTCGGGGGCGGTTTCGGCCTGTCACGAGCGTCCCCCGCGCACGTCTCGCTCGGGGGCGGTTTCCGCTTGTCACGAGCGTCCACCGCGCCAGTGTCTCTCGCGGGCGGTTTCCGCATGTCACGAGCGTCCACCGCGCCAGTCTCGCTCACGCCCCGCACCAGTCTCGCTCGGGGGCGGTTTCCGCATGTCACGAGCGTCCACCGCGCCAGTCTCGCTCGCGGGCGGTTTCCGCATGTCACGAGCGTCCACCGCGCCCGTAGCTCGGGGGCGGTTTCGGCCTGTCACGAGCGTCCCCCGCGCCCGTCTCGCTTGGGGGCGGTGTCGGCCTCTCACGAGCGTCCCCCGCGCCAGTCTCGCTCGCGGGCGGTTTCCGCTTGTCACGAGCGTCCCGCGCCAGTCTCGCTCGTGGGCGGTTTCGGCCTGTCACGAGCGTCCCCCACGCCCGTCTCGCTCGGGAACGGTTTCGGCCTGTCACGAGCGTCCCCCGCGCCCGTTTCGCTCGGGGGCGGTTTCGGCCTGTCACGAGCGTCCGCCGCGGCCGTCTCGCTCGGGGGCGGTTTCCGCATGTCACGAGCGTCCCCCGTGCCCGTCTCGCTCGGGGGAAATTTCGGCCTGTCACGGGCGTCCCCCGCGCCAGTCTCGCTCGGGGGCGGTTTCGGCCTCTCACGAGCGTCCCCCGCGCCCCCGTCTCGCTTGGGGGCGGTTTCGGCCTGTCCCGCGCCCGTCTCGCTCGCGGGACGAGCGTCCACCGCGCCAGTCTCGCTCGGGGGCGGTTTCGGCCTGTCACGAGCGCCCCCCGCGCCCGTCTCGGTCGGGGGCGGTTTCGGCCTTTCACGAGCGTCCCCCGTGCCCGTCTCGCTCGGGGGCGGTTTCCGCTTGTCACAAGCGTCCACCGCCAGTCTCGCTCGCGGGCGGTTTCCGCATGTCACGAGCGTCCACCGCGCCAGTCTCGCTCGGGGGCGGTTTCGGCCTGTCACGAGCGTCCCCCGCGCCCGTCTCGCTCGGGGGCGGTTTCGGCCTGTCACGAGCGTCCCCCGCGCCAGTGCTCGCGGGCGGTTTCCGCTTGTCACGAGCGTCCACCGCGCCAGTCTCGCTCGGGGGCGTTTTCGGCCTGTCACGAGCGTCCCCCGCGCCCGTCTCGCTCGCGAGCGGTTTCTCGCTCGGGGGCGGTATCGGCCTGTCACGAGCGTCCCCCGCGCCCGTCTCGCTCGATGGCGGTTTCGGCCTGTCACGAGCGTCCCCCGCGCCCGTCTCGCTCGGGGGCGGTTTCGGCCTGTCACGACGACGAGCGGTCCCCGCGCCCGTCTCGCTCGGGGGCGGTTTCAGCCTGTCACGAGCGTCCCCCGCGCCCGTCTCGCTCGGCGCGGTTTCGGCCTGTCACGAGCGTCCCCCGCGCCCGTCTCGCTGGGCGGTTTCGGCCTGTCACGAGCGTCCCCCGCGCCCGTCTCGCTCGGGGGCGGTTTCCGCTTGTCACGAGCGTCCACCACGCCAGTCTCGCTCGGGGGCGGTTTCGGCCTCCCGCGCCCTTCTCGCTCGGGGGCGGTTTCGCCCTGTCACGAGCGTCCACCGCACCAGTCTCGCTTGAGGGCGGTTTCCGCCTGTCACGAGCGTCCGCCGCGCCCGTCTCGAGAGCTCGGGGGCGGTTCAGTCTCGCTCGAGGGCGGATTCGGCCTGTCACGAGCGTCCCCCGCGCCCGTCTCGCTCGGGGGCGGTTTCGGCCTGCCACGAGCGTCCCCCGCGCCCGTCTTGCTCGGGGGCGGTTTCGGCCTGTCACGAGCGTCTCCCGCGCCCGTCTCGCTCGGGGGCGGTTTCCGCTTGTCACGAGCGTCCCCCGCGCCCCGTCTCGCTTGACTGCGGTTTCGGCCTGTCACGAGCGTCCCCCGCGCCCGTCTTGCTCGGGGGCGGTTTCGGCCTGTCACGAGCGTCCCCCGCGCCCGTCTCGCTCGAGGGCGGTTTCGGCCTGTCACGAGCTAGCGTCCCCCGGTTTCGGCCTGTCACGAGCATCCCCCGCGCCCGTCTCGCTCGGCTGTCACGGGCGTCCCCCGCGCCAGTCTCACTCGGGGGCGGTTTCGGCCTCTCACGAGCGTCCCCCGCGCCCCCGTCTCGCTCGGGGGCGGTTTCGGCCTGTCCCGCGCCCGTCTCGCTCGGGGGCGGTTTCGGCCTGTCACGAGCGTCCCCCGCGCCCGTCTTGCTCGGGGGCGGTTTACCGCATGTCACGAGCGTCCCTCTCGCTCGGGGGCGGTTTCGGCCTGTCACGAGCGTCCCCCGCGCCCGTCTCGCTCGGGGGTGGTTTCCTTGTCACGAGCGTCCACCGCGCCAGTCTCGCTTGCGGGCGGTTTCCGCATGTCCCGAGCGTCCACCGCGCCAGTCTCGCTCGGGGGCGGCTTCGGGCGGTTTCCGCTTGTCACGAGCGTCCACCGCGCCAGTCTCGCGCACCCAGCCAGCCCCACACCGCAGTCCCCCCAGCCAGCCTCGTACGCCCGGTCTGCACCCCCAGCCGGCATCGCACGCCCGGTCTGCAGCGCAACAAAATGGAAATCCTTTCTTATCTCCGTCGTCACAGCTTGTATCGCTCCCAGGCACCTTAAGAGAAAACGTAAAGCAGAGCCCAAGCATCAGAGATGCTTTTGGGAAAAACGAGTCCATTGTTGAAATTAGCCTCTTACTCGCTGCGTTCTTAATTACCTTTATTCTTGTCTCTATAGTCAGCTGCCCATAGTTCGGCCCCCCACAAAATGTACAAATTTGAGGGGGCTCAAATTTGTCCGGTTTCAACAAGCTCAGCTTCAAAACTATGCGTTTAAATTAAAAGAAAAATAATCGAACCCATTCTTGAAATCCATGTCGTGCTTGCTATCTTCGCCATCATGCTCAATCTTTTAATCCTGAACCCACGCACGTTATCTTGACAGACAGCACTTTCCCAGCATTCGAACGGCATGAGCATGCTCGGTTCAGGGTGCAATATGTGGCTTTGGCCTTGACTATCGGCTTGCCCTTCACAAGCATACACACGCATAGACCCCTTTGTATATATGCCATGTATGCAATGTATGCAACTATCCGGCATTATTGATATATTCATCTGCAAATCGACACATTCATGTATACAAGTATAAAATCACCCTCTAGATTTCGGAGGGGGCTCAGGGTATAAATGAAAACACACAACCTCCGTTGGGAGAGGGCCTGTATAGAATAGGGGGTTCACAACCTCATTTCAAACATGCCTTGTATAAAATGGAGGGAGCAAGGTCACTTTGGTGATTTTTTATGGTCTGTAAAGAATGTAGAGCAAAGGTTCCCTATAAAAATGTCTGTAAGCTTTTGGGTGTAGAAAATCAAACAACCTAGGTTGCTCACAGCAGTGACATCTGGCAATGTACAGTGAACAACATCCGAAGGTGTATAGACTCGAGGCCAATGGTCCCTGTATAGAATGGAAGCCCTTAACCTTCGACAATCAGAATGCACTGGAAAAAAAGGTAGAAACCCCAAATCTGTAGAAAATGGATGACTTATACACGACCTAGGTCATCTCATTTTCTACAGGCAATTCCAAGGGGGATAGCATAAATGTATACATCGAGGTTTTGCCTATCATATACATCTCTCTCTATGTTTATAGTCCAATATGAATATGTGCACAACCATGTGAACCTATAGGTATGTATCCGAACACGTGCTTGCGCAAAGCAAAGCTTATAGCATTTGGGAGGTTTCCCCCCGCCGGACCGCATCACTCTCAGAAACACCTGCCGCGGTCGAGGCCAGGACCCGTGGTCATGAAATGACATCATGCATTGATTACCCGGGCTGTCATCTTGTCTCCCTTCATCTTGTCTCCCTTCATTTTGTCTCCCTTCATCTTGTCTCCCTTCATATTGTCTTCCTTCATCTTGTCTCCCTTGATCTTGTTTCTCTTCATCTTGTCTCCCCTGCTGTTGGGTTGCAAAGCTGGGTTAATTTCTCTTCATCCTGTCCCCCTTCATCTTGTCTCCCTTCATCTTGTTTTGTCTCCCTTCATCTTGTTTCTCTTCATCTTGTCTCCCTTCATCTTGTCTCCCTTGATCTTGTCGCCCCTCAACTCCCCTCATCTTGTCTCCCTTCACCTGGATGTTTTTTGGGTCTTGTCTCCTTTCATCTTGTCTCCCTTTATCTTGTCTCCCTTCATCTTGTCTCCCCTGAACCTCATCTTGTCTCCCTTCATCTTGCCTCCCCTCAACTGCCTTCGTCTTGTCTCCCTTCATCTTGTCTCCCCTCAACAGCCTTCATCTTGTCCCCCTTCATCTTGTCACCCCTCAACTGCCCTCATCTTGCGTCCCTTCATCTTGTTTCCCTTCATCTTGTCTCTTTTCAATTGCCCTCATATTGTCTCCCCTCAACTGCCCTCCTCTTGTCTCCCTTCATCTTGTCTCCCTTCATCTTGTTTCTCTTCATCTTGTCTCCCTTCATCTTGTCTCCCCTCAACTGCCCTCCTCTTGTCTCCCTTCATCTTGTCTCCCCTCAACTGCTCTCATCTTGTCTCCCTTTATCTTGTTTCTCGTCATCTTGTCTCCCTTCATCTTGTCTCCCTCAACTGCTCTCATCTTGTCTCCCTTCGCCGTGTCTCCCTTCATCTTGTCTCCCCTCAACTGCCCTCATCTTGTCTTTCTTCATCTTGTCTCCCCTCAACTGCCTTCATCTTGTTTCTTCTCAACTGCCCTCATCTTGTCTCCCTTCATCTTGTCTCCCCTGAACTGCCCTCATCTTGTCTCCCTTCATCTTGTCTCCCTTCATCTTGTCTCTTTTCAACTGCCCTCATATTGTCTCCCTTCATCTTCTCTCCCTTCATCTTGTCCCCCTTCATCTTGTCTCCCTTCATCTTGTTTCTCTTCATCTTGTCTCCCTTCATCTTGTCTCCCCTCAACTGCCCTCATCTTGTCTCCCTTCATCTTGTCTCCCCTCAACTGCTCTCATCTTGTCTCCCTTTATCTTGTTTCTCGTCATCTTGTCTCCCTTCATCTTGTCTCCCTCAACTGCTCTCATCTTGTCTCCCTTCGCCTTGTCTCCCTTCATCTTGTCTCCCCTCAACTGCCCTCATCTTGTCCTTCTTCATCTTGTCTCCCCTCAACTGCCTTCATCTTGTTTCTTCTCAACTGCCCTCATCTTGTCTCCCTTCATCTTGTGTTTCTTTATCTTGTCTCCCTTCATCTTGTCTCCCTTCATCTTATCCCCCGTCATTCCCAACAGCAGAATTGCTGATGGGTTTCAATCTCTAGAAGGGGGAGGCTGGTACACTGACGTCGAGCCAACGCTCCAGGTATGCGCTGGGTTCCGGGAACCTTTCACCACTTGTCTCCCTTCATTTCACCACTTGTCTCCCTTCATTTCAGTCTCCCTTCATCTTGTCTCCCTTCAACTGCCCTCATCTTGCCTCCCTTCATCTTGTCTCCCTTCATCTTGTTTCTCGTCATCTTGTCTCCCTTCGTCTTGTCTCCCTTCATCTTGTCTCCCTTCATCTTGTCTCCCCTCAACTGCCCTCATCTTGTCTCCCCTCAACTGCCCTCATCTTGTCTCCTTTCATTTTATCTCCCTTCATCTTGTCTTTCTTCATCTTGTCCCCCGTCATCTTGTCTCCCTTCATCTTGTCGCCCTTCATCTTGTCTCCCTTCATCTTGTCTCCCTTCATCTTGTCTCCCTTCATCTTGTCTCCTTTCATGTCTCCCCTCAACTGCCCTCATCTTGTCTCCCTTCATCTTGTCTCCCTTCATCTTGTCTCCCTTCCTCTTGCCTCCCTTCATCTTGTTTCTCTTTATCTTGTCTCCCTTCATCTTGTCTCCCTTCATCTTGTCTCCCATTATCTTGTCTCCCTGTATCTTGTCTCCCTTCATCTTGTCTCCCTTCATCTTGTCTCCCTTCATCTTGTTTCTCGTCATCTTGTCTCCCTTCGTCTTGTCTCCCTTCATCTTGTCTCCCCTCAACTGCTCTCATCTTGTCTCCCTTCATCTTGTCTCCCCTCAACTGCCCTCATCTTGTCTCCCCTCAGCTGCCCTCATCTTGTCTCCCTTCATCTTGTCTCCCTTCAACTGCCCTCATCTTGCCTCCCTTCATCTTGTTTCTCTTCATCCTGTCCCCCTTCATCTTGTCTCCCTTCATCTTGTTTCTCTTCATCTTGTCTCCCTTCATCTTGTTTTGTCTCCCTTCATCTTGTTTCTCTTCATCTTGTCTCCCTTCATCTTGTCTCCCTTGATTTTGTCGCCCCTCAACTCCCCTCATCTTGTCTCCCTTCACCTGGATGTTTTTTGGATCTTGTCTCCTTTCATCTTGTCTCCCTTTATCTTGTCTCCCTTCATCTTGTCTCCCCTGAACTGCCCTCATCTTGTCTCCCTTCATCTTGTCTCCCTTCATCTTGCCTCCCCTCAACTGCCTTCGTCTTGTCTCCCTTCATCTTGTCTCTCCTCAACAGCCTTCATCTTGTCCCCCTTCATCTTGTCACCCCTCAACTGCCCTCATCTTGTGTCCCTTCATCTTGTCTCCCTTCATCTTGTCTCTTTTCAACTGCCCTCATATTGTCTCCCTTCATCTTCTCTCCCTTCATCTTGTCTCCCTTCATCTTGTTTCTCTTCATCTTGTCTCCCTTCATCTTGTCTCCCCTCAACTGCCCTCATCTTGTCTCCCTTCATCTTATCTCCCCTCAACTGCTCTCATCTTGTCTCCCTTTATCTTGTTTCTCGTCATCTTGTCTCCCTTCATCTTGTCTCCCTCAACTGCTCTCATCTTGTCTCCCTTTGCCTTGTCTCCCTTCATCTTGTCTCCCCTCAACTGCCCTCATCTTGTCTTTCTTCATCTTGTCTCCCCTCAACTGCCTTCATCTTGTTTCTTCTCAACTGCCCTCATCTTGTCTCCCTTCATCTTGTGTTTCTTTATCTTGTCTCCCTTTATCTTGTCTCCCTTCATCTTATCCCCCGTCATCTTGTTTCCCTTCATCTTTTTCCTCTTCATCTTGTCTTCCTTCATCTTGTCTCCCTTTATCTTGTCTCCCTTCATCTTGTCTCCCCTCAACTGCCGTCATCTTGTCTTCCTTCATCTTGTCTCCCTTCATGTTGTCTCCTTTCATGTGTCCCCTCAACTGCCCTCATCTTGTCTCCCTTCATCTTGTCTCCCTTTAACTGCCCTCATCTTGTCTCCCTTCATCTTGTCTCCCTTCATCTTGTTTATCTTGTCTCCCTTCATTTTATCTCCCTTCATCTTGTCTTTCTTCATCTTGTCCCCCGTCATCTTGTCTCCCTTCATCTTGTCTCCCTTCATTTTGTCTCCCTTCATCTTGTCTCCCTTCATATTGTCTTCCTTCATCTTGTCTCCCTTGATCTTGTTTCTCTTCATCTTGTCTCCCCTGCTGTTGGGTTGCAAAGCTGGGTTAATCTTGTTTCCCTTCATCTTTTTCCTCTTCATCTTGTCTTCCTTCATCTTGTCTCCCTTTATCTTGTCTCCCTTCATCTTGTCTCCCCTCAACTACCCTCATCTTGTCTCCCTTCATCTTGTCTCCCTTTAACTGCCCTCATCTTGTCTCCCTTCATCTTGTCTCCCTTCATCTTGTCTCCTTTCATGTCTCCCCTCAACTCCCTTCATCTTGTCTCCCTTTAACTGCCCTCATCTTGTCTCCCTTCATCTTGTCTCCCTTCATCTTGTTTATCTTGTCTCTCTTCATTTTATCTCCCTTCATCTTGTCTCCCTTGATCTTGTTTCTCTTCATCTTGTCTCCCCTGCTGTTAGGTTGCAAAGCTGGGTTAATTTCTCTTCATCCTGTCCCCCTTCATCTTGTCTCCCTTCATCTTGTTTCTCTTCATCTTGTCTCCCTTCATCTTGTTTTGTCTCCCTTCATCTTGTTTCTCTTCATCTTGTCTCCCTTCATCTTGTCTCCCTTGATCTTGTCGCCCCTCCACTCCCCTCATCTTGTCTCCCTTCGCCTGGATGTTTTTTGGATCTTGTCTCCTTTCATCTTGTCTCCCTTTATCTTGTCTCCCTTCGTCTTGTCTCCCCTGAACTGCCCTCATCTTGTCTCCCTTCATCTTGTCTCCCTTCATCTTGCCTCCCCTCAACTGCCTTCGTCTTGTCTCCCTTCATCTTGTCTCCCCTCAACAGCCAAGATCTTGTCCCCCTTCATCTTGTCACCCCTTAACTGCCCTCATCTTGTGTCCCTTCATCTTGTTTCCCTTCATCTTGTCTCTTTTCAATTGCCCTCATATTGTCTCCCTTCATCTTCTCTCCCTTCATCTTGTCCCCCTTCATCTTGTCTCCCTTCATCTTGTTTCTCTTCATCTTGTCTCCCTTCATCTTGTCTCCCCTCAACTGCCCTCATCTTGTCTCCCTTCATCTTGTCTTCCCTCAACTGCTCTCATCTTGTCTCCCTTTATCTTGTTTCTCGTCATCTTGTCTCCCTTCATCTTGTCTTCCTCAACTGCTCTCATCTTGTCTTCCTTCGCCTTGTCTCCCTTCATCTTGTCTCCCCTCAACTGCCCTCATCTTGTCTTTCTTCATCTTGTCTCCCCCTCAACTGCCTTCATCTTGTTTCTTCTCAACTGCCCTCATCTTGTCTCCCTTCATCTTATCCCCCGTCATCTTGTTTCCCTTCATCTTATCCCCCGTTATCTTGTTTCCCTTCATCTTTTTCCTCTTCATCTTGTCTTCCTTCATCTTGTCTCCCTTTATCTTGTCTCCCTTCATCTTGTCTCCCCTCAACTGCCCTCATCTTGTTTCCCTTCATCTTGTCTCCCTTTAACTGCCCTTATCTTGTCTCCCTTCATCTTGTCTCCTTTCATGTCTCCCCTCAACTGCCCTCATCTTGTCTGCCTTCATCTTGTTTTGTCTCTCTTCATCTTGTTTATCTTGTCTCCCTTCATTTTATCTCCCTTCATCTTGTCTTTCTTCATCTTGTCCCCCGTCATCTTGTCTCCCTTCATCTTGTCTCCCTTCATTTTGTTTCCCTTCATCTTGTCTCCCTTCATATTGTCTTCCTTCATCTTGTCTCCCTTGATCTTATTTCTTTTCATCTTGTCTCCCCTGCTGTTGGGTTGCAAAGCTGGATTAATATCAAAAAAACATATATTAAAAAACTAATCAAAAATAGAAATAAATCAATATTTATATTTTACCATCAGGATTACATTTAACGGGTAAAAACAAAAATATTTAAAAAAAAAAATCTGATTTTTATTAAAAAAATACAAAATATTGAAAAATACCAAAATTTAATTAATTATTTAAAAAATACATGACAAGATTGATAAACCACTAACTCGGATCAATAATAATAATACCAATAATAAAACCAAAAAACAAAAAATGACAAAACCCTCACAAACCTAATTTTAAAAATCCTGCTAACCCTAAAAATATTCGTATAAATATATGAAAATAAATAACTAAAAAATACAGACCCAATAAAAATATATGATTTCCCAAAATCTTAATTTAAATTACCAATTAAAATATAAAAAACTATATAAAAAAATATTTATAAATATATATTTATTTATATTATTATTTTTTCATATTAATAATATTATTTAAAATAATTTTCAAAAAATCAAAATACATTTATAATAAAATTAAAATCTAATTTGAAAAAGTAAAATAAAAGAAGAATAATAAATTTCCAAGTAAGTAATTATAAAAAAATAAAAAAAATTACAAAAAAATAAAAACAATATTGAAAAATATAATATAAAATAAAAAAAATATATAAAAATATATATATATAATTGAAAATTACTAAAAACAAAATACAATAAAAAAAAAATCCCATATAATAATTAATTTAAATAATTTTGGATTTTCAAAAATAATCGATATATTTTTAACCGACAATAAATTAATAATTTTCCTTTAGGGTTGAAAATTAATGGTAATATAAACCTATTCAAATTTAAATAATATAAAACTATTTATTATTCTATAAAATAATAATAAAATATGTGCCAATTTTTTCCGAGCTTTGAGTAAATTATATGCTTTCTTTCAACAATATAGGTTTATGGTAGGTAGTCAGATTATGTACAACATCATTAACAAAAGGGTACTGTGATTTATACAAGAGTTCAAAAAATAGAGCAATTAATCAAATAAATAATATTAAAATAGATATTAGTCCTTTTTATAATAATAATTATTATAAACATACCAATGGGCAAAATAATGTAACCAAATATTTTATGGTCGGTGCCGCCAATATCTGTACTGTGGTGTCGGTAGATATTGCCGGTAAATCATTAGAAAGTAATTTTTATTTCCATTATGTTTTTTTTTAAAATTAAAATTTATATGCTAATTAATAATGGTAATAAACCCATAAAATCTTGGAAAATAATATTCAAGCTAACCTCGAAAATAAGAACTATTGAATAAGATTGTATTTTCAGAAAAATAATAAAATAAAATATTAAAAATTAAGAATATTATTATTTATTTTTTATTCATAATTTTAAAAAATATAATTTATTATAAAATTACAAAAAATTAATTGGAAAGGTAAAGTTGAAAATTTATAATTTTGTAATATGATATTATTATATAAATATTAAATATAGGTATTGGAAAAAATAATATAAAAATTATCAAATTTATTTCGAATTTAATTAATGTTTACCTCTATTTCCTAATATACCGCTATTTCGGTTTTCATTTTATTTCCATTTTTGGGTTTTTTACTTTTATTTTGTAAAATTTTAATTCCATTTTGGGTTTCTTATTTCTATTTTATCTTTATTCGGTTCCATTTTTGGGTTTTTATTTCTATTTGGTTTCCATTTTATTTATATTTTTAGGATGTAATTGTTATAATAAAAATATGTAAAAATTAAAAAAAAATATTTAAAATATATTTAATAAAATAAAAAAAATATTATTAAAAATAATTATTTTTATTATATATAATATATTATTTAATTTTGGTAAATATAAATAATATTTTTTAAAAAAAAATATATAAAAAAATAAATAAATTTTAAAAAATAAAATAAACAATTAAATTTATTTGGAAATGAAATTCAAAAAACACAAAAATTCAATATAATTATATATTTTTAATGATTTTAATAATTAACGAATAATCTATATTTTTGTTATTTTTTTTATTTATTATTAAAAAAAATATATATATAACATTGAATTTTACCTATATTTTTAATTATAAATTATAAATTCATTATAATTATTATATAAAATATTTACACTTAATAATATTTTAAATGTTTTATATATTAAATTTAAAAATATATTTTATTTATTGCCTAATTTTTATATTATTTTTTAATTAAATAATTTTATTTATTATTATTTTTTTTAATTTAATATAATTTTTTATTTTAAAATTATATTAATTTTATTTATTATATATATAAAATTTATATTAAAACTATTATTTTTCATAAAATTAATTAAATTATTAAAAAAATAAATAATATTAATATATATTTATATATTTTTTTAAAAAAGAAATATTTAATTATAATAATATAAATATAAATAATTATTTTAATTTCCAATATAATAATATTATTGTAATAATATTTAAATATATTTAAAATAAATATAAAAAAAATATATCTAAAATATATTATTTAATATTAATTGTTTTAATTAATAATATACTAATATTTAATTTATATTTTTTAAAAATAAATTTTAAATATAATAAATATTAATATATATAATTAATATTATAATTATTAATTTTATATATGTAATTAAAAAAAAAATATTAAAATAAAATAATCTAAAAAAAATATTTTTTAAAAATAAAAATTTAATTATTTTTATTTTTTCATTAATATATATATATTTCTATTTATTTTTATTTTTACCATATTTATTATAATATTACCTAATTATTAATTTATAAATATTTTAAATATAATAAATAATAAATATAAATATTAAATAAAAATATATTAATATAAATATATAATTTCTTAAAAAAAATATTATTATAAAATATATTTAAAATATATTATTAAGCATAATTTTAATTATTCAAATTTTTATTAATAAATAATTTATTTTTATAATTAAAATTTATCTCTATTTTAAAATTAAATAAATTTTAATACAATATTATATATATAAAAAATCAATAAAAATATTTGGTAATAAAATTTAAATTATTTTTTTAGATAAATTTAATTTATTTTAATTATTTTTTAAAATTCTAAATTTACATATGTAAACCACTTAGGCAATATCATCTTTCAAATGTTATCAATATTTTTTCGGATGCATGCCAAAATAACATATCCAGCCTTGTTTGTGCCCTGTTGCTATGTGAAAGAACATCCAATCCACAATTAGGTGGCAAGATTAAACAAAATGATATGAGAACAAATTCTTGGCCAACAATTTAAGCTCAACAGGCGTTGATATGCTAAAATCAGCAGAAAATCTCTTCGAACTGGTTTTATGTAAGAAGTGCCATGCGTAAAAAATTAATGTTTGAATATTTTTGAAGCCCCGAAGCATCGGACTTCCATGTAATACGGCTCCCATAGTCTTTGTGGAGCTTTTCTATGTACAAGAAGACCAACGTCAGGAGCTCGGTCTGAGCAACCTGCCACAGCCACTTCGAAGACTGATTCGATGATTTTATGCCAAAAACCAAAACACCCAAAACGGCCAATCCCTGGTCTAATTATTCCATCGAAACACATCTTCAGAAGATCTGATCCTCTGTGCCACACAGACTAGCAGTTACTGGCAAAACAAGGAAAAGAGATCGCAGTGTCGCTTTAACGGGCGTCGCTTTCGAAGGAGCGCTCCAAGCACTGCAAACTTGCTGAACGCTTGCTTGAAGAGCCGGACGCTGATGAAAAAAGAAACTTCTTCGACTCTTATGAGGAGAATTGAGGAGATGATCATTAAACAACCAAAAATACAACTATTAATCTCTAGTCTAAGAGGATGGATTCTGGCGAATCAAAATGGCAAGACACTGATCGAAAAACATTCTCAGACTTCAAACACTGACAAGACAGAGAAGATCCGAAAAGGACATGTCACTCATATGACACCAACAACAAGGCCGGCCTTCTTTTCAGCCATACCAGGAAACTTCAAAAAATGCAAAACGCCTCCTGACAGTCCGTCTGGCAAGACTCGGTCCCAAATTCACAAAGCCGGGCTTCCTGAAGCGGGTTGCAGTTTCGCGGCTTCGCGACGTTTGACGATGTCAAGGACATAGACGGAGTGACCACTCTTGCTCACATTCATTCTCATTTTACATTATTTTACCACAGTCATGCGAATATTCGTTTCGAGTCTCAAGCAACAGGTATTTGACAATCTTAGCACCCACAAAAATGAAAGAAACCTAAAAATAGCAGCAAGTTGTGGGAAGTGTAGTAGTCAAACATTTTTGAAACAATTTAAAAGGCCTCCATCACCTTTTCAGACTGGGCCTGTCGCAACAGGACAGGGATGATCTGGATGCCATGATTCCATGGTTCCACGCTGCAAACGCGCTGCACCATGCGGCGGCTGTAGTTTGGATGAAGCAACAACTGCCCAACTAAATTTGGAAATCGGGGCCAGAAATTCTTTTTGTCTCCACAACACATGCTTGAGACAGTCTGCATGGCTGCGATTCTCTACACTCAGCCGGACGAAACGGAGAATATAATGGAATACATTTTCTTGCTGTTTGACTGGAGACACGGTGGTGGTGCTGCTGGACTGGGGGCCGGTGGCTGTGACAGTGCTTCATCTGGGGGTGGTGGCGGAGGTGGTGGTGGGGGTGGAGGGAAGAGGTGGGTGGCTTCCACGACGGAAACTATTTCATCTGCCACCCTCTCAGGTTCAGCCATCTGTCTGTCGTCTATGTGCACGAGGCTTTTTTTGAGCACATAAAGATTCTGAGACCGGCCTGCTGGATCTGGTGGTTGAGGAGGCAAAGTAGAGCTGAGCCGAATGGGGATGATTGTCATCTCACGTTCATGTGCGAATTCCAACTCACGAAAGGTCTCGTAGCCAACCTTTCATGCAAAATTTTACAAAATGAAGCCATCGGAAGCCTTTTTCAACAACTTTCCAATCAGCTCTACTCTATTTTCATTGCGGGGAGAAGAATGTTAGAAACAATTAATACTTTCCAAATATTTTTCTTGGAAAAATCATGTGCAATCACCAAGATCAGCAGAGCAACGCCGGTGTATGCACCATATTCACTGGTACAAAAGGCTACCAAAGCCTTGGCTTCAGCCAAGCCAAAGCGAGTCATCTCTCCAAAGTTTTGCCTAGGACGTGCTGACATATCACGCCACACTCCAAATCACTTCGACAAGTTCTTTGCCATTTACTTTCTGTTGGCCTATGTTGGTTTCACGTCTCAATCTTCTGCGATCTGCACTTACCCGTGGTGGTTACCCCAGCCCCATAAGCCCCAGGCCAAAAGTGCCCGCAGGTGAAAATGGCAAGGCAATGGTCACCTCAAGCTGCTCACCCTTTCAGCAAATCCGCGGCGCAGTACATCTTTCTGTCTCCTTTTAACAAAAAGGCAGTGCAATGTTGTTCTCGGAAAGCCTTTGAGCGTTCACTAAAAATGTTCAAGATCTCATCTTCTGTATCGAGCCTGCGCCGAGGAGGACTGCGCATATTGCAGTCATGGTCTCTAGATGTCTCTGGATTGTCTATCCAAGCTGAGCAGCAAAGAGCCGGCGGAAGGCTTGCTCCACCATGTCCGGGGGATTCCGAACTTGTCCTCATGGTAGATGTAAAAAAGAAGAGATGAAGAGATGAAAAGGATTCGAATATATTCGAATGCAATTATTTCATTCTGGTGTTGAGTGCATGTCTTGCCAAGGGTAACCAACTTTCGACCTCCCTTCAGCCTCCAGCCTCATGCGTCGTTTTTTGTTACACTGCTCAAAACATGTTGCATCGACAAACATTTGAGCTGCTCTGGTCCTGAATAAGCTGCTTTGGTGGGAAATTGAAAGCTGCCATCATTCACCGGGAGCAACGGAAACCTGCAACATCTCAACAACATCTCAAGAACCATGGCCAAACACAACGGGAAAGGAAATTGTATACATCTCCTTACCATCTTCCCTGTACCCCTTGTAATTTTGCAGCCTCAAGGTTTTTAAATCAAAAACTTCGAAGGAGCACATTTTGAGGCAAAAACCTCAATTTCGAATCATTTTGACTGATTGGCCCAACAGCATACATGTTGTTCAACATTTTGTTTTTTGGCTACGTTTTAGCAGTGTCTATCTTCATATTCTTGGACTCTACCCTTTGCAAATGAACTCTATACCGGCACGCTGACGCCAATGAGGATTTACCACAGCATGTTTGTACTTGCACAGTAAGTTCAGCACTTGCACAGAAGCTTTTATGCCAAGAAGGATCAGCCGCTTTTTACACTGTCCGAATTCTTGCTCGCATTTTATGTCGCACCTGCCTTTATGAATGTCTTTACAGGGGTGCATCTCCAAAGGTGTCTTTACCAGAGTGTCTTTACAGGTTCCAAGCTGGTCAAAAACAGCAAGAACCAAACATCCTCCACAGCACTTACAACCCCATGGACTTAACACATCTTAACACCCTGACAGCCACAGTTTTTAAGCCAACGTTCACAGAAATCCTCGACCTTCGCAAAACTGCGACAAAGCCATGGACGTAACACAACCCAACCCCAACACCCAGGGCTCAACCCTCGCTGAAACTGATGATCGAAGTGAGGCGTCGCAAATTTGAAGTTGTGGCGCTGGCATCCTGGCCGAGGCACTGTAGTCGTTGAAGTTCCAGAAGTTGCTGTGTGAACTTGTCATCAAAGTAGACGCCTGGTGCGTGCTTCAACTTCAACCACACGATCTTTTTTCATTTTTTTGCAACAGATCCGTTTTCATCTTTCAAAATTGCTCCAAAATTGCTCCCCTCTCTAAAGATCTTTCAACTAAACTTTGAACCCATGCATGTCACACGTACTGAAAACGCATGGAAAGGCTACAATTCTCTCTGAAAATCTCGGATTGAGAAAGATCTTTCACGACACAAAAATACTCCGTCCGTGATCGTTTTGATGTGTTTTGATGTTTTTCATGTCATTCTTCGTTTCCACTTTTCAAGGCGCCCTTGGTGAGCAGCACCAAAGCAGAGGTCCCGCGGCACTCGAGCAAATTCTCATCGCGCAGCACATGCACTTGAAGCCTGGAGGACCACAACGTTGCAAAGCAATGAGGATCAATGAAGCTTCGTTGTTTCATGTTGTTTCACCCATGAAGTTAAAGACCGCAAACACACCTTTTCACTTTCCTTAAAATCCGAACTTCAAATTAATGAAGAAGTCGACTCAATAATGCTGATGGGAAAGTCGACAATATCTCACTATCTGCACTTCATGACAAGTCAACAATTCAAAGGAAACCCTATCAATCCATCAAAACAAACCTTGAAAGTCAAGTTCAAAATGACTCAACAAAACACAGAAATTCAAAAACGCAACGCCCGTCAACGCGTCAATAAGTTCTTCAGTTGTTCATGATTTACTATGATTTCCTGAAGCAACGGGAACACGTCCGCTGTGCTTTTTTGAATCTGACAAGTGGTTGAACGTCGGTAACAACCGAACTGTGAGCCATCACAAGTGTGTAAATTCCAGGAATCATCTTGACCAAGAAAAAGAGATCCTGTCGAAACGCCCAGAAACAGAAGAACGCGTTGGACCAGCTGCTGCAACACCAGTGCCTCCATGGAAAGGGTCAAAAACTGTCTTACCCGAAGCCAAAAGTTTTGCCTAGACTATCCTAGACTGACTCATCTGGTTCTGGTTGAAAGGCTTGGTTGAGCGCTGGAGGCTTTCTCCCGAGCAGCACGCAGCCGTCTCAATTTGGTTCAATGCTTCTGTGTTTTTAAACTTTCCATGTCATGTCTGTGGGCCCTCAAGAATCATGCGCCGCGTATTGGGTAATCGAGTAATCTTCTGCTAAAGTGAAACGTCTGAATCGCCTGAGTTGTGGCCGAAAGGTGATATGGTTCTGACACGTTCTAAGCAGGGCCACAGTCAGCACTGCAAGTCACTGCACGAATATCTGGTCGGCTTTATGCTAGCTTAAAGGTTTTCTTCCGTTGCAAACTTGCCCAGTGACGGTTCACTTCAGGTCGGCTTTGGTTGTGTTCTATTGGACCATTTGAACTGACTCAAACATTGAAATGGCGACGCCCGTCTCACTTCAAAAATATTTTACTACTCAGTTTCGGCTGACTACATCTAATTACTTCCGAATTTTCTCAGTTCGTTTCATTTGTCAAAAAGTTAAAACGTCGAGATGCCGTCGAGTGCGCTTCGGGCTCCTCACTGGCGCACACAAAGATTCGCGCCTCGGAAGGAGAAAACGAAAACATCCGACGATAGTTCGAAAAAACACCAACATGTCCCAACACTTTGCATCCTGGAAAAACGATGAAGCCAACATCTTGGGGCATGCGCGGTGTTTAGAATGCAGGAAAACAATTCTGGACATGCAAAGCATACTCTCTGCTGACAAGCGCAAGAATCTGCCACGGCTCTTGCCGTACAGAAAAGTGTGTGCTTTGATATGTTCCCCGTCAATGAAAACACACTCACACCCTGAGCTTAACTCAACACTTGAGATTTGTGTCAAAATTTCAATACAGGCAAAGAGGCAAACACGCGCGTTTCCACGTTCCGTGAACATGCATCGCAGGCGCATTACAATTTGTCACCAAATTCAGAAACTTTAAACTCCAGCCAGTTATACAAAAAACAAACCAAAATACGCAACAGTCTGAAACACCTCCTGACCGTCTCAAAACCACATCCGACCAAATGAACCAAATGTAATCTTCATTCCCGGCCTTGCTCGCTGTGGAGATGAGCATGTAGGGCGCGGGCGGCACGTTTGAACTTGCCCTTTTTCTAGAGATGCTCTGCACAGTCTCGGCCAAATTCAATATCGCAAGTTCTTGGGTCTTCACACTGTCCTTGGAGAATTGCTCAAGATTCATCACGTACTGGTCAATTCGACACTGTTGATGCATGCGCAGCTTACCATATTTTCCGTCATTACCAGCTTTACTATGCTTTACTCATCGCATATCGAAATAAAACTTTGGACAATCACGTTTTGCTCAGTCACGTTCCGGTTGAGGATGTTCCACGAGACTTTCGTCTCACTCTTCATCCCGCTGATGTGTTCGTAGGCAGCTCGTAAAGTCTCGGAGGAGACTTGGAGGTGTTCGAAGAAATCCCCTTGAAACGAAGAGCAAACTTGCTCGCACGTCTGCAGCCCATCCTCACCTCATCATCAAAATTGAAACCCTCTCATATTATGCTATATGCAGTATATGCATCTATATGTTACATTTCCAAACGTGATTCAAAGCAGTAGCCGAAATGATGGCAGATCCGGAAGCCAAGACACTGAAAGAAAATCCGTCGATTAGAAGAGGTACAAGTGGAACATTGTGCAGGAAGGCTGTCGCAAGCTCAGCTACACACCACGGCCTCTGGAAATACTCCTCATCAAAACGACCTTTGTGAGGAATTCAACACATTCCTTGACAAAAAAAAACCTGAAAGCCAAGAACACAAAAACAAACGGAGGGACATATGAAAACTGAACAAGGCCAAAATTCCCACTGAACCTATCGAAGCAGGTCTGTTCAATGCCACAATGAGAAGTCGCAGGGTTTCCATACCAAAAGTGCTGATTTTTTTCACCACCCCATTGAGAATACTGAGCCACATCACACTGGCACATGTTTATCAATTTCTACCCATGTCTGTCCTGAGAAATCACAGGCACGAAGCATTTGGTCTGATATCGAATGATGTCCACCAAACTTGTGACCTCTTCAAGTCGATCCTTAGGTAACAGCCGGTAACAGCTGTAACCATGAGCACGTTGGACAACTCAAGTCTTTGGATATCTGAGACGTGGACTGAATCTAGAAAGATCTGCCACCTGCAAGAAAGTTATATCACAGCAAGAAAAACAGTGAAAGATTTGCCGGCAGATCTGGTTTCAGACTAAGCGTTGAGAAGAAAACTGTTTGAACATCTCACCTGAACTGCTTCTTGTGCTCTTGGAGGACTATGGTCAGCAGCCGACAGAGTGCACCAGCAGCTGCTTTGTGATGACTCAAAAACATGGCAAAACCCGTGTCCTGCTCAGTTGAAGAAACGGAAGTCATTTGAAGTCATTGAGGCCAGACCATTTTGGGATCACAAATGGTTCGAAACATTGCTTCCTAAGCACGTTTTGAACATGTCAGTCCTTCCTCCAGAAGCGCCAAAGTAGGCCGGCAACGGCCACTGCAGTTACCACCGGCAACCCCAGCACCAAGATGGCTAGAAGTAGGGAAAGCAACGAGGAACTGTTATCATCTTCCAGAATCAGCAGCGGACTTACCAAGTTCAAGAGCAACAGAGTCCCTGCTGATAGAAAAAGGTCATGATAACTTGCTGCAGCGTATCTCCTCGGGTGATCGCTCTCTCAATATTTGAAAACGTCCACAGGGTATTCTTTTTCACTGACACATGAATGTAATCTATGACATCAAATTCAAATGAATTCAAATGACATCAATATGACATCAATATCATAGCCACACATTTGCTATGAATTCAATGGCAGGCTTGGTTCCATCGCAGTGAACCGAAAAGGTGGACAGACAGCTGACCAGGATCAGGATGATCAAAATTTGCTCCAAAATGTCCCCTGGCCCTAACTTTTCTTGGACCAGGTCTGCAATCTCGATTCAAATGTGTGAAGATCGACTTCAGTTGCAAACTTGGAGCTTGGGGTCAAGGCCTACTGTTCGGCTTATGATCAGCACTCAATGTCTATACCTGATGTACATCTTGATCATTCTTCATCATCATAATCTCCAATTTCAGCTAAGTCTCCATGGCCAAAGAAGACAAAGCGAAGTTTGTTTCCACCAGAGGACAGCGCACATCAGCGTCAGCTGCATGACTAGAAAACTGACCATGGCAATGGGCACTAAGGCCACCGATAAGTTCGTCACGGCCAGTGAAAGGCCATAGTAATAACCTGACACAAAAAGAATCAAAAAGAGACATAGACAGAACATGACAGGACATCATCAATACACAGAACTGTGCCGCCTTCTTTTTTCCAGGCCAGGCACTCATCTGTTTCCATGTGCTGTGCTGTACTGAAGCTGCAGTCAGCAAAGCGCTGACCACAAAACCAAACAGCACATTTATGTCGAAACAGTTTCTGGCTGAAGGCCTTCCATGAGTTTCCATAGAGGCTCAGCAGCACGGTGCAGGATGGAGAGCTCAAAAAGTCGAGCCAGGCCCCATAGGATAAGGCTGTGCAAGCAAGGTTCGAAATTGCCCTCCTTCAGTGCCAGCAAGTTGTTGGTGCCGTACTCCAGTGCAAGAACATAGCCCATGTTTGCCCACACAATGTCGAAGAGCAGCACCTAGGTTGACATGGGCCCAAAGTAGACGGGTACGTTGACGAAAGGGTTTGAAGTCTTGGCAGAAATCGGTGTACCCACATTCGGTTGACTTATGGCTTATATATAGAAGGTGACGAATAGGAGGCGCCAACCACAACCGAGAGGTGTGAGGGTTTTCCAAAGCCACAGGGATACCCAAGTCGACACACATGCGAAAAACCTTTGCCGAGAACTTCATCAACGAATTGCAAACCTTAACCTTCAACTTATCTTTATCACTCAGGCCCGGAAGTCCCAGAAGGAATTCATGGTCATCACGAAGTGGCCCCGGGCCTTTCCCATCATGCCGCCGTGCCCTGCTCCAGCTGCTACAGGGGGTACCCAACCAAACATATTTGACCCGATTGGTTAAGAGCAAATCGAAGATCTCTTTTTGAATGCGGGGCAAAGTGAGGTCAAATTGGGGTCCGTGACAGGTATCCACTTCCACGCACAAAACTTGTTTTAGCCGCTGTTGGATGGCTTTGGAGAAATGTCCACTGCCACTGAAGATCTCGAGGCCAATGCCTAGACCTTGTACCCGGCGGCATCTGCGAAAATCTTTTCGATCCACTTCTGCGCTGAGGGCCGCCTTCTTTTGGTCGGCGCTGAGGCTGGTGTATAGACCTGTGCCGCACGGCCCCCGTTGCTGCACCGCCGCACTGACTTGATCACGGACCAGCGGCCTCGTTTCTGCACCTCGGTGAGTGTGCGCAGGCCACTGAGCACATCGGTCGACGCGCTTCCGTGGCGCAGCTGGTGCACACAATTGATTCCGAGGCTGACATACTGCAGGTCTGACACCACCTTGTTGAATAGGGTGGTGCCTTGGTGCAGGGGGAAACCAAACACTATCTTGTGGGGCTCCTTGTCCTCCAGGTAGGTTGTCAGCATCTCGCCGAAGCCTGCCATGTAGGGCTGATCCACGATCACGGCCTCGTCGCTTTCCCCCACCTTGACTTTGGGCACGGGCTTGCCGTCGGCGTTGTTCTCCACGGTCATGGATTGGCCCTGGAGTTTCTGTGAGTTCAGGATGATGATCCAATTGTCGCTCATCTTCGAAGGAGGCACCACATCTTGGCGCCTGAGTTTCAGGGCTTCCCCTGGGCGGCAACGAGTTGCCCAAATGGTGAGCAACCACATCGCCACTGCTGCGTTCTCGTCCCAGACATTCCGGACGATCACGCATAACATTGGCCATGGGAGTGGTGGCCTCCCTTGGGGCGGCTCGAGCTTCCGGAACCCCTTCATTGCATCCTTGGCCTTGACCAGAATGTTCATCTTGTCGACATCGGTGCGGTAGAACTTGGTGGCCGCCAGAAGAGGGGTCCTGGCCGTCGAAGAACATCTTGTTGATGAAGTTGGCCAGGGCGTGGTCCAGCTTGGGCACATCTGTGATTGGCATGTGCTTCTCGTGGGTCCACATGGAATCCGAAAGAACAAGGTGTTTCTTCCCGAGATTTTTCTGGGACCTAGCCAAATGTTGGAGTAACCAGACCACCGACCTTCCCTCGAGGATGGGGATTGCCCCGGGTCGCTCCCACAGGGCCCCGTCAACTTGACGCCAATCTTCCCCAATGAAAGCCAAAGGCACTTCCATGGGGTCGCCAGCACCAACACTTGACAGGTCTGAGGCAGCTAACTTCAAGTCCTCCACATCCACCAAGTCGAAGGTCTCGACGAATGATCTCGTTCTCCTCCGAGTCTGAAAACCTCCACCGATCACTGCGTTTCCCCAATGCTTTGACGTCTTCTTTCTTCCTCTCCGTGCTGACGATGCCACGTCCTTGGAGAGAGGCATCCGTGGCATGGACACTTTCCGACCAGTCGGCCGCAAGGTCTCTCCGGATTAAGCAGACCAGACTGGCCGCCCAGAAGAGCTCCCTTTTTACTTCAGGCCAAAGCGCAGCCTCTTGCTCATAGTGTTTTCGCATGAACACGTAACAGGCCTGGAATACCGACAAAAAGCCACGTTGGAGGAGTCCAGCAAAAGTGAAGTGACCCATGAGCTTTTCCAACTAACAGTCGCCCAGAACCTCGTCCAACCTCCGCCAACTTCAAAGCTGCCAAACGCAGCTTCCACATCCTCTTGTGAGTGAGAGCCACAAACTGGGCGACCAGCCGTGAACAACCAGCCTAGCGTCTCGAGGCCCTGAGCAGCTTCGACATCAGGAGTGGGGAGTCCATGCAAATTGAGGGCCTCTTCCATCAACTCAGCCAACTCTTTTGTGCTGCCAGGCTTTTGTGAAATGGCCACGTAGTTGTCCACGTACTGGCAATGGATGTGGTCACGCATGTGTGGCACCGCGGCTCGATCATAGCACCGCTGTCCTGGCTGCATATAGGGGTGTGAATCAACTGTCCATTGGTGTGCCATCTGACACACCCATAGAGCATGTGTCCATCCCATCGGCACCACCCGCAGACAGGGGTAAACACATCCACGTTTGCCCTCGATCTTGTCCTGGACGCCCACATCCTGAGCCTTCACCCGTGGCAGGGCGAAGTACGGCCGGAACGCTTCCGGCAATTCCAAATGGTAGAAAGCATCAGCTTGCAAAGGTTGAGCCCGTTGTGAGCTGCACCTTGTCTGGAGTTTCAAAGTGCATGTTGGCCAGCCTTGCATCAATGACCAACCTCTGTTTCCCACTCTTCTTCCACACGGCGAATGCCCCCACCTCACCAATGAAGCCCTCCTTGTGCTCGATCAACCCCGCCTCGGACAGCCTCCGACAGAAGGCAGCATACCCCCGCGGGTTTTGCCTCAGGAGGGGGTCCATGCCACAGTTCGCCTTCCTGCCAGCGATCACCTCCTCAGCCGACACCTTGGACATCAGCCGACGAAGAACATTCTCAGCCTCCTCCTCAAAGACCAATGACAGCGAAACCGCCACCGACCCCTTCAGAGGGAGCGACACCAGGTCTACATTCATCGGAGCCTGCACAGGACCACACGTGTACCCGGAGTTGGTGCGGAGCTTGCCAAGGGCTCCCTCAACAGTGATGCCATCAGGCGGTTTACCGGCATCCAAAACTGCTTGGCGCAACGTGCCCAGGCTGATTTTTTGGCTTAAGGTGGGTCGAAGGGGGTCACCAAAACTTCCCTGATCATCACCACCAATCATGCTGTTGAGTGAGATAACAATATCCCTAACCCACTCGTCCACATGATGCTTCTCCTCAATCCTCCTGACCACAGCCCGGGGCAAAGACTTTACCTTCCCGTCCAACTCCTTGACCAACGGCACGGGGAAAGGGAAAAGACCCCGTTGCCGAACACCCGCCATTATTAGATTAAAGAAAAATAGGCCAGAAGTCCTGGCCAAAGACGAATTCCAGCAAAAAGGACCCCTTGCCCGAGAACTCCACCAGCACGTAGTTAAGCACCAATCCGGCACCACACCAACCCGCCAGCAGGACCTCGAAGCCAAGGATCACCAAGAGGGCAGGGGTCCAGTGCACCCTGCCCGTCACAAAGTTCCAGTCACTTACTTGCGGCTGCCCGTTCTTCTCGGGCTTTTCGAACCTGCTTTCAGAACTGCCGCTTCCCCCTCGACTTCCTTGGCCACATAATCCAAGAGAGAAAGAGCAACCATGGTATCGCCAAACTCCTTGTAACCTCCAGCAAAGATGTTGGCCTCATAGTTTTGCATGGAGGACATGTAGTCGTTCTTCTTGTCTGACTTGGAACCACCTTTTCCTCCCCCAGGTCCTCGCTCGCTGTAGACATATTCAATGAGTTGCAGCCTCCGAAATGCCAACTCGGCACCGGCCAGATTTGACAAGTCCAAGCCGTCGTAACGCCCCAGTTTATCGATGATCTTCATAAAGGTTCTCGTGTTCCGCCACCCCCCAACGATCAGTCTTGAGTGAGTGATTCTGCACCCACCACCGATGATGATCCATCGGCCCACCATTGCGCCGATTGAGGAAGCGCGCACACCACTGGCTTGTTCTTGGGCCCGGAACGCCCCAGTCATCCAACCTCTTTGGAAACGTCCCGCCATTGCCGTTCTTCTCGATTGAGTCTTTGGAAAGCCAACCCCAAGAGACGAGCATCTGCGGATGCCTCCTTGCCCTTGAACTTCTCCACCTCGCTCTGCTTCATCTGCCTCAAGAGGAAGGCTCCATCGGGATCATTCTTGATGGCAACTGCATCGTGGATCACCTCCGTTCCATCGTCCACCAACCAATTCCACCCTTTCCCAAACATCATCAGCCCCAGCTGGTTGGGGCACAGCTGCCACCACAGGAGGCCCCCGACAACTCCTGGAGCAACGGCCATCGCCATCGCAGTGCATCTCGACGAAGTTGCACCATCATCTGAGCATCTGGTAGTTGGCGAAATCGATAGGTATTCTGTGGCCCCAAACCAGCCGGAAGAGCCCGAGCCCCACCTCCTTGCTGCCACCCTGAACGTCTGCAGGTCGTCGTTCTCCAAGCTGATCTGTTCCGCGTAGGTCTCAAAGTCAGGGGTGAGAACTATGTGATAACCCTGCCCACATGAGCAGCCGGGATGTACCGTTCATGGAACAAATCAGGTGGGGGAACATCATGCAACAGGAACACCCGGGTCCCTTCCGCCAGAGCCATCAGATCCTGTAAGTCCTACGAGAGCGAATCAGCTGCAACTGCTGTTGTGCCAGTAGACGCTGATCACCCTCCTCGCCTTCAATCTCCAAGCCCTTCACGGTCTCCTTGGAAGTTGCCCTCGTGGTAGAACACGGCAAAGGTGCTTGAACTAGCCGTACATGTAATCGCCGAACCAACCACAGGATCCCGTTCACCAAGTAGCCCGTGCCCAAAGCCAGACCAGCGAGCACCCCCACAAAGATCTTGATGGTCTCCCACGTCCAGCTTGAAGATGGACTCGAAGCCACAACCTCACAGGTGCAATTGCAGTGGCACTCGGATGGGGCTCCTTTAGGTAGTTCCCCAACCCAAGCAGTGAAGGAAGCAATCGCCAAGGTCACCCAGCCCACGGCGTCGACCATGGGAGACCACCGGAGGAATGCTTTTCACTTGAGCATATTGCCTTCATTAAATTGGCTTTACAAACACCTGGAAACCAGACATATGAAGACATCTGAAGATGGACAGACCTCAAAATCCATGTCGTGAACTTATCGAATCATAGCGAATCTTGGTATCCTTGGTATCAGTTTCGGCAGATCTCATGCGTTGCATTTAACCTTTTATCTTTCGGACCTTGGTGTCCTGGCGGCATAGAGAAGCCAGAAACCATGGCAGCTTTGGCAGCCAAGACACGATCAGGTCGGAAACGGCCGAAGAGAAACTCGCCTAGTCACAACCGGGAGGCAAAATGAACTTCCAAGTATGACAAAAACCCTCTTGGCCTACTGAGTCACTGATATGTCGTCTCCTTGTCTGGTCTCTCTGACCAAAGACCAAAACAATTACGGACAACATCACGAATACCTTCGGCTCGCATGGGAAACAGCCTCTTGTTGCCAGTAATTCTCAAGAACTTTCAAACTGAACTACCCATCCCAAAACGCCAAAACACGCCCAAACTGTGTTTCTTCACACATAGGTGTCTCTGCAAGTCACAAGCGTCGACCTTTTGCAAACCATCATGTGATCTCAGCCACCTTGCTCCGACACTGAAGGAGCAATGTGTGCAGAACTGACAAAGCAAACTGCATGTAAGGCCTGCTTAAGGCAGAGGTGCCAGGAAACAAAACAAACACTTCTCCTTCACAGGTTCATGATGGCTTGTGAGCCCCAGCAACGATGACCCAAAGAAACATGGAAACACAGACCTGGAAATGTTCGCCGGACCATAAACATTGTGTTTGACGAGCTATCAAGCATTGATCCCAATAGGCACAGTATCTCATCGTAACCGTCATAACTTACACTTGCCATCAAACATGCACGTCCAGGGCATTGCTGATTACCGTTTTAAAACCAGCAGTTGATGAACCATCAGCACCCATAGAATCACAACACGACTGTCTTCCATTGGCTCCTCACTGAACTAGAAAATATATGTTTCATGTTAAACGTCTCCTGCTCGGTCAACGAAGCAAACCTGGATCCACTATTAAATAGGCTCAGTCCAAGCAATTCCCCATCAACACTCTTAGCAATCACGGTTAAACTCACTGCCAACCCTAACATTGATTGTGCGCAATATTCTTGCGGGCTAATTCACCGTGGTCGGATACGGGCAGTATGATGCTTATTGTAGCGTGTGGCTAATTCAACTCCAGGCACCGAGGGTATTTCCAGGTGCAAAAGGCAATCCCAGAGATTGTCAGCACAGGATACGTTAGAATCCCCGCTCCGCAAAGCAGCACCAATGTCCTCCGGTGGCAAACAACTGCGAGTAAAATCGCAGTTGAATCTTGACCACTCACCTCTGCCCATCTCGAAATATTTGCAGCTTTCAGATGCTTTCAGTTACACTTGGACAGGATTAATGGCTGGGAGAGGACAGTTGCTTTGACTACAACTAGTGACCTTGGCAGTGAAGGAAACAACTGAGTTGACTCCGGCGTTGCCGAAGTCCTGAGAACAGAAATCCCAAAGCAACAGAAATCCCAAAAAGATTGGTCAATTTGATTTGGCAACAGGTAAGTTCGGCAAGTCGTTTTCAGTCACCTCTGAGCCATCGGTCCTGTGCTCGTCAGTCCAACAGATGATTTCTGGGCGCTCTTGCATGGTCCATCGTCCGTTCGGATTCTCACGGCATTGTAAAGGGAGCAGAATCATGAGCGACAAAGCCTCAAATCCAGAACTGAGGCCTTGAGGCACATCGAGGCACCATCACATGATCAATATAATGTCAATTAAAATATACTAATTCATACTAATTCAATGAAATATACTAAAACATATTTCAAATATATATTTCTAAATCAAACTCAGTTGTGGAATCAATTCTCTCATCCAAGTTCTGATCCAAGAAGCTGTGACCAATGACATCATGAGCATCCCATGGAGGCCCAAGAAGCCCGAAAAGCGGAGCTTCATCGGAACCCGAAGGAGTTGACAAAGTTGGTAGCACAGCAAAGTCAGCCCAAAGAAAAACGGATATGCCAAGAGTTGCGCCGAATATTCAGATATTGCTGATGTGGTGTTCCTTACTGCGCCACGGGAAACATACATGAACAGTCTGGAATTTTCCTGGGCACTTTGGTACTCGGAGTTGAAGACAGTGAGAGAAGTCTTTCGAAACGACTTACGGATTTACGGTTCATGTTTATCTTATGCTACAATCTTCCTCGCAATATCCCTCTCTCTAATCAAAACCAGCGCTCATGAGCTTTGCCTGAATACCTCAAACTCAGAAAACCGTTTGCCAAACATGTACAATTTCATACAATTTCCACAGAAGAACAGACACGGAGATGCTTTCAAGCAATGTCTTCACGATTGCTGTAGATGATCATGGTCGCGTTTCGTCCGCCGAGTCTCACAAAGCAAGAAAATCGTATTTGTTCGACATCGAAGGAGAAAACGTCCACAATTTTCAGCAAAGTTTTTACGGGCTCACGGATATCCAAGGAGAAGTGCGAAATCGCAGCGATGGCCTGGTCGAATCTGGTCGACAGGTTCATCATGGTTCATCATGGTTCATCGTTCATTTCCATAGCTTTGCTCGTGCTTCCCATGCAATCCGTTCCCCGTGGAAGCAATTCAAGCAATCAAACCATATCAAACCCAGGCCATATATGTCGCACGTAATGACAGCCGTACACAGTGTGCGATGGCAAGGACAAAGTTGTGTCGTAAACTCTGTCTTTCAACTGCAGCAATCGCTGTCACAAAAATTGATCTTTGCCTCTTTCCACATCATTTCAATTCATTTCGCGTCTTCACTTCGCTCTCTCACGCCCTTTCCTCACATGATGTGAAAATATGTGAAATGTTCAGTTTTCATCAGTTTTTGCCTGGAGACAAACTACGATTTGCCCCAGCATGGTGCCCAAAACAACCAGGATGATCGCAGAATTTCGAACTTTGGCTCGGAGAACTTGCAGTGCACCGATGCTGACGATGACCTAAGTCGCGTCGAACCAAAATGAACCGAAGTGCAAAACAACGACCTTAAAGCGAAACGTGAACACGTTGACATAATTTTGTGAACTGATGTGTAGTCAGACTAGAGCAAGAACAAATAACAAGACATCTCCAGCTTTGCAAAATTGTGCGATCTACTGACTTGCCTCTACCGGACTCCATCAACTACCGAAGTCAAGACTTCCAGGCACAATCAGCAGCACTATGCTGTAAAAGGCTGGTGTAATGGCCTGGGTTGCAGGAGCAAGGCAGAAAAAAATGCCAGATGTCTATCATGACAGTCCTGATGAGGTGATCGAAGTGGTGGAAATGGTGTCGGTGATCTGCAACAACGATCTCTGTCTCTCGGACACGCTCACAAAATCTCACGAAAAATATCACGAAATATGTGGTAATGGTTTCACATGCTTCAGGGGCCCTAGTCCTAATCTATCCGAATCATCCTTAAAGATTCATCGCAGTGGGAAGTGGAAAATCAAGTTCAAGGCGCCGTGCAGGGAGCGCAGCTGCCATCCGCCAGCACATATGTCCCGAACTCGCAACTGCCACAGCCACGTCCCACACGACCTGCTAAGCAGCTGCCAGGCTCTCCTTGTGGACAATGCGCCTCACAAGAAGATGCAGCACATTAAACTTTAAACATGCTCTTAACATGCTCTAAACACGCTCTAAACATAAGGCCTCACTCCAAACCCCCGCAACGACTACAAGGGCAACAACCTGTCCTCACTCTCACCAAACGCCTGGCTTCCACAAAACAAGGTGGTCAGTGAGCATCGACCGTTTACTTTACAATGGCACCAGCCCACTGACATCTGACAACCCACAGGATAGATCGGAATAGAGGTTGGGGTTGGAAGGGGCGACGGGCAAACAGTGCGCAAATATGTCCCTGAAGGGCCAGCGCAACCTCAACCACACACATGCGGAATTACCAGTACCCTGGACTGCTGGCAGTACTATACATTTTGCAGTGCGAGGAGTAGGGCATCCAGTGGGACACTCTATTACTGCATGGCACCATTCTTTGTTACGATCGGACCCATATGCTTCCTGCTAGGCAACGCTTGGCAGCAGCAAACATGCTTTTTTTTGTTCTGCTTCTTCTTCTTCTTCTTCTTCTTCTTCTTCCTCACCACTCCAATTCAGAATGGAACCCAAAGCAAACACACTGTCAGCCCAGCACAGAGCAGCACACAACGCATCGCAATGCCACTGGAAGAACCCATAGCCAAGGCTACAAAACGCATGGACAATCCCTCCCTCCTCTGGGACCATGTTAGCGTGTCTAAACATCCTTTGCAACTTGTTGAAAGCGTCTGCTCAAAAGCAATTTTGACGATACAATCAAACACATGCGTCACATGCGTAACAAACATATCAGTCGAACAAAAACTGAAAAGAGACCTCCAAAGACTGTTCCCCAAAGAATATACTACAATATTGGATTTTTTTGGGCGTTGTTCGGGATCGTATTTCAAGATGTTGTTTCAAGATCGTTTGAAAATTCAATTTGAAGCATGTCTCAAGCAATTTCAGGGCTGCATATATCATTGAATCTGCAACAGCCTTGCTTCAGGAATCTCGCCGTCATTATGACATAATCTTAAAAACCTACCCCTAATCGAAGAGGGCAGAACATCCAAACATCAGCTGTCGCAGTTCAATCCTAGGCACCTCCGCCTTGCAGCGAAACACTGAGAAATTTCCACTTGTTGTGTCTGCAAACATGCCTGGCGCTAGAGGCATGCTTTGATGCAAAACGATGCACCACAATGTAAAAGATTTCACTCAAACACTTTGACAGTCTGCACTTCTGGGCACTTTCACAGTGCTGCGCCTCCCTTTTGAAGAGGAGCATTTAGCCCACCATCGCACACAAGTCCGTCAACACAGCGCTGGCATTTAACGCCATCCCAAAAAGCCCCAACCGAGCAAAAGCAGTCCTGCCATGAGATGAAATGTTTGCTTGAAAGATCATCCTTGTTGTTAGCCTGCTGATATCAAGACAACGAAGGTCAGTCGCAAGACTGTTGCAAAGGACTGTACTCAAAGGTGCGATGACCGTAATGACGACAGTGACACTTGTGAAATCAACGCCAATGATGAAAACAATCAAAACAATGACGATGATGACGGTGACAACAACGACGATGGCGACGATGATGATAACGGTGATGGTACATAAACAAATATATATATATATATGTATATATGGATAGTGATAGTGATGGTGATGGTGATGATAACGATAATGATAATGCTGGTGCTAATGACGATAAAGCTAATGATGATGCTGATGATGCTGCTGCTGCCCATGGTGCTGCTGCTGCTGATGATGCTGCTCATAATGACGATGCTGATGATAATGGATGCTGCTGCTGAAGACGATGCTGCTGCCCATGCTGCCCACGCTGCTGATGAAGATGAAGATGAAGATGAAAATGAAGATGAAAGTGAAGATGAAAATGAAGATGGTGGATGCAGCTGAAGATGAAGATGAAGATGATGATGATCATGATGACGATGACGATGTGCTGCTGATGTTGCTTATGATGATGCTCAAGATGAAGATGATCATGTAGATGAAGATGAAGATGATGAACATGATGTTAATGATAATGGAAAATGATGCAGCTGAAGATGAAGATGAAGATGAAGATGAAGATGAAGATGATGATGATGATGATGGTGATGACTACGAGTATCATGATGTATCATCTCAGTAACGGATGAAAAATGATGAAAATAGATTGTAACATAATGTAATGATTTGTAATGGTAGTATCAGCGATGATCCAGTTGAGCTGCATTCTCAGTCCTGGGAAGTGCTGGCTCCTTTGATAGACGTTGTCTGATGGGCCCCACAGCTGAGACAGGTTGTGGCGCCAAAATCATCTTGGTAGCGACCAACCTGCGGCAAGGCTGAAGCCACGTGACTTCGCAATGAGACGACCCAACTTGGGAAGTAGCTTAGCTCTAAGCTATACTTTAGCTCTACTTCTAAGCTCTACTTCTAAGCTCTACTTCTAAGCTCTACTTCTAAGCTCTACTTCTAAGCTCTACTTCTAAGCTCTACTTCTAAGCTCTACTTCTAAGCTCTACTTCTAAGCTCTACTTCTAAGCTCTACTTCTAAGCTCTACTTCTAAGCTCTACTTCTAAGCTCTACTTCTAAGCTCTACTTCTAAGCTCTACTTCTAAGCTCTACTTCTAAGCTCTACTTCTAAGCTCTACTCCTAAGCTCTACTTTAGCTCTAATTTAGCTCTACTTCTAAGCTCTACTTCTAAGCTCTACTTCTAAGCTCTACTTCTAAGCTCTACTTCTAAGCTCTACTTCTAAGCTCTACTTCTAAGCTCTAATTCTAAGCTCTACTTTAGCTCTACTTCTAAGCTCTAATTCTAAGCTCTACTTTAGCTCTACTTCTAAGCTCTACTTCTAAGCTCTACTTCTAAGCTCTACTTCTAAGCTGTACTTCTAAGCTCTACTTCTAAGCTCTACTTCTAAGCTCTACTTCTAAGCTCTACTTCTAAGCTCTACTTCTAAGCTCTACTTCTAAGCTCTACTTCTAATACTTCTAAGCTCTAATTCTAAGCTCTAATTCTAAGCTCTAATTCTAAGCTCTACTTCTAAGCTCTACTTCTAAGCTCTACTTCTAAGCTTTACTTCTAAGCTAAGCTCTACTTCTAAGCTCTACTTCTAAGCTCTACTTCTAAGCTCTACTTCTAAGCTCTACTTCTAAGGTCTACTTCAAAGAAGCTCTACTTCTAAGCTCTACTTCTAAGCTCTACTTCTAAGCTCTACTTCTAAGCTCTACTTCTAAGCTCTACTTCTAAGCCCTAAGCTCTACTTTAGCTCTACTTTAGCTCTACTTTAGCTCTACTTTAGCTCTACTTTAGCTCTACTTTAGCTCTTAGCTCTACTTTAGCTCTACTTAGCTCTACTTCCAAGCTCTACTTCTAAGCTCTAATTCTATTCCAAGCTCTACTTTAAGCTCTACTTCTAAGCTCTACTTCTAAGCTCTACTTCTAAGCTCTACTTCTAAGCTCTACTTCTAAGCTCTACTTCTAAGCTCTAGTTCTAAGCTCTACTTCTAAGCTCTACTTCTAAGCTCTACTTCTAAGCTCTACTTCTAAGCTCTACTTCTAAGCTCTACTTCTTCGCTCTACTTCTAAGCTCTACTTCTAAGCTCTACTTCTAAGCTCTACTTCTAAGCTCTACTTCTAAGCTCTACTTCTAAGCTCTACTTCTAAGCTCTACTTCTAAGCTCTACTCCTAAGCTCTACTTCTAAGCTCTACTTCTAAGCTCTACTTCTAAGCTCTACTTCTAAGCTCTACTTCTAAGCTCTACTTCTAAGCTCTACTTCTAAGCTCTACTTCTAAGCTCTACTTTAGCTCTACTTTAGCTCTACTATAGCTCTTAGCTCTACTTTAGCTCTACTTAGCTCTACTTCCAAGCTCTACTTCTAAGCTCTAATTCTAAGCCCTAATTCTAAGCTCTACTTCCAAGCTCTACTTCTAAGCTCTACTTCTAAGCTCTACTTCTAAGCTCTACTTCTAAGCTCTACTTCTAAGCCCTACTTCTAAGCTCTACTTCTAAGCTCTAATTCTAAGCTCTAACTTTAGCTCCTACTTCTAAGCTCTACTTCTAAGCTCTACTTCTAAGCTCTACTTCTAAGGCTTTACTTTCTAAGCTTCTACTTCTAAGCTCTACTTCTAGCCTCTACTTTCTACTTCTACTTCTAACTCTACTTCTACTTCTATACTTCAAAGCTCTACGCAAAGCTCAGCCATCCTTCTAAGAAAAAAACAAAAAAAAAAAAAAAAAAAAAAAGACTAAAAAAAAACACTACAAAAAAAACAAAATAAAAAAAAAAAAAAAAAGAAAAAAAAAAAAAAAAAAAAAAAAAGACTAAAAAAAAAAACACAAAAAAAAGCACTACTTCTAAAGCTCTAATTCAAGCTCCACTACTAACTTCTAAGCTCCTACTTCTGAAGCACTGCTTCTAAGCTCTACTTTCTTAGCTCTACTACTATCTTACAAAAGCTCCAACTGTTCTAAGCTCATACTTTCTAAGCTCTAAACTAAGCTCTACTTCTAAGCTCTACTTCTAAGCTCCACTTCTAAGCTCTACTTCTAAGCTCTACTTCTAAGCTCTACTTCTAAGCTCTACTTCTGAGCTCTACTTCTAAGCTCTACTTCTAAGCTCTACTTCTAAGCTCTACTTCAAAGCTCTACTTCTAAGCTCTACTTCTAAGCCCTACTTCTAAGCTCTACTTTTAAGCTCTACTTCTAAGCTCTACTTCTAAGCTCTACTCCTAAGCCCTACTTCTAAGCTCTACATTAGCTCTACTTCTAAGCTCTACTTCTAAGCTCTACTTCTAAGCTCTACTTCTAAGCTCTACTTCTAAGCTCTACTTCTAAGCTCTACTTCCAAGCTCTACTTCTAAGCTCTACTTCTAAGCTCTACTTCTAAGCTCTACTTCTAAGCTCTACTTCTAAGCTCTACTTCTAATACTTCTAAGCTCTACTGCTAAGCTCTACTTCTAAGCTCTACTTCTAAGCTCTACTTCTAAGCTCTACTTCTAAGCTCTACTTCTAAGCTCTGCTTCTAAGCTCCACTTCCAAGCTCTACTTCTAAGCTCTACTTCTAAGCCCTACTTCTAAGCTTTACTTCTAAGCTCTACTTCTAAGCTCTACTTCTAAGCTCTACTTCTAAGCTCTAATTCTAACTTCTAAGCTCTACTCCTAAGCTCTACTTCTAAGCTCTACTTCTAAGCTCTACTTCTAAGCTCTACTTCTAAGCTCTACTCCAAGCTCTACTTCTAAGCTCTACTTCTAAGCTCTACTTCTAAGCTCTACTTCTAAGCTCTACTTCTAAGCTCTACTTCTAAGCTCTACTTCTAAGCTCTACTTCGAAGCTCTACTTCTAAGCTCTACTTCTAAGCTCTACTAGCTCTACTTCTAAGCTCTACTTCTAAGCTCTACTTCTAAGCTCTACTTCTAAGCTCTACTTCTAAGCTCTACTTCTAAGCTCTACTTCTAAGCTCTACTTCTAAGCTCTACTCTACTTCTAAGCTCTACTTCTAAGCTCTCTACTTCTAAGCTCTACTTCTAAGCTCTACTTCTAAGCTCTACTTCTAAGCTCTACTTCTAAGCTCTTCTAAGCTCTACTTCTAAGCTCTACTCTCTACTTCTATGCTCTACTTCTAAGCTCTACTTTAGCTCTACTTCGAAGCTCTACTTTTAAGCTCTACTTCTAAGCTCTACTTCTAAGCTCTACTTCTAAGCTCTACTTCTAAGCTCTACTTCTAAGCTCTACTTCTAAGCTCTACTTCTAAGCTCTACTTCTAAGCTCTACTTCTAAGCTCTACTTCTAAGCTCTACTTCTAAGCTCTACTTCTAAGCTCTACTTCTAAGCTCTACTTCTAAGCTCTACTTCTAAGCTCTACTTCTAAGCTCTACTTCTAAGCTCTACTTCTAAGCTCTACTTCTAAGCTCTACTTCTAAGCTCTACTTCTAAGCTCTACTTCTAAGCTCTACTTCTAAGCTCTACTTCTAAGCTCTACTTCTAAGCTCTACTTCTAAGCTCTACTTCTAAGCTCTACTTCTAAGCTCTACTTCTAAGCTCTACTTCAGCTCTACTTCTAAGCTCTACTTCTAAGCTCTACTTCTAAGCTCTACTTCTAAGCTCTACTTCTAAGCTCTACTTCTAAGCTCTACTTCTAAGCTCTACTTCTAAGCTCTACTTCTAAGCTCTAAGCTCTACTTCTAAGCTCTACTTCTAAGCTCTACTTCTAAGCTCTACTTCTAAGCTCTACTTCTAAGCTCTACTTCTAAGCTCTACTTCTAAACTCTATTTTAGCTCTACTTCGAAGCTCTACTTCTAAGCTCTACTTTACCTCTTAGCTCGACTTTAGCTGTTAGCTCTACTTTAGCTTTTAACTCTACTTTAGCTCTACTTTAGCTTTACTTTGGCTCTACTTTACCTTAGCTCTTAGCTCTACTTTAGCTCTAAGCTCTACTTTAACTTTACTTTTAGCTCTACTTTAGCTCTAAGCTCTACTTTGGCTTAGCTCTAAGCTCTACTTTAGCTCTACTTTAGCTCTACTTTAGCTCTACTTTAGCTCCAAGCTCTACTTTAGCTTTGCTCTACTTTAGCTCTACTTTAGCTCTACTGAAGCTCTACTTTAGCTCTTTGCTTTACTTTAGCTCTACTTTAGCTCTAAGCTCTACTTTAGCTTTACTTTAGCTCTACTTTAACTCTTAGCTCTACTTTAGCTCTACTTTAGCTTTACTTTAGCTCTACTTTAGCTCTACTTTAGCTCCACTTTACCTCTTAGCTCTACTTTAGCTCTACTTTAGCTCTACTTTAGCTCTAAGCTCTACTTTAGCTCTACTTCAGCTTTTAGCTCTACTTTAGCTATACTTTTAGCTCTACTTTAACTCTAAGCTCTACTTTAGCTCTAAGAGCTACTTTAGCTCTGCTCTACTTTAGCTCTACTGTAGCTCTACTTTAGCTCCAAGCTCTACTTTAGCTTTGCATTACTTTAGCTCTACTTTAGCTCTACTGTAGCTCTACTTTAGCTCTAGCTCTACTTTAACTCTACTTTAGCTCTACGTTAACTCTACTGTAGCTCTACTTTAGCTCTACTTCAGCTTAGCTCTAAGGTCTACTTTAGCTCTACTTTAGCTCTACTTCTAAGCTCTTCTTTAGCTCTACTTCTGAGCTTAGCTCTACTTTAGCTCTACTTTTGCTTAGCTCTAAGCTCTACTTTAGCTCTACTTTAGCTTAGCTGTAAGCTCTACTTTAGCTCTTAGCTCTTAGCTCTACTTTAGCTCTTAGCTCTACTCAGCTCTTAGCTCTACTTTTAGCTCTTAGCTCTCTTTAGCTCTACTTTAGCTATACTTTAGCTTGGCTCTAAGCTATACTTCACCTCTAAGCTCCACTTTAGGTCTACTTCAGCTTAGCTCTAAGCTCTACTTGAGCTCTAAGTTTACTTTAGCTCTAATTTAGCTTAGCTAAGATCTACTTTACCTCTAAGCTCTACTTTAGCTCTACTTTACCTTAGCTCTAAGCTTTACTTTACCTCTAAGCTCTACTTTAGCTCTAAGCTCTACTTTAGCTTTATTTTAGCTCTACTTTAGCTCTACTTTAGCTCTACTTTAGCTCTACTTTAGCTCTAAGCTCTACTTTAGCTCCAAGCTCTACTTTACCTCTACTTTTAGCTCTACGCTCTAATTTAGCTCTACTTTAGCTCTACTTTAGCTCTACTTGAGCTCTAAGCTCTACTTTAACTCTACTTCTAAGCTCTACTTTGGCTCTACTTCTAACCTCTACTTCTAAGCTCTACTTCTAAGCTCTACTTCTAAGCTCTACTTTAGCTCTACTTTAGCTCTAAGCTCTACTTTAGCTCTACTTTTAGCTTTACTTTTAGCTCTACTTTAGCTCTACTTTAGCTCTACTTTAGCTCTACTTTAGCTCTAAGCTCTGCCTTAGCTCTTCTTTTAGTTCTACTTTTGCTTTACTTTAGCTCAACTTTAGCTCTACTTTAGCTCTAAGCACTACTTTAGCTCTACTTTTAGCTCTACTTTTAGCTCTACTTTAGCTCTACTTTAGCTCTACTTTAGCTCTACTTTAGCTCTACTTTCTACTTTAGCTCTACTTTAGCTCTACTTTAGCTCTAAGCTCTACTTTAGCTCTAGCTTAGCTCTAAGCTTTACTTTAGCTCTTAGCTCTACTTTAGCTCTTAGCTCTACGTTAGCTCTACTTTAGCTCTTAGCTCTACTTTAGCTCTACTTTAGCTCTAAGCTCTACTTTAGCTCTACTTTGGCTCTAAGCTCTACTTTAAGTCTACTTTAGCTCTACTTTAGCTCTACTTCAGCTCTAAGCTCCACTTTAGCTCTACTTTAGCTCTACTTTAGCTCTACTTTAGCTCTACTTTAGCTCTACTGTAGCTCTACTTTAATTCTACTTTAGCTCTAAGCTCTACTTTAGCTCTACTTTTAGCTCTACTTTAGCTCTTAGCTCTACTTTAGCTCTTAGCTCTACTTTAGCTCTTAGCTCTACTTTAGCTCTTAGCTCTACTTTAGCTCTACTTTAGCTCTAAGCTCTACTTTAGCTCTAAGCTCTACTTTAGCTCTACTTTAGCTCTACTTTAGCTCTTAGCTCTACTTTAGCTCTTAGCTCTACTTTAGCTCTACTTTAGCTCTACTTTAGCTCTACTTTAGCTCTACTTTAGCTCTACTTTAGCTCTAATTGTTATGCATGCATCTGCAACTTGCCCAAGGAGAAGTGACGAAGTTTCCATTGGCATGTCGCCTCGCAGAGGAGACAACTGACAGCTCCTTCTTCAGCACTGTACGACCCTGGAGCACAGGGATTGCATCCAGCGCTACCCACGGAGGCCTCTGCGAAGCCTGGCGAGATCTCCACTGCGAGGTGAGAGATGATATGAAAGAAAATGAAATAAAATGAAATGAATCAAAAAAATGCATGAAAATGCATGAAAATGAAAGAAAATCAGAGAAGATCAGGTCTTTCAACATGTGCCTTGTGGGCACTGCTGGCACACCGCAGTCTTCCCGAAGTCATCCGTCAGTTGACGCGAAAAACTCCCAGGCAAACATGTGCGACAAGTCCCTCAGCGTTCTTGATCCCAGGAAGATTTATGTCATAATTCAATCTTAGATATCAATAGATATCAGACATTATCAGATCCATCAGAATCATCAGATTCTCTTAGTTTCGTGTCTGGACGAATACAGAGCAAAGACAGCGCCAAACATGCCAACTTTGCTTCACTGCAGCATCTTCGACCACACTGGCAAACTTCCCAAATTGTTAAACAAATGAAGCACAACTATGCATAACTGTTATGAATTACAAAAAGGTGTGAGAAACAACGAATTGAGACGAAGCACCCTCCTCATTCTCGAGCCAACTTGCAGGCCGTTCTTCCACAAATTGATCAGTGGCAAGGTTGAACAAACCTTGACCGCGAAGACACAATAATTTGCCTGGCATCCATTTTCGCCATGTCGCTTCATTGCTCTTCAACCAGAGACACGCGCTGTCAAAATAGTTATTTGTACCTAACTGCGTGCGCCAGAAAGAAAAAGCCACGTCGGCACTCACTTCCACCTCAAAACACAGAAGGAAAGGACAAAAATGGACAAACTGTGACAAACATGAACAAAATACAAATTCCTTTCACTCTCAACATCTCTCAACAGGGTGAGTTGACTGCAATGTAAAAAACATGCTCTTAAGCCTGGCTTTCACGCACAAGTGATACAGAATTATTCCACTTTCCTTATCTTTCCTTGCATCTGAAAACTTAAGCTGTAGATAGCTGTAGGGTTTTGCTAGTTTTGCTCAAAGGGTACCTGTTCAGTTATCAATCAGCTTCATGTTTGTAAAAGACATTGGATCCAATTCGACTGCCCAATTCATGCACGTGGCCTTACAAAGTCTCGTCTCAATTTCATGCAATGCTTTAGCTTTATCAGTCGGAGCTTCCAGAATTCCGAATGATTTCCCGGACCAAATTTCGGCCAAGAGGCCTGTTGGAGAAAATAATGCACATCTGGAGCCATCTGGATGAGCTCATAGTTTGCCTGCCACAGATCAACGAAGGGAAAAACAACGCCAATCAAAGGAAACCTGCTTTCACTGTCATTGAGGGACATGGCAAAAAACTTGGCAGACGATGCCATTTTTTATCAAAATTGGCATGTCTATCCATCTCTTTTAATTTCGTTCTTTGTGGTGCTCTTTCGCATGCTTGTGTCGGTACGGAATCTGTGATGTAATTACTGAAATTGCGCATCGGTGTAGTTCTTCGGGTTCTTACTCCTTTGCAGGGTTGCCTCTCCGGCCGTATGATTTCGGCAATGTCTCCGGGCTTGCGTTCCTGTCCGGGTATGCTCTGGGATCCTTGGGCCGCATGCTTTCATATTTGTCTCCCAATCCGTCTCCCATCTGTCTCCCACTTGTTTCCCACCTGCTCTGGGATCCTTGGGCCGCATGCTTTCATATTTGTCTCCCATTTGTCTCCCATCTGTCTCCCACTTGTTTCCCACCTGCTCTGGGATCCTTGGGCCGCATGCGTTCATACTTGTCTCCCATTTGTCTCCCCATCTGTCTCCCACTTGTTTCCCACCTGCTCTGGGATCCTTGGGCCGCATGCTTTCATATTTGTCTCCCATTTGTTTCCCATCCGTCTCCCATCTGTCTCCCACTTGTTTCCCACCTGCTCTGGGATCCTTGGGCCGCATGCGTTCATACTTGTCTCCCATTTGTCTCCCATCTGTCTCCCACTTGTTTCCCACCTGCTCTGGGATCCTTGGGCCGCATGCGTTCATACTTGTCTCCCATTTGTTTCCCATCCGTCTCCCACTTGTTTCCCACCTGCTCTGGGATCCTTGGGCCGCATGCTTCATACTTGTCTCCCATTTGTCTCCCATCTGTCTCCCACTTGTTTCCCACCTGCTCTGGGATCCTTGGGCCGCATGCGTTCATACTTGTCTCCCATTTGTCTCCCATCTGTCTCCCACTGTTTCCCACCTGCTCTGGGATCCTTGGGCACATCTGGGATCCTTGGGTTTCCCATCCATCTCCCATCTGTCTCCCACTTGTTTCCCACCTGCTCTGGGATCCTTGGGCCGCATGCGTTCATACTTGTCTCCCATTTGTCTCCCATCTGTCTCCCACCTGCTCTGGGATCCTTGGGCCGCATGCGTTCATACTTGTCTCCCATTTGTCTCCCATCTGTCTCCTACTTGCTTCCCACCTGCTCTGGGATCCTTGGGCCGCATGCTTTCATACTTGTCTCCCATTTGTCTCCCATCTGTCTCCCACTTGTTTCCCACCTGCTCTGGATCCTTGGGCCGCATGCGTTCATACTTGTCTTCCATTGTCTCCCCATCTGTCTCCCACTTGTTTCCCACCTGCTCTGGGATCCTTGGGCCGCATGCGTTCATACTTGTCTCCCATTTGTCTCCCATCTGTCTCCCACTTGTTTCCCACCTGCTCTGGGATCCTTGGGCCCTTCAATCGTCGCCTTCGATTCTTTCCTCCTCGTTTCTGCTCCTTGTCCTTCTGCAGTGCCTCGTTCAGCTGATTCAAACGCTCAGGCGTGATCACTTCTTCAGAGGCACGAGGAGTACGTTCACGGTGCATTCAAGACCGAAATTATATTGCGAATTCTACTATGCAGTGGGCGAATCGTGGGTCAATTCAAGCCAACTGCAGAACACGCACACCTTTGATGTTGGTATTATTGACGAGTGAGGTCTTTGACAATGATCCAATGCAAGTGGAACACGGACGAAGTCGGGCACCACTTATTTCACAAAGGTCAACTCACTTAATTTGGAAATGGGCCTAGGATTCACACTGAAGGCAAACGGCAATCTATGGATTATCAACTAGGTCCTACGGGTTATGGAGATTAGTTATACGAATCGGAGGATGCACCCTGGACAGCGCAAACACTCCGGTACCCTACAGTCCTTGAATGTAGTGATGCTGTTGCTGCACGCAATCAAACACCTGAAGGCAAGAGGTCAGCGTAACTCAATGCTGACAGTTGCCTACGGATGATGTTTGGTTGAAATATGGATAGGCGATGCAACGACACGAAGGCTGGCTCGACCTACGGTGAAGTGCAGTAACCTAGAATATGAAAACGTGAGGCTGTTAACCAGTTAAACACGAAGTCCAAACCTCAAAACCTCGTGTTTAATGAATCGGCTGCAGACGGCAGCACCTGTTTTGACAACAGCTTGAGCCAAAGGTCAAGGTGCCACGCAGGCAAAATGAGTTCTTCAACATTTGGTAAGACAAACATGGAATGAATGAGTTACACTACATCTGTACACACTCTCGGGGTCATATTCGCTGTTATTTGATTTCTTACATTGATCACTTTTAGAAGGTCAATGTAACTTTGGATTACTTTGAGTTTCCAAGAGAAAGTGTGATGTCTTGCGCACTCTACTCTTTCAGTATGAGCTTCAACTTTATGGCTCATCAGTTCAACTCGCTTGTGGCACGTTCCAATGGCAACTTTGTCAGAATGGGACATTTGATTGTACACAAGAACTTGAGGGATCAACTTTCTGATAATGAACACGCAATCCCTTGAGAACTTTTGGTTCCACTTTTCAGATCCATGCTGTACATTTGAATTCAGAATTCACTTGAGTGTCACTTGAAACTTTGGGCGTCGACTTTTTCTGTCGTTTTCTTTTTGCTTCAAGCTTTTGTTTCTGCTTTTTGTTCAAGTGATCCTTGAACTACGTTCATGGGACAGACTCACTTTGGCACTCTCACTTTTATTTAAGGCAAACGATGCAAAGGAGTTTTAAAGTGCTTTCGGCGCCAACCACTTTGTACTAGAGACATCCCAACTTTTGGTTTCGAAGTCAACTTTGGTAGGATAATTGAAAAGATGCTGATTGAACTTTTCTGATCCTGGAATTTTGAACCAGTAGTTTGACTTTTTCAGTACTTTGCATGGTTATTCAACTTTGAAACATGCAAGGTTAATTAGTGTGACTTTAAAGTCACAGGGCTTTAAGTCAAGGGGGCGTGCGAAATATCATGCACTTTTGTCCCCTCTTGCATGTTTACTTTTGTCATCATTACTTTGCCAAATACTTTGGCTCAAGGCTCATGTGCCTGGAGAAAAGGAGACTTTGCTGAGTCTTACTTAGGTTGGACTTAGTAGTTGGTTGGAAGTACTTAGAGTACTTTGGGTTTTCGCAAGCTCCCAACACGCGGCAAACAACACACCTAACGCCCTGCCTTAGCCACAACTCTCACCGGGCACTTGCACTCAGAGGTCTGCACTTTGAACAGGAACCTGAGATCTGCACTGCCGCCGCCTGCGCAGAGTAAGTCAACATGGACTGGCAGCTTGCCCCTCTTTTCACTCAAACTCTGATGCTCCCTAGGCTGTGTCAACGATGTGTCATCAAAACTGAGTCCAGTGCGGAGATCTGCATTTTCTCGCTCAAACTCTAATGCTCTCTAGGATGTCTCAACTTTCTGTCATCAAAATCCTGGCCCTGCGCTGTTGGCAGGCTGCACGTCCGCCCTGTGGTGGAATGAGCTTCTTAAGGCTTCCTGTCGATTTCAATTGCATCAGAAGATTCCCAACCACCGCAGTTGGCTGGCCGGAATTCTGTGGAAGCCCTTCCATGCAACCTTTTTTCATCAAAACATTCCTCGGCGTTTGGGCTTCGTGTTGGCTTCAAGCGCATCGGTCTTCTGCTTGAGCAGAGCGTGCACGGATGGCGACGCTGCACAAAACCGCTCATCCGCCTTAGTGGTGGCCTTGACACAGATGCAGTGGGCACCTTGAGCCTTCACCGCCTGTGCCAGATGCTTGCTGGTGAAACGGTCAGCGAAGTCCACGGACCTTACGCACTGCTCAAAGGGGGCGTCCGCCACGCGGCGGGCCACCTCCTTGGCAGCCAGGACCTTTTCTGGGCCGAAGCCGCCCTGCGCATCGATGCCGAAGAAGCGCAGGATCTCCTCCTCCTGACTGCGCAAAACAAAAAGGCGCAAAACAAAAAGGCTCAAGTCAACCCCGTCCTGCGCGCTGATGGTTTCGAGCCGGACCTCCTCGAAGGTCTTGGTCCGCAAGGCCTGCGCCAGGTCCTGCGGGGCTGGAAAGGCTTCGCAACACACCGAGCCTTTGCAAAGACAAGGCTGGAAAGACAAGACAATGCACCGGCCTCCAACTTGCCCACGTTGCCGCCGGAGAGGTGGAGGAGTTCCGACTTGTGCTCGACGGCGACGGCTCCACCGTGGTGCTTGAGGAACGTCTGGACCTGGTCAGGGAGAGCCAAACAAAAACTCAAAGGAACGCTCTCAGCAAACCCGCCTCCTCCTGCTGGCACTCTTCCTCGCTCAGCGGTTGGATCTGGAACCGAACTTCCCGGGCGTCCGCATCAAAGCTCAGGGCCATGGAGGCGCTGCTCGCCAACACGATGACTTTCGCCAATTCGGCGTCGTAGCCCCATGTCTTGGCGAAGCCAGAGCAACTGCGTACAACTGCCATGTCGCTGACCTCCCGGGGGATCTCCAGGACAATGATGGGCAGGCGGCTCAGCGTCTTTGCCGCCTGCCTCAGGGCCTCCTTTGCCTCAACGTCGCCGAGGGCACCCAGCTCCTGGCAAAGCTTTTCTCGTGCGACCTGCTTGTCGTCGGCGAGCTGCACGTGGACGATGCCCTCGTGAAAGCCTGCCTGTTCGAAAGCCTTGAAGAGGGCAAAGCTCTTACCGGCCAGGTGGTTGCCCCAGATCAGCACGGGGGAGCGGTCATCCAGATCCAGCAGGCGCTTCATGGTGACCTAGCACAACAGGGTGAAAGACAAAGCGACACGGATGCTGACGACTTGTGCATGACACCGGGCCTGGACCTGCTCGCGCGGGATTTCCACTTTGGGCTGGAAAGCGTGGAAGGAACTGTGGATCACGCGATTAACCATACGAGCGCGATCTTGTTCTTCTCGTCGGCGCTTCCAAGCGTCTAGCACAAAGCCACCGATAGCAGCACCTGCGCCTAGAGCTGGTACGCTACCGGGCACGCGGCTGAACATGGCTCCGATACGCTGTTTCATCGCTGCTACAAGCCCAACATGACTTGGACACTCAGATTTCTGCGAAAAGAAAACATGCAAAGAGCTGCTTGCCACTGCTTGCGAAGCACTCTCTGCCGGCCGGAGCCTCTTCCAGGAACTGCGAGAGCTCCGCACAAGGCCTCGAAAAGCACGTACACTTGTAAATACACCGACTGCCGCGAAGTCAAGCCTACCCTGGCAAGCTACACTCCACCAACACCACTGCCACAGTCCCCACAGGCCTGCCGAAGGGGCGTTCGCAGAGCTCCACATGAAATGGCTGCGGAAGAAGCAAAAGCAAGCAACCATCACATGCAAAAATCCAGAAAATGCCCATGGTAAATCTTAGCCTTACCTGTTTTTATCATAGTTTCAATATGTTTCAATAGTTCTTTTTGTTAAAATTTGTTAATGCATCATATATGGTTTTAAGTTGCAGTCTACGTACACCTTTTGCACATGTATGTGCAATCAGGAGAAACTGTGTACACTACACATTCAATATATATTGTGTTCCATTCCATGTGCAGCATGCGATGTGCGAGACATGTTTGCTGGTACCTGGTTGACTCCAGAGATCCGCTTGAGCAAAGGTGTCTTGAATGCAGGGCATGAGAAGGCCTACAAAAGAAATAAGATTGACTCAATCAACTGTAAAACTGATACAAATGTAGTCAAAAACATGGCTTGACGAATTAAGCGCCCCACTATCTCAGCCGACGCGTTATTTGTCAGCCTTTGGCGGTTGAAAGGACACGCCCGCACAACAGAACCCTTTCAGGTCTGTAAAGCCACTGCAAAAGCACAGCTTCGCTCAGCCAAGAGTGCCCTTTGCATTTGCAACGGTTGACTTCTACAACCGCCTTCAGAGTTCACTAGCTCGCTTTCAGCCTTTCCTGGCCCGGGAATGGCTCGCATTGATGTGTTGTTTCCAGCATGAATCAACATGGGAAGAAAATGCACAAGCAATCTCCTTCAATTTTTCCACAGCCTTCTTCCGCCGTCCTTGCCGCGCAAGTTGCAAGCCTGAGTCTGCATCGAATCCAACACCGCATTTCTGAAGTCATCTGTTCCGTACACTTCGTCGCTATTTCCTTCGCACGCGGGACGCTCTTGACAATTTGCGCCTGTCATCTCCAAGGGCAGCTATGGTGATGTCCAAAGGCTTGTCAACACTCAATCCCAAACAAGTCTCTGAGACCTGATAACCACGCCACTTGATTTTGAAGCGCTTCTTCTCATCCACAATTCTTGCCTGCGGTGAGAAGTTTAACAAGCGCATCCTTCATTTGCAAGCAGACACTTGCAAGACTCAAAAACCATGTGAGCATGTTGCAATCAGTTTGGAGGGTACGTTTTCTTTTGAAACCTACATGTAGACAACAGCTCTTACAGGAATCGGCACAAGCACAATTCCTCCCCGAAAGAGCTCAAGCTGAGTACGTAATGCAAATGCAGCACAGGCCAGGCCATCTTTTACCAGCTGCGGCTAAAACGCGTGAAAGGCTATGCCCCGCACCACTGCTTTGGCTGTCCCTTTTGTCTTCTTTGTAACCTTGCAGCCTGCTTCTGCTGAAGCCTCCTCCACTTCATGGCGCACTCGATATGTGCCAATCCATGTGAATTGGGTTCAAAAGCGTATTACTGAAGGCCCAGCGCCTGTCTGAATATCTGAGGTGACACAGATCAAAGACAGCATTGCAGGTGTGGGCAGAAATCATCTTTCTCGCATGACTTGCGGATTTTTTGGATAGCGCGCTGCTTGTTTCATTCTTGGATGTGTGAAGCGTGCGGCACTGGCCCGCCTGATCCTGCTCCTCAAACTCTTGCTGGTTTTTCCTACCATCTACTTGGAGGAATGCACGCAAGGCGCAATTATTGCACTTTGTGGGGGTAAGAACAACAAAGACTCCGCACACAACTGAACTGCAAGACATCAGTCAGATAGGGAGGTGTGGCTTTGGCAAACAATTAGGCGACAGAACTTATTCTCGGTGTCATTGCATCTTATGTCTTGCTCGTTGGCAGTGACAGCAAGTTAGCCTGTTTCACTTTTCCGTGCCCATCCCCCACTCTCGCTCGCTCAGGAGGGTTCTTTGCACAACACTTGTGGGTCAGATTAGTTTTGGCGTACCTTCTTTGAGTGCGCGCCTTGCTTGCTTGGCAGCGGCTGCTCGGGCCTTTGCAACACTGCATTGGTTTCACAAATGCTGTCAATACGCCCACACAAGCCAAATCAAAACATTTTAGGTTCCGTGCTTTGAGGCGCAAGACCAAAAGCACGCAAGAGATCATGGCCAGACTAGTTCGCCCGTGCTAAAACAGACAAAAAGGTTTCAATGAATGGCATGTCAAACAGGCTTCAAACTAAATGATGTGTCGATGTGGTCCTCTCTAGTCTTGTCTGGATTCATCTGCCAATCTTGACAGCTGCCTTGCCGGACAACTTCTGCAAAAACTCCGAGCTGATTTGTGCACTTGCATCAGCCCAGAGTACGACGCCCACTCCTTTTGTAAAGAGTCCTACACAAAACTCGTGGTCAAGCATTTTTTGCGATAAACAAAACAGGCCAAAGAAACCAAGCAAGTCAGGACGGACAACAAGCCTACTCGCCACTCTGCTTTTCATTGGCATAGAGCTGAGGTGCAAAGCGTGAGAACGAAAATAGACAGCCAAGGCCATGTGCATTTGAAAGTTGCTGTGTGCAAGTTCCTTGCATTGCACCCGTCAGACCGTGACAAGACTGCTTAGCAGCTTGCAACTGTCTTGCTGTCACTCCCAAAGGCCAAAACACAAGTGAAGAAAGTTGCGAAAGGAAAAGCCCTGTTGGTTGAATCTAACAACAGCCATCTGTTTTTTTTGAAATGCCCCCAGTTTCTTCGAGCATGCGCACCACAAAAGACCTTGGTGTATCGCGTGGCTGGATTGGTCAAAGCCTCCGCATATACCTTTTTCTCAGGCACGTGCACAGAGCTTAAAGCAACAAATGATGTGACTGGCGCTAGAAGATTCAATCCTGAATTGTTGGTGTAAGATCTTCTTTTGCATTGAATTCGGCTCACAGCTTTGCGCTCACCACCCTTGTCTTATTCACAGAAGCTTTGCGGTCAGCGGCAGGAGCCTGTGATGACGGCATGCGCTGACATGTTGCTGCGCGAAGAAAGAGAAACCAACAGCTCAAAATGGCATCTGAGCACTGAGCACTAAATCCATGACGGACGATGCTGCGCACAGCATCCAGAACCTACACTGCTGAATCCTTTCAGAACACAGCATTGAGGGTGTCACAAGAAACGGCAACTACCTGGAAGTATTCTTTGGCGACTCGTCTCTAGCTCGTCCGTGCTCTTCTGCCTTCCACAATATCCAAACAAGGATGATTTTGAAAATTGGAACTTTCTTGGATGAACGAGCTGCTCTAAAAACACGGTGGGCTCTTTTTACAAAAAAACCTCTCATGTTAACATCCCAACATCTTTCAAGTGAAACTCTGCCTGCAGGAGATGCTCTTCCTGGCTGATATTGATCGGAAGCACCTGTTTTCAGCGTTCGGTTTCAGTTCCACAAGCGATGGCAAAACTGTTTGCACCATGTCAAAGGATTGAACTGGACCAACACACAGCAGCAGCCCATTTGGACACATCCTGAAACTTCAAGAGATTTTTTGAGACCTGTCAACCTAACCTGGATTTCGATGGTGGTAGCGGGCATCTGGACTGGACACCTGGCTGCTCAACTCATTTCTAACAATGAGGTGCCACAAACAGACGCCAACACACTTGCAATCAATGCAACACAGATCAAAAGATCTGGGCCTGCTGCGAACTCTTCCCCAGGAGTATGGCCATGCTCTGCTCCACTTGGTCCAGTCGCTGCCGAAGATTCCCTCACAACTGGGCAGGTGTTGCAGGATGTGCAGGCCAAGCTTTTTCAAAAAAATATGTTTGTTTCTTGTTAAGGGAGGCTGTAACAACACTTGCCGCGATTTGGCAACAGTCACCTGGAAGCACAGTGTGAATGAACTGGTATGAACTGGTGAGGGTTCAAGACTTCGAGACAGCTTTGAAACACACTGATATTTCCTTTCGAGTGTTGAAGCCCCAGCGGGTTTGGTGAACCAAGCCCATCCCGTTGGGTGTCAAAAACTCCACAAAAAGGCCCGCTGTCCCTCTTAGCCTTTTTTGGCGTTGAGTGACTGCGCCAAAAAAACTGGCAAAAAACTCCACATTTTGTCGACGCCGGCGCCGGTCCAACCAGCCGAGGGTTGGGACAGTTGAGACAATCCTGAGACTGGGGTGAGACACCTGAGACACCTGAGACACCCACTAAACGTCGAACAGGAGTGTCTCAAACGTGTCTCAGACCTGTCTCAGCAATAACAAGACAGCCAGCCAAAGATTGAGACATCCACCAAACCACGAACAGGAGTGTCTCAGGTGTCTCAATCTTTGGCTGGCTGTCTTGTTATTGCTGAGACAGGTCTGAGACACGTTTGAGACACTCCTGTTCGACGTTTAGTGGGTGTCTCAGGTGTCAGGTGTCTCACCCCTGTCCCAGCCAAATGCCTCAGCTCCCCCCCACCCTCGGCTGGATGCGGTCTGCCAAAAACATGCAAAATCGCGGCATCGAAACGGAGTTGGGCGAGCCAGTATCGAAACGGAGTTGGGCGAGCCAGTACCGAGCGCAGGTTGGGCGGGCCAGCATCAAACCTGAACGGGGCCGGGCGGCGGCCCCCCTTATAGGAACCTATAGGAACCTATAGGAATCTTATAGGAAACTCATAGGAAACCCATAGGAAACAAATAGGAAGTCCATAGGAAGCCCTCTTCTTCTTTTCCTATGGCCTTCCTATGGGTTTCCTATGGGTTTCCTGTAAGATTCCTATAGGTTCCTATAAGGGCCCAGAGCTCCGACCCCCTTCGTCTGACTAACCCGTTGGGCAGACCAGTACTTGAAAAAATCTGAACCCATAATCAAGCACAAAAACTAGCAAAAAGTCAACCGGCTGAAGGGTGCAATCAGGGTGCAATCAGGCGCAATCCCAAAAGCGTGCAAAAACACACAAAAAACAGGCCCAGTTGGGCGAGCCAGTATCAAAACGAGGTTGGGCGAACCAGGATCGAGCGCGGGTTGGGCGGACCAGTATCAAACCTGAACGGGTTGGGCGGACCAGTACTAAGCCAAACCCGGGGCCATGACTCACATGAGCGGTCCACCAAGGGCCGTTGGGCGAACCAGAACCTAAGTGCCTGCTCGGCACATCTACCTACAAGTGCCTGCTCGGCACATCTAGCTACAAGTGCCTGCTCGGCACATCTACCTACAAGCGCCTGCTCCGCACTGTGCCTGCTCGGCACATCTACCTACCAGTGCCAGCTCGGCACTCCTAAGTGCCAGCTCGGCACTGCCGCCCCCCAGCGCCAGACCCTCGTAGTGCTTCGCCAAGATGTTCCACTTCACACGCACGGCAGCCGACAGGGAATGAAAAAACTCCAGGGTTTGGGGGGTACATGCCAAGCACAATCAAGCAAAACCATGCAAACCATGCAAAATCAAGCAAAATCATGTCATGCAAAAACCATGCAAAACCGTGCAAAACTAATGGCAAGTTGGGCGAGACAACGACCGCGGACGGCGGCGCTCGGGCTTGCACGGGGGCGGATGGTGCCGTCGTGCTGAACCTGCGGGCGGCCCGGGAGCCTGCGCTCTTGCGCAAGCTGACCCGGGCGGGCCAACACTGCTGCTCCCACGGCCTGCGGCCCCCCAGCAAAGCAAGGGACTACAACCAGCTTATCCGCAGGGCCAACGACTGCTGCGCAACGGGTTGTGCGCTCCCTGCAGGGCACCGGCTGACCAAGAGCAAGGGCTTCTTCCGCGACACCTGGTCCACTGCGGGTGATCATCGCGGGCGCGGCTACGAGCGCAGGGACTGGCTGCCGGTGAACGAGCTGGGGGCGCCATGACGAGGCCCCGGCGCACCTTACAGAGGAGCAGGCCGGGTCACACAACAGGAAGCCGCTGGGCGACCCAGGCGGCCCCATCCTGCAGCTCTTGGACGAGCCTACTTTCTTGACTTTAAGGGACACTGGGCGGTCAGCACCCAGAGCACGCACTACAAGTGGAGACTGCGCCAGCGCCAAGGGGCCTGAGGAGCTTCCAGCTGCATCCCTGCAAGAAGGACCTGCTGCAGAGCGCTTTGAGAACAAGCCGCTCTGCGTTCCGGCAGCTTGCTGGCCAACTGGAGGCGTTTCCACGAGGAAGCGCAAGAGTTCTGCGTGGGCGTATGCGCTCCAGCGCGCGCCGCAGAAGATGTCCAACACAACGTGGTCCCAGTTGCGTCACAGCAGCCCTCCATAAAGCCCAGGTAGCACCACGTCCACGCCGACGCACACGCGTCTTTCTTGCACGTCTGCGCCTTGAAAACCAGAGGGCTCCGGGCGAACTCCTGACGGGGGCCACGCGGCTCTCCAGGCTGGTGGGCTGCGCTCTCGCAGGTCTTCTTGCTGTGGCAATCGCAAGTCTGCACGCTGCCCGCATACAGCTCGCACTTGCCGTCCTGCGGCCAGAGTCTTCTGCCTCTCCTGCTTCGCCTTGAGCAGCCTTGCAGCACCTTGCTCCTCCGGCAGTTCTTTTGGACGACGCCGTGGTGAGATGGTAAAGGCGTTGGTCGTCAGACAGTCGCCAGGGTTCGATTCCACCGGTACACGGATAAGTCTCAAGTCAGACCGATGCCACCAGGCTCAAGGCGGCAGGGTGAAAAAAAGCTCCTCCGGCTTGGATCCTAGTGCCCCGCCTGCGCCTCCACCTTGGAGCTCTTGCCGGCATAAGCTGGCGCTGCGCCTTCCGCAGGTTCCAGCAGGGCCGCGCATGGGGGCGCCCCAAACAACGGGGCCGGCGGAAAGATACTCAAGGGTGTCTTGTGGCCGTGGCGGAAGTGGAGCCGGACGGAGTAAGGCCCCTCCAAGCTGCTGGAGGCGGCCTAGAACGGTTCCAGGGGCTTGGAATGGCGCACCTTGAAGAGCACGCCCACTGCTTGCCCATTTGCCACACGTGCCTTGCTCTTGGCGCTACCTTGACGGCGCGCTTCCACAGCTCACACCAGCGCGCCCTGATGGAAGTTCTCTATGGACTTGAATTTTCCCCCCTTGGCATTGGTCTGAACGCCAGCTCGAGTGCAAGCTTCATTGCGAAGTTCGGCTCCAAAAAGTCCGGTCCGATGAACGCGCAAGTTTTCTTGGTCGTCGCAGTGGCGGTGATCCTGGAGCTTTTCTGCGGCGCCAAGTCGGCGGGAGGACCTTTAAGGTTGTCTCTGGACATCGTGTCAAAATTTGAGCTCTGTGCGACATCCGGAGCTGGGACTACACTACGTTCCGGGGCACTTCGACATGTCTGCACGGAATACAGCCGCACGCTGACCACGCGCCCGCGGCGGCGCGACGCGCTGGTGCTCAGCGCCCTTGAGACCATTGCGCACTTTGACCCCTTGATGTGGGTCATAGAGAACCCGCTTCCTCCAATGGAAAATGCCAATTTTTTCCATTTTTTGCATGTTTTTTGGGCGGTGCCACTAAACACCAAAAATGGCGCAGAGGGGCACCCCCCCGCCTCTCTCTTTAGAGGGTGTTTCCCAAATGGCTTATATTGTACCTGAGCGGCTCACAGCACTCGTCCGTCCAGCATTTGACCTCGTCCTGCGAAGGATTCGAAGTCTAAAACGCTGCGTGGAGGCGTGAGGCTGCAAAATAGAGACCCCTAGATATGCTTGCAATTTGGCTCCAGGTTGCATTTCAAGCGAGCCAACCTTTGCAGGGCTAAGAAAAACAAAAAAAAGAGAAAAAAAGGGGTCCAAAAAAAAGGGGTCCCCGAAAAAAAGGGAAAAGGGGTTTCCTTTGGCAAAGCTTGACATCGCTTGAAATGCAACCTGGAGTCAAATTGCAGCGCATATCTAGGGGTCTCTATTTTGCCACGCAGCGTTTTAGACTTCGAATCCTTCGCAGGACGAGGTCAAATGCTGGACGGACAAGTGCTGTGAGCCTCTCAGGTACAATATAAGCCATTTGGGAAACACCCTCTAAAGAGAGAGGTTGCCAGTTCCAAGGCAATTCCTGGCGCGCCACCTGCCCGGCATTGAAGCCGCGCCAAGCCGCTGAACCTCCACTCTCCCCCATCTCCATGCTATATGTGCCATATGTGCTATATGGACGCCAACCCGCTGAACCTCCACTCTCCCCCGGGTCCTTGCTATATGTGCTATATGTGCTATATGGGTCTTACAAGGCAACCCGCTGAACATCCACTCTCCCCCAGCTCCTTGCTATATGTACTATATGTGCAAAATACTTACGCGCGAAAATTTGTAGTATATGTGCTATATAGGGCCATATAGCACATATAGCACATATAGCAAGGAGCTGGGGGAGAGTGGATGTTCAGTGGGTTGCCTTGTAAGACCCACATAGCACATATAGCACATAGAGCAAGGAACCTGGGGAGAGTGGATGTTCAGTGGGTTGCCTTGTAAGACCCATATAGCACATATAGCACATATAGCAAGGAACCGGGGAGAGTGGATGTTCAGTGGGTTGCCGCGCCTGCCTGCGTAGCCTCCCTGCCGCGCCACTTGCCCGGTGTAGACGCCAGCGTACGCGCCGCATGTTGCATGGTTTTTGCATGGTTTTTGCATGGTTTTTGCATGTTTGCATGACATGATTTTGACATGGTTTTTTGCACGGTTTTGCATGGTGTGGTTGCATGACATGATTTTGACATGGTTTTTTTACACGGTTTTGCATGTCATGTGGCTCAACCCCAACGTGCCCTCCCCCCGGATTTTTTTTTCCTGTCAGGCCGTACGTGTCAGGTGTCCTGGAGCTGGAGAACTGCGAGGCGGGGCGGTGCCGAGCGGGCACCTAGGCAGTGCCGAGCGGGCACTAGTAACTAAATGCGCCGAGCGGGCACGTGCCGAGCAGGCACTAGGACGTGCCGAGCGGGCACAGTGCCGAGCGGGCACTAGTAACTAACAGCGCCGAGCGGGCACGTGCCGAGCAGGCACTAAGATGTGCCGAGCGGGCACGTGCCGAGCTGGCACTTAACTAAACGTGCCGAGCGGGCACCTGGTGCCGAGCGGGCACCGTAGGAGCGCCAAGCAGGCGTTGGCCACTGTGGCCACTGTGAAAGTTGAGTGGCTCGCCCAATGAGTACGGGCTCGCCAAACTGGCTCGCCCAATGAGTACGGGCTCGCCCAACGGCCCCCTTAGTACTGGCTCGCCCAACACGGGTTCGCCCAATGAGTACGGACTCGCCCAACGCCTAGCGCGCCACTGGCATAGCCCGGCCGCTGCCCGGCATAGCCCTGCCAAGGTCGGGATTCTTCCCAGGAAAAAAATGTCGAGGTTGTCGTCTAAGCCGACAACCTTGAAAAAAAAATCCAGTTGTCCTGTGGGACAACTGTCTAAATTTTCGGCGAACCTGCCCGGCATAGCCCGGCCGCGCCTGCCCGGCATCGGAGCAGCCTGCCGAGCCTGCGCCGCCCCGAGGTCGGGATTCTTCCACCGAGGTCGGTTTTCCGACTTCGCTTTAGCTTCCGATTTTGCCCGAAAAATCATCCGGAAGCGATGCGGTGGGGAGCGCATCGCTTCCGGAGTTGGGTTTCATCCCGAAAACCCCATTGCCGGGCCAGCGCCGGAGGTCTGTCAGCGATGCTGTCCTCGCAGTATCGCTGACAGAGTGTTTTTTTCACCACTTTCTCGCCCTGCCGTCAACCCCGCTGTGGGCACAGGATTGCTCCACCCAATCCTGCTGTGGGCACAGGATTGCTCCACCCAATCCTGCTGTGGATTGCTCCGCCCAATCCTGCTGTGGGCACAGGATTGAGGGGCCCGGTTACCCTGAGGCACATGCGCTTCCGCCTGACCGACCTGGACGGCAACGTCGTCCGGCTTTGCGGGTCGTCTTTGTCCTTCGTGTTGTATCTTGACCACGTATAATAAATGGAGCCGACCGAACACGAGCCGGAGGCGCAAGAGGCGCAAGAGGTGCACGCTGCGCCACACACTGCACCACACGCTGCGCCGGAGGCACCGGAACCGAAACGGCGGGGCAGGCCCCCTGGGAGCAAAAACAAACCTAAGCAGGACGTGCCTACTGAGCCGGCTGCTCCAAAGCGCAAGCCAAAGCCTCCGGTTGAGACGACACCGGTTGAGGCACCGGTTGAGGCACCGGTTGAGGCACCGGCTGAACCGGAGGCGCCTCAGCTCACAAGAGAGCAGCAGCGCGCCCTGCGCATGCTGGAGAGGCAGTCCGCCTATGACCGGTTGACAACAGGCGCAAGCGTACTAGTGTAAAAGCATGATGTCGATTGAACCCCGCAACGTGCTCCGGTGGTTCCGCAGGACGTACCCCAGCTACAACTTGCAGCCGCTGCTGCTGAAGCGCTACCGAGAACTGGAGGAGGCGCGGGCCTTCAACTCCTGGTTGGGCGAGCGCAGGCAGGCGCAGGAGGGGCAGCGGCACCTGGACGACGTGAGCCGGCTGACGGAGGCCGTGCACCGCCAGGTGCCCCAGCTGCGCTACGCGCGGGCCGAGCGCCGGGGCGTGGAACGGGCGGCGGACGAAGTTGCGCAACGGTAAAGAGATGAAGACGCTCCGGGCGCACGGCTTCAACCAGCGCCCGCGCTTCGAGCAGGTGGTGGGCTACCTAGAGCGGAACAAGCCGCTGCTGGACCAGCCGGACCGCAAGGCCACCTCGTTCGTCACAAGCCACTTCTACCTGGACGATTTTGTGCAGTCCAGCGAGGACCCCAACCCTCGGCCCCTGCAGCACACGCCTCTGCAAGCAATTCCCGAGGACGGCTTCCGCACTCCCGCAGAGGCCACGGACGAGGACGTGCGGCTGGCGCGGAGGAACCAAGGGTACGGCGGAACGCTTTGTTGAGGACGACCTGGCGGGAGACCCCGAGGCCGGCGCGCTGGCCAGCAACGGGCAGGGGCCGCCCTCCATCACGGACCGCCTGCGCAGCACTGCAGACGGCGCGCAGGTGGCAGCGGACCTCATAGGCACAGGGGCCGCGGGGCTCGCAGCCGCGCAGGCCTTCCGCTCTCAGCTGCCCCAGGACGCCGCTGAGTACGTGCGCCTGAACGTGTTGCCCCGTCCGGGCCCGCCAAGCCGGCCAGCGCCGCCCCGCTACTCCTGGTTGAGCGCCTCGCACCACCTCCGCAGCACCTCGTGCTCCTCCGGCAGCTCTCGGATCCTCGTGCCCCGCCTCAGCCTCAGCCCGCAGTACTGCGCCGGCTGCTGATGGCCACCTTGGGGCTCTCGCCGGCGGCCATGAGCTGGCGCCGCGCCTCCCGCAGGTCCTCGCACCAGAACAGGCCCGGCTGCACGTCCGCGGCGTCAAAGCGCCTCCACTCTTGGATGGGCGGCAGGGTCTGCCTCGCCTCGCCCCGGTAGAGCACGCGCGGCCTGCCGCTCCAGCACCCGCTTCACGGCCCTGTACATGTAGCAGTGCCCGTCGAAGGCCAGGAAGCACACGGTGCGGTGCTCCTTCAGCGCCGGATCGTAGCTGTCCACCAGGTCGCCCTGCGAGCTCAGCACGCGCATCGGGGCGTTGCGCCACACGCAGAACTCTCGCACCTCCTCGACGGAGATGCCGAGGCGCCTCCAGTCGTGGCGCAGCATGGCGTCGAAGTCCGCGCACACCTCCTCCACGCTCAGCTGCAGCAGCTCGGCCAGCTGCCGAGCGGCTTGTCCTCGAAGGCGCTCTGCAGCACGTCCTCCTCGCAGGGCAGCTGGAAGCTCACGCTCCTCAGGCCCCTCATGCGCTGGCGCAGGAGCGTCTCCACCTCCGTCCTGGAGTTCCTGTAGCGCGTGCTCTGGGCGCTGACCACCCAGTGCCCCTCAGAATCGAGGAAGTAGGCCTCCACTTGTTGCCTGACCCGCTGCGCCACCTGCTCCTCCGTGAGCCTCGTTGCCCCGCCCAGCTCGTTCACCGGCAGCCAGTCCCTGCGCTTGTAGCGCGCCGGCGTTCCGCCCGCTGTGCTGCCTGCCCCGGATGATCACCGGCACGTGGACCAGGTACTCGTAGCACTTGTCGCGGAAGAAGCCCTTGCCCAGCTTGGTCAGCCGGTGCTCTCCGCCCTGCAGGGAGCGCACGAGCTTCTTCTGCCCGTTGCGCAGCAGGATGTAGTCGTTGGGCCCCTCGCGGATGAGGGGCTGGTTGTAGTCGAAGTCCTTGCTGGGGGCCGCAGGCCCAGGTGGGAGTAGTAGTGCTGGCCCGCCGGGTCAGCTGCCCGTCCGCGCGCGAGAGCAGCGCGTAGGCCCCCGGGCCGCGCCGCAGGTTCAGCACGACGGCACCATCCGCCCCCGTGCGAGCCCGGGCGCCGCCGTCCGCGGCCTCCGTGATCTGCTGTCGTTGTCTCGCCCAACTTGCCATTCTTTTTTTACGGGCCCAGTTTTTTTTTGCTCGGCGCGGCCAAGTCGGGGGTGCGTTCAAACGGGTTATCAGGCCGTCAGAGCGTTTTCGCGGCGGGCGGGCTGGTGCCTGTAGGGTTTAAACACAGCTGGCTTTCAACAAAGTCACTATTTGCTCGAGAAGCAAGCTCTGCGACAGTCTGCGATGGCGACTCGATCCGAGTGCGAGCGCGAGGCGCGCGAGGCGGCAGCGAACCTGGTGCTGTCTACCGTCCTTCCGCACTCCGTGCGAATGGGGACTCGCGTGCTCGAGACCCTGGACGACATGCGGGACATACTGTCCTACGACAGCATCGGCTGCAAGCAGGCTCTGCCCATCTTTGAAGAACTCGTCAAGGCCGGCCAGGAGCCCGCGGGTGAAGACTACCCGGCGACGAACTTGGAGCATCGCCTGGTGGAGTGGTTGGATCGCTGCGAAGCCGCCCCGGACACTCCGCCCGTGAAGCCTCAGTCTCCGCGCCAGCCCATTTACCTGAACTTGAAGAGGAAGGCGAGCGAGGAGAGCGAGCCGGAGAAGCCGGAGAAGCCGGAGCCGGAGGTAACCACCTTCTTGCTGCCAAGGGCCGCCGAGCCGCAAGACGAGGATTTCATGAGGAACAAGGCCGCTCCCGTCTTCCACAGCAACAACCACGTTCTGGTTCCCTGTGAGTTCCGCCACACAGGCCCGGGTGTGTCCGAAGCAGAACTGCTGGAGTGCCTTTACAGGGTGGGGGACGACAAGTACCAGGGCAAAGGTTGCGCTTGGATGGCGTGGCGCCTCGTGGGCCAAGCTCAGCCTCCTGACGTCGGCCACCACGTCGTGCTTCGACCCGAAAGAGGGGCAAACTTGTGGGTCTTCTTCCACAAGCCCACCATGAAGCTGCTGCCCCATCCTCCGGCGTCCACCCAGCTCTACAAGCTTGGCAAGGGGAAGCTTCACGATGTCGTGAAGCTGATGGCCAACTGCTTGGAGCAGAAGGGGACCATGCGGGCCATGAGTCGGGGCGAGTACGACGGCCTTGTTGCAGCAAACGAACCTCCGGCGCCAGAGTTCTCCCCACGACGGGTTTTGAAGAACTACGGCGATATGACGACGTCCGAGTTCCAGAGCCATCTCATCAAGCTCGACACGACCTTCCGAGGCGACAAGGCCTTGAACACCGGCAAGCGCCCGCCGAACAGTGAGGACGAGTTCGTGCACTTGCAGAGCAGGGCCCTCTTGCAGCTCCGCAAGCAACTCCAGGACGACCAGTTGCAAACGGAGAGCCTGCTGGTGTCGCGCCATCGCCAACTTCTGATGACCGACTTCGTCATCAACGAGAGCACCGTGAACTGCTGGTGGTACAACCCCGAGGTCCACCAGAAGCAGCCACTGGACTTTTTCGAGGCCTACGGGCGAGCTCGCGACGAGCGAAGGACTCTGATCTTCTACGGAGACAGCGGCAAGGGGAAAACTCCCCTGGCAAGTTGCCTGGCAGCCATGGTGGCCCGCGACGTGGGTCTGGACGAGTTCGTCATGGTGTCCAGCCCGGACATGCTGCGATCCGCGGTCGAGCGCAGCCTCCTGCGCGACGAGAGGCCTTTGCTCCTGGACGAGCTTCAGATCAGCAGCAGCAACATCGGCGCCCAAGGCGGGGGAGTGGACACGCTGAAGCATCTCCTCGGTCTGTCGCCCGACTTGCCAGCCACCATCAAATGTCGCTACAACGACGTGAAGGTGCCTGCGGAGACGTTCAGGATCATCACGGTGCAGGACCTGGCGAAACTCCACCACAACTTGGACGACATGGCGAAGATTCGCCCTCCGGACCTCATGCTCGAAGGGTTTGAGTGGCGCGCTCGCCCGCTTGACAAGGTCTTCGACGCGGACACGCGCGCGGTGCTGAAGCGCTGCATCCTCGTGGAAGTCACGGCGCAGTGTGTCAAGGACTCTGCGCGCGAGAAGCGAAAGTTCGGGTCCGACAAGGCGATCTCCATGGCGGAGAGTTTGAGGGCCTTGTACAACGGCCAGTGAGAAGCCCGACGGAACGCATACAGATCGCGCAGGCCGTTGCCTCTGCCGGGCACGCCGCATCAGGACAGGCCTTGCCCAAACAGTTGGGCGACGCGCTGCAATACAACCCTCCCCCAGCTCCAATGACCCCCAACCCGCTCTTGCTATATGTACTATATGTGCTATATCTTACAAGGCAACCCACTGAACATCCACTCTCCCCGAGTTCCTTGCTATATGTGCTATATGTGCTATATCTCACAAGGCAACCCACTGAACATCCACTCTCCCCGGGTTCCTTGCTATATGTACTATATGTGCTATATCTCACAAGGCAACCCACTGAACATCCACTCTTCCCGGGTTCCTTGCTATAGGTACTATATGTGCTATATGGCCCTATATAGCACATATAGTACAAATTTTCGCGCGTAAGTGTATAGCACATATAGCAAGGAACCCGGAAAGAGTGGATGTTCAGTGGGTTGCCTTGTGAGATATAGCACATATAGCACATATAGCAAGGAACCTGGGGAGAGTGGATGTTCAGTGGCTTGCCTTGTGAGATATAGCACATATAGCACATATAGCAAGGAACCCGGGGAGAGTGGATGTTCAGCGGGTTGGCGTCCATATAGCACATATAGCACATATAGCATGGAGCTGGGGGAGAGTGGAGCCAAACCCAGGGACATTTGCACGGTTTTGCACGGTTTGCCCATGCCAGCCCCGCTTTGATTGGTTCGCCCACCCGTTGGTTTGCCAAGCACCCCAAAAAGGGCTTGAGCAGGCTCCGGGAATTCCCCCCCAGCCCGCGCAATGCCTCAACACCTTTCTCTAGTGTTTTCGCTCGATCATCCAACTTGAGTGTGATCAAAGTTTTTTTTGCGCCAAAACGGGTCCGATCAAGCTTCCGCGGAAAGGAGGCCGGGTCGTGCCTCAAAAAATCATTTTCAAACTAGTCGAGGGTCCTGGGCCTCGCAGGCCCCAGGAAGTCGTCCAGCTGCCTCACAGCCGCCGGTCTGCCCCGTCTCGTCAGCCGGCCCGCCGCGTTGCCGCTCCGGCAGCGCCAGCTTCAGCAGGGTCTCCCGGCCCTCCGTGCTGCGGACGGTCATGGAGTCCACGGCCCCCAGCCGCTGCACGTCGCCGTACTGAGGTTGAAGCTCCTCGCCGCGTTCGGCGCTCGGAAGGCGCCCGCGTCCTCCACCGCCTTCACGCGCCTGTCGGCGAGGTCCTTGTTGTGCTGGAACTTGTCGGCGTTGTCTTGCAGGACCCTGAACTCCGTGGCCGGCTGCTTCTCCACGTCCTCGGGCGCGTGCACCGTCTCGTGGGGCCGCGCGTTGTAGGCCCCGGCCGCATTGAAGCCGCGCCAACCCGCTGAACCTCCACTCTCCCCCAGCTCCTTGCTATATGTACTATATGTGCTATATGGGTCTTACAAGGCAACCCGCTGAACCTCCACTCTCCCCCAGCTCCTTGCTATATGTACTATATGTGCTATATGGGTCTTACAAGGCAACCCACTGAACATCCACTCTCCCCCAGCTCCTTGCTATATGTACTATGTGTACTATATACTTACGCGCGAAAATTTGTAGTATATGTGCTATATTGGGCCATATAGCACATATAGCACATATAGCAAGGACCCGGGGGAGAGTGGATGTTCCGTGGGTTGCCTTGTAAGACCCATATAGCACATATAGCACATATAGCAAGGACCCGGGGGAGAGTGGATGTTCAGTGGGTTGCCTTGTAAGACCCATATAGCACATATAGCACATATAGCAAGGAACCCGGGGAGAGTGGATGTTCAGTGGGTTGCCGCGCCTGCCTGCGTAGCCTCCCTGCCGCGCCACTTGCCCGGTGTAGACGCCAGCGTACGCGCATGTTGCATGGTTTTTGCATGGTTTTTGCATGACATGTGGAACAGCTTGTTTTTGCATGGTTTTTGCATGACATGGAACGGCATGTTTTTTGCACGGTTTTGCATGGTTTTTGCATGACATGTGGAACAGCTTGCACGTTTTTTTCGCACGGTTTTGCATGGTTTTTGCACGGTTTTGCACGGTGTTGCATGACATGTTGCACGTCTTTTCGCATGTCATGTGCATGTGGTTCAACCCCGTGGAACTGCCCCTCCCCCCTGTTTTTTTCCTGTTAGGCTGCCGTACGTAGGTGGGACATCCTGGAGCTGGAGAACTGCGAGGCAGGGCGGTGCCGAGCGGGCACCTAGGCAGTGCCGAGCAGGCACAGTGCCGAGCGGGCACTAGTAACTAAATGTGCCGAGCGGGCACGTGCCGAGCTGGCACAGCGCCGAGCGGGCGCTAGTAACTAAATGTGCCGAGCGGGCACGTGCCGAGCGGGCACTAGTAACTAAATGTGCCGAGCGGGCACTAGTAGGACGTGCCGAGCTGGCACTAGTAACTAAACGTGCCGAGCGGGCACCTGGTGCCGAGCAGGCACTAAGTATCTGAGTAGACGTGCCGAGCTGGCACTTAACTAAACGCGCCGAGCAGGCACAGTGCCGAGCGGGCACGTGCCGAGCAGGCACTTAACTAAACGTGCCGAGCGGGCACCGTAGCGCCAAGCAGGCGTTGGCCACTGTGAAAGTTGAGTGGCTCGCCCAACTGGCTCGCCCAACGCCCAATGAGTGGCTCGCCCAACTGGCTCGCCCAATACGGGTTTGCCCAACGAGTACGGGCTCGCCCAACGGCCCCTTAGTACTGGCTCGCCCAACGGCCTCTTAGTACTGGCTCGCCCAACCTCGTTTGATGGCTCGCCCCAACACGGGTTCGCCCAAGCACGGGCTCGCCCAACGGCCCCTCAGTACGGGCTCGCCCAACGGCCTCTTAGTACTGGCTCGCCCAACGGCCTCTTAGTACGGGCTCGCCCAACGGCTCCACACCTAGCGCGCCACCGGCCGCGCCTGCCCGGCATCGGAGCCCGCGCCAAGGTCGGGATTCTTCCCAGGAAAAACAATGTCAAGGTTGTCGGCTTAGACGACAACCTTGAAAAATTTCGGCGAACCTGCCCGGCATAGCCCGGCCTGCCCGGCATACCAGGAAAAAAGAAAATCCAGTCCTCCCTTTGGGGAGGACCTGCAGCTTTTTTTTGCCAATGGCTGCGAGGCCCCAGCTGCCCGGCATAGCCCGGCCGCGCCTGCCCGGCATCGGAGCCCGGCAGAGCTGCGCCAAGGTCGGGATTCTTCCCAGGAAAAAAATGTCAAGGTTGTCGTCTAACCCTCAGGTCGTTGTGGCCGAAATTTTCGGTGAACTGTCCCGAAATTTTCGGCATTCGTGTCGTCATTGAAGAGTTCGATACAGTGGAGGACAAAATCCTCCACTGCCAATTCCCGGGCGCACGCCAGAGAAAGACCGTGGCCGACCTGCGCACCACTTTGCTCGTCCTGCGCCTCCGGAGCCGCGCGCCACTTGCCTGGCATAGCCCGGCCGCGCCAAGCCGCTATACGCGCTTAATTTCAACATGTCGGAGCACATGTCGGATGAACATGTTCTTGGCAGGTTCGCGTCTGAACTCCACGCGGAACTCCACGCGGGCAGCAACCAAAAAATGGTTGGTGCCTGCCGAGAGGTCAATGCCGGGGACGCAGGGATTCCCTGGAAAAACCTTGCATTGGACAGAGATCTTCAACACAAGTGCCACTACAAGTGCCACTTGTATCCACATTCCTGCCGCGCCACCCCTCTAAATAAAGAGATACAGGGAATGCAGGGATTCCCTGCAGAAACCCTGCATTGAAATCCCCCCCGATTTGATTCAAAATTGCTCCATGGTCGACTCTTGCCGCGCAATATTGCAACAAAATTGCACCCGGATTCCTTGCTATACGCGCTTAATTTCAACATGTCGGAGTACATGTCGGATGAACATGTTCTTCCCTGACACGCCAGCCCGCCGAGCCATGGTAGCACGGGAAGTTGAATTGAGGGATATTTCCCCTCAATCGCATTCCTGCCAGCATGCTTGTCTGGGCAAGGATGTCCCAAGCGTTTTTTGACCGAAATTATCGGTCAATTCATCGCATCATGCCCAGCTTTTTGGGGCCGAAAAGTGCGCAAAAGGCTTGGAAAAGCGAGTTCATGTACTGGTAGCACGGGAAGTTGAATTGAAAGTTATTTCCCCTCACCTCCGACTCTGTAGAGGTCTTGGTTTGCTGAAGGAGCTCAAACGGTGAGCTCCTTCAAATTCGCAGGTCGGCCACGGGGGCTGAAGTTCGCCTTTGCAGATTCTCACTGTTTGAGAAACTTCTGAAAAGTATTCTAAGTGTGTCACAAAAACGCACACATGCCCCGTTACAAATTCCACGCCCTCTGACCGGCGCCACCGGTCAAATCAAATTGAGTCAAATCCGAAAAAAAACCTGGTGCGTGCCTGGTGCGGGCCTGGTGCGGGCTCCAAGACCGAAGCCGCGGAGCCGGCCTCGCTACAAGACCGAAGCCGCGGAGCCGGCCTCGCTCCAAGACCGAAGCCGCGGAGCCGGCCTCGCTCTCAAGGTCACCCACGGACTGTGACACGTGCGGAAACTTGTGCCGAAGAGGGGTTGGTATGTTTGACACACCAAGCGGCGACGCCTGTACAACACCCCTGCGTTATAGACCTACTCCTAAGAAAAACATGTTTGAAGGACCTGTCACCGGCAACATCCCGGAGGTCCTGGACAACGGAGAGGTGACTGACGGCACGCACGTCACCGCAGGGCAGCTGGCCCTCGCTCTCACGCCGTACGCGCAAGTAACGGACCTGGCGTTAAACACTGCGGCGTCCGGCAACAACGCGGCGGCCATCCAGTCCCTGGACGACAGAGTCGCCGCAGAGCTGGCCTCAAAGCTGGACAGCAGCGCTCTCAACTTTTACGCACTCGAGCTAAAAGGGTCTGATCATAGCCATTAGGCATGAGAAGGTGTTCATCTCATGCTCGTATGCATACAACTGCACAACTGCTCCAAACACTCATGCCGCATGTACACAAAGGAAAACACATGCTATGACACTTGGGGGCTTATGGGTGTCAACATCAATTGTCACCCCGCCTCAAACTGGTGTTCTTTCACCGGTTTGCTGTTAAACTGTAAAAGCTCTGCGCACTGGCCTGATCTAAAACACAGGCTCAAGGTAAACAAAATCTGTACACGCTCAAGACCCTCTCATTCCACTCAGTTCGTTCGCCCAACTTTGGACTCTATTGGTCCGTCTCAGTTCTTCGTTTCCAAGTGCTTCCCAGTCTTTCTGCTTGCTCCGGGGTTGCTCCAGAAATCTGAAAATATCTCACCACATCTGCAAAACTCTCCATTTGCAAAATCTCTGCCAACATTCGCTGCTCGAAAATTGCCACTCGGTCAATTTCTCCATGTCTGCAATGTTCTTCTCCTGAACTCGAAGTTGCTGGTGAAAGTGGTTCACCAGTCATCCCATTGATGCCTTCATCGGCCATGCCTTGCATATACTGATCAAAATACTCCAGTTCTTCACTTGTTGCCTCATCTTCTGATGCTTGCACTGCCGCATCAGTTTGATCTGCTCGCTGTTGAAACCAACTCACGCACATGAAAATGAAAATGCAAATAATACCAATCACATGTGTCTGCACCAGAATTGGATTCACATGAACAGTGTACTGAACTGTCACTGTTTCGCACCCTTGCAAACAAATACTCAAAAGTGCTGCCACGATTTGCTGCGCTCTCTCACGAGTTGTGATAACCCTTCTCACACGCAAATTGGATTCATCTTCGCACTCATTCCCCGCCTGCGCCAAAATTCGGCGGATCGCTCGATCTGCTTTCCTTGTCTCCAGCTTATCCTGTTCAAATCTGAGTTCCTGCAGTCCCAATGGCTCATGCTGATGATCCACAAGTCCTATGAGAGCTGCCAAAACCTTAAGCCGCCTTTCGGAATGGGGCTTCGTTCCTGCATCTGCAATATTCAAAGACGTTGGCACGCGCCTCAGCTCTGCGTACTCTTCTCGAAAAAGAGACTGTAGCCACAATGTCCTTGCTGCCAAATGCCGCGCGCGTCCGACTCCGCGCTTGTTCGCCAGGGCTTGCGCTGATGAAGAATCGCACCTCACCACCAATCTTGCCTGACGTCCTGTAAGGAAACTCACTGCATCACGTATCAACACCCCTTCAGAAGCCACTGCTGACATTGCATAAAATTCTGACTCGCATGAGGATAAAGCAACTGACCTCTGTTTTCGTGTAAAACTGAAAAGTGTGTTGCCAGCAATGCAAATGTATCCACATGTTACACTGCACCTGTCTTCGTGATTTCCTGCCCAATCAGCATCAGAAAATGCCTCAATGATTGGGTCCTCTTCGTCCATTGCGCCTTCATGGGGTTCTCCATCATACAGAACTGACTGATTCCACGGATTTCGCTTGATAAGCACTCCATGCCCATCTGTCTGCATCAAATACCCAACAAAATGTGCTAGCGCTCTCAAGGCCTTCCTCGTTGGTCTCGACATCTGACTCGCCAAATGGCAAATCGCAAATTGTCCCAAATGAATTTCAGGAAAAACATAAAGCAAGCGTCCTACAATACTTCTGTAAGCACTGCTTTGCTCTGCATTCAATGGTTCACTCACATCCTTCATTTGCACATCTGTGCTGCAAGGTGTCTTTCGAGGCCTTACAGACGTTAGTGCTTTTGTAGCCTCAATCAGCTTTGCAATCTGACTTGGGCTCGGTGCTACAATTACACCATCCTTGCAAATCTCATACCTCTTCTTCAGAAAAGAAAATGTCTGCCCCTCTTGGTTGTATGGGCCATCCACCTGCAAAGTAAGTGTCGCGCCCATAGCTGCGAGTAGCTCCAATATCTTGTCATCGGGGCCTGCCATCACAAAGTCATCTACATGCATTGCAATGTAAATGCCATTTCCCGTAAAAACGTTCGGACATTGTTCAAAAACTTTCTGTTCGCACTCTTGCAAGATTCCTGTAGCCTTCTCGCACCATAAGGCTGCACCTGCTCGCTGACCAGGAATTAATCTCCCAAGCTTGTAATATTTGCCCGGTTGCCCATCACGGCCTGGTGGCAACTGTATGACAATGTTGTCGGGTTGCTCAACCATCAAATACGCGTCCTTCACGTCTACAATGTACACTGACTTGTATTGTAGGGTAGCCAGGGTCGGTATTAACCTTGCAAGGTTCGTCCCAACAGCAGGGCTAAATAATCCAGGCCGCGTCGGGTCATCTGATTTAAACTCTCTTGCAACCAGCCTCGCTCTTCGCTTCCATTTCTGTTCACGAATCCTCCAATCCAGTACCATGCGAGTACTGAGGAATGTGTACTCGCCGCTCTCCACCTCTTCCACACTCACATCTTGAAGGACTTTCATATTCACAAGTCGTTCCACTTCCTCCTCCTTGGCAAGCAAATCCACCTCCACCAACTCATGTTCTTCCAGCTGAGGGGGGTTTCCTGCCTCTGGTTCTTCTCCATCTAATGCATCGTCATACTCCAAGTCCTCCAGGTTCCAACTGGTTACTGTTGGCTCGTCCATATCCTGCATGATCATATTTAACCGCAATCTCTGTGCATCTGGTTCATCTCCCGTCACATCAGTGTTTCTCTTTGGGCTTCTTGCTGCTGGTTGAGCGTCCATTCTCGGCCTAACATGTCGTGCTTGATCATCACCAGCACCGCGCTTTGGACTCCCAGGAAAAGGGGTGGTTGGCACCTCACTTGATCCATGTGGGGCCACCGGCATGGGTACTCCTTGTCCATGATGGGGATCCACTTGACCTGCCACGGCTGCTGATGCTGGGGGAGCTACCTTGCCTGGCACAGGCTTCAAGTCCTCCTCCACATCTCCACCTTGCTCCAAATGAGCTCTCTCGCTTTGTTCTCTGCTGCCCATTCTGCAACCTCTGATTCAGGATCACTGGCTGCTTCATCACCTTCTCCCGCAAATTCTTCAACAGCTGCCTCTCTGGTTGAATCGCCAAGCTGCTTTGAACGAATTGCTAAATAATGATGATCCCAAGGCGCACCTCTGCACAATTGCACCAATTCAGCATTCCAAGGCTGAGGCACTCGTCTGACCGTTCTGACTTCTGTTGCTCCACTTGCAGTCAAAACCACATGCTTGTCTGTAATGCTTGAGCGCCCAACCCAAATGCATCTCTTCCAAGGCACATTCTTGTTGTGGGTTTCACCCTTTGCAATAACCATCTCACCAAAATTGCAAATTGTGGACCGATACTGCTGCTGAAAAATTGCTTCATATGCAGTCTGTTTGATTGGCCTTTGGGGTGGAACATGAAAACGATTCCATATCCATGCATAATGCCGCACTGCCCAATTCGCCAAAACAGAATTGGGTGACAACTGGATCTGCAAATGCTGTGATGCACCATGCAAAAATGTCATTGCGCCTGTCCTGATTGTCCGTACTGCACGTTCAGCTGCTCCATTTGCAGGCTTTGAATCTGCAATCTCAATCTTGGTCTTCAAACCAAGTCTGCTTCTGCATGCTGCTATCATGCGCACAAGCTGTTTAGTTGCGGGCTCACCATCAGTTCGGGGGTGCGCAAAGGACATCATGTGGTTTACTGCTTCTCTGACCACATATTTCATGCCCTTTCCACCCTTTGCTGCACAAGGCAATGCCAAAATGCTGCCATGCTGACTCTCTGCTAATACCACAAATGTCACACCATCCTCTGCCCGATCTGCAAGAAAACCAAAATCAAGAGAAAATGTCAAGGGCCTATCACGTTGCACTTCTGCAGGTTGCTGATCTTGTCGCGGGTGATTGTCTTCACGTGACCTGCAGGCTGTGCAAGATTCACACCAACTCACCTTGGGCTCATGAGTAAGCTGATGCTTGCGGATCTCTTCTTCACTTGGCGGTTTCGGTTGAAGTTGCTCATCTGGCACACGCACTGAATCCTTGAGCAAGTCACGGGCTGCTGTTAAAGCTTCCTCATTCTCTTGCACAAGAACACGGTTCTGCAAACGTCTCCACAAACGTGTTTTGTCACCACTCACTGCCAAACCCCAAGTTCTGCACCCTTCTCTCAAGTCTCGATTTGTGCTTCCTGCAGTGAGCACCTGGTCTCCAATCTGAATCTCATCACGGGGCTCCGGCGCCTGAGGAATTTCACGTGGCACCTGAGCTTGCTGCGGCACATCTGGAATATCTGCGCCTAGGATTGGCTCATCCTCTGCATCACCTTGAGGTGGTGCTGCTGCGGGTTGCTGCTCAAACACAGGCACTGCTTCTTCTGAATGCCACCAATCATCTTCTGGCTGGAAAAACTCATCTGAAAATGCACGCATTCCCAAAAACGTGATTGTGGTAACCGGCCAAATAACATCCAGGGAATTCCTTGTGTTATCCAACTTCATGTAATCTGCTTCATTTTCAACCAGTTCCCAAACACCAGAACCTTTGTCTACCAAGGTTGCTCGTGCTGGCCACCACGTACGCGACCATGGCGGATCTGTTTCTGCAAAAATTGTCGTGTCCTTGGTCACCAGCATAGGTGTCCCATCTGAAAGTACCTGCCAGCCATCTGAGTCAAGCAAGTCTCTCCACTCATCACGCAATTTGACTGCCTGTCCAACAGCCACTGCACAAATTTGTTCACTGTCCTCTTGCTGCACCTGATACACAGTTGCATCCATTGCCAAACTGTTCTTCTCATATTTCAAAGGAATTCGCACCTCTCCCTTGGCCAACTTTGGCTGACCATCATGGGTTTGCACACTCCATCCTGCACGCAAAAATGGACCCAAAGAAACCAGGGGTGTAGACACGGGGCCAAATGCAAATCTGCTTGAAATCATCAAAGGATCTCCCTCATCTGTAGTTGCAATAAGCCGCAAATCTCGCATCTTGCCAGTGGGGATTTGATTTCCCTGAGCATCCCTCAAAGATGGAATACGTCCATGCGCTGCCACACCTAAATGCGAAAATGCTAGTGGGGCTATGCTGTGGTCTGCACCGCTGTCTAGAATTACAGTCTGGTGATCTTGCTGCACTGTTCTCACATGCACGGGCGTCACAAACTGCTGGTCTGAGTCACTGCAAGCCATGTCAAAAATAGGCACATGAACACTGGTTTCACTGTCTGTCATGCAAAACTCTTGCACCATGGAAATTTGAAAATCCACATCACCATATGTTGCAAATTCTGTCAAATCAACCACTTGCACACGCTTCACAAAACCTGTGCCACCAGAGGCCGTGGAAGGAGCCGACGAACTCGACGGTGGCGCACGGGGCTGTGTCTGCTGTGCAAATTGTGGGGGAAACGGGCTCTTGCTGCACTTGTTTCACGTCTGCTTGTTTCTTCCAACACTCTGCTTCCCAATGGCCTTTGCGGTTGCAATACCTGCATGTGTCAGTGGGCACAGGGCCTTTTCCCTTTGCATTGTCTTTGCTCTTGCCTTTCCCTTCCTTTGCGCCTTTGGACTTTCCGCCCTTTGGGTGGTCCTTGGACTTACCCTTTCCTTTGTCAAACTTGCCTTTGCCTTTGAAGTTCTTTCCCTTGCCCTTGTTGCCTTTCTCATGGATGCGGTCGATGTCCATGGGGGCTGTTCCATCTGGTGACCCATCAAGAAAACTGCGCACTGTGAAAGGTTGCGATGACTCCTCATAAGCCATCAAACGCATTCGCAATTGCGAAAAGGTCATCTCATCATTTAGCATCAAATGTACATGAGTTCGAAGACGTTGGGGAACACACCGTACCAGGGTTGAAATCAAAACCTCATCATCAACTTCTTTCCCAGTTACCCGAAAATACTGGTTCCTGAGATCATCAAGAGCTGCAATACCTTCTCGAATGCTCTTGAACTCCTTCAGGCTCATGATTGACTGTATCAGGGCCACTGCGCGCTGCCTGCTCCTGGGAGCATTCGCCTTCGTGAGCTGCCGCCAGACCTCGTAGCCGTTCCGCTCTTCTCTCAAGCTTCTGACTACCATCGCTGACCGACCTTCCACAAAAGTCGCAAGCAAGGCGTACACACGGTGGCTTCGGCCTCGCCTTTCTGCTCCTCCAAGAACATCACGAGTGACCTCTATTTCCGGATCTCGTTCAATCTGCTCGAGTTCTGCCACTATGGCATCATCCAAAGTGGACAACCACATTTTGAAAGAAAATGCCCATTGGTCCCAATGCACCTGTTCATCTTCACGTGTGGAATGCCGGAAAATGTCAGGTTTACGCACATGCTTTGAAAGCTCCAGCGGACGTTGCGCTTCCAGCGCTGCAATCAAGTTCTCCATTGCGGATCCTGAAGTATACCTGTATACGCGTCCAGGTTCCAGGCGAATCCACAAATACAAACTCGGAAATGCAGTAAGGAAAATTCAAGCAACCATGCACCGTGGTGTTGTTGCTCGTGTTGCTGGCTTGTTCGTGAAGGGCACTACAGCCAGTCACCTCTTTAGGTTCCTGGCTCCGCTACCATCTCAACTTTTACGCACTCGAGCTAAAAGGGTCTGATCATAGCCATTAGGCATGAGAAGGTGTTCATCTCATGCTCGTATGCATACAACTGCACAACTGCTCCAAACACTCATGCCGCATGTACACAAAGGAAAACACATGCTATGACACTTGGGGGCTTATGGGTGTCAACATCAATTGTCAAGCGCGCTGGCGCCGGCGATTGCGCCCCTGGCCACGGCGGCGGCCCTGGCCACCACGGACGGGCAGGTGGCCGCGCACGGAAGCATCGCCGCGCTGCAGAGCTCGCTGACCACGGGCCTCTCCAACAAGGCAGACCAATCGGCCTTCGACGTGCTGGAGGGCGTGGTGGCCACCAAGAGCACCCCGGACGGCGTGGACCTGAAGCTGTCCAACTACAGCACCACGGCGGCCATGAACGGCTCCATCGCCTCGGCCAACAACGCCACGCTGGCCACGGTGGCCGCCAACTACGGCCTCAAGACGGTGGTGGACCAGCACTCCCTGGACATAGCGGCGAGGATCACGCCGCTGGAGGTGGACACCAAGGTGGCCAACGCTCTCCTGGGGGCCGTCACCGCCGCGGCGCTGGCCTCCGAGCATCTCGGGGCTGCAGGCCTCCAAGGCGGACGCCAGCGCCCTGACAGCGTACGCCCTGCAGTCTAGCGTCGACACTTCCTCGGAGGTGGACTCTAAGATAGCAGCGGCCCTCCTGAACGCCGTCACCACGGCGGTCCTGGACGCCGCCCTCCTCGGCAAGGCGGACGCCAGCGCGCTGGCCTCCCTGCTCTCCACGGTGGACGGGTTGGACACGCCGCTGGAGGTAGACACCAAGATAGCAAATGCCCTGCTGGGTCTCGCCACCGAGGCCTTTGTCGCAGCGCAGCTTGCTAGCCGGGACGCCGGCATCACGGCGCTCCAAGCCTCCAAGGCCGACGCGACGCTGCTGGCCTCATACGCCACGAACGCCGCGCTCTCCGCCAGCGAGACCACGCTCCAGAGCGCCCTCGACGCAATCCTCGCGGAGCTCGCCGCCCTGCAGCTTTCCGGCAGCGGCGGAGTTGTTAACGCACCGGCCTGGGCGGGCTTCACAACTTGGGAGCTCGTTCGCGGAAGCAACGCCGTTCGCAACCTGCATTTCGTGGCTCCTCTCTCTGCTGCGCTGGCCAACGGCGACGACACGCTGAGCATCACGGCAGACTGCTACTCCACGGCGGGCACTGACGCTGCCATAACAGCAGCCCTGCTGGCCTACTACACCTCCTCACAAGTAGACGCGCTGTTGGGAGACTACCGCACCGGAACGGCGCAGGACGCGGAGACGGCCGGCGCCATCACGGGCGCGCTGCTGGCCTACTACACCTCCTCGCAAGTGGACGCGCTGTTGGGGGACTACCGCACGGCGAGCGCGCAGGACACGCAGACGCAGGCCGCCATCACGGGCGCGCTGCTGGCCTACCGGACGGGCCCGGACCAGGACGTGTTCACAACCAACCAAATAACCTCGGCGCTGGTGGCGTACCGCTCAGCCGCCGACCAGGACACGGCCACGGCTTCAAGCATCGCCGCCGCGCTGCTCAGCTACTACGCCATCGCACAAGTAGACGGCCTCCTCGCCGGCAAGCTCGGAGTCACGGAGGCGGCCTCGGCGCTGCAAATAGCCGTGCGCTTTCCGGACGACGGAGGGGCCGACGAGGTGGTGGCCGCCATAGGAGAGCAGATCCTGGGCCCCACGGACGTCTCCCTGTCAAACTGGACGGTCCGCCCCAGCAGCGGCTGCAGCGTGGTCCTGGCCACGCACACCGCGGGAGTGAGCGTGGACGGCTACACCCTGACCCTGGCGGCGAACCCGTGGAACATTGTGCGCACCTACAACTTGACGCCCGGCGAGAGCTGCTCTTCGCCTGCCGCTACCGGCTCGGCACGGCCTCCAACTTCGTGGTGTACATGTCCGAGGCAGACAACGTCTACGACCCGTTGTACGGCAGCTTCGTGGGCGACCAGGGCGCCTGGAGCACGGCCAAGATGTACTTCACCGTGCCGCCCAACGGACCAGGCGCCGGGCCTGCCCAACCAAACGGCAGGAACGGTGGACGTCTACGGGCTCCAGATCCTGGACGCAACCCTGGAGACCGGCAACGACACTCCGGCCTCGGCGCTGCTGCTGAAGCACGAGTTCCTCGACGGAGGGGCCGACGACGTCACGCTGGCAACCCTGGGCGAGGTGCTGCTGGAGCCCACGCTCACCAGCTGGAGGGCTACGCCATGACCCTGAGCGCCTTCGCCTGGAACATCGTGCGCACCTACACGCTGACGCCGGGGAGACGCTACTCCTTCGGCTGCCGGTACCGGTTGGGCACGGCCTCCAACTTGGTGATGTACGTCAGCGCGGCCGACAACGACTACGTGGGCGTCACCGGCACCTTCCTCGGCACGCCCTCGCAGGGCGTCTGGAGCACGGCGCGCCTGGACTTCTCGGCGCCGCCGGGCGGAATTGCGAAGCTGCACTTCGGAGCCTTCGGCGGCTCCATCCCCGGACTGGTGCAGCAGTCGGCGGGCACGCTGGACCTGTACAGCATGCAGATCAGGGCCAGCGCCTTCGAGGGAGACTCGGTCTCCGTGACGGACCTGCTGGCGGACTCGCTGGCCCTCACGGGCTCGGCCACGCTGGACGGGCTCACCGCGCAGGGCAACGTGGGCTGCGACCAGCTGCTGTGCAACGACGTGAACTGCACGGACGTTTTCACGACGGGCGTGGACGCCTCGGGCGCCATTTCCTGCGCAGCGCTCACGGCCACCGGCGCCGTCGACTTCGCAGGAACGAAGTGGAAGAACTTGACGGGACCACGCGGTGGAGCGACGGCACGGAGATGGTAACCCTCGACTACTCTCACCTCACCAGCGTGCTGTGGGGGGTGTGCAAGGGCTTCCAGGCCCGGCTGGACGCACTTGAAGCCTGGCAGGCCCGGCGGGGGCCGAAGAACAAGTTGTGTGGCCTTGCTCAAGCTACTTTTTGGGGCAAGTAGGTTTTGTTTGTGCAGGGGCTCTCTCTTTAGAGGGTTGTTTCCCAAATGGACTTATATATGTACTGAGAGGCTCCTGCACTCGTCCCTGTCCAGCATTTGACCTGTCTGCGAAGGATTCGAAGTCTAAAACGCTGCGTGGAGGCGTGTGGCTGCAAAAAATAGAGACCCCTAGATATGCTTGCAATTTGGCTCCAGGTTGCATTTCAAGCGAGCCAACCTTTGCAGGGCTAAGAAAAACAAAAAAAAGAAAACAAGAGGTCCAAAAAAAGGGGTCCCCGAAAAAAAGGGAAAAGGGGTTTCCTTTGGCAAAGCTTGACATCGCTTGAAATGCAACCTGGAGCCAAATTGCAGCGCATATCTAGGGGTCTCTATTTTGCAGCCTCACGCCTCCACGCAGCGTTTTAGACTTCGAATCCTTCGCAGGACGAGGTCAAATGCTGGACGGACGAGTGCTGTGAGCCTCTCAGGTACAATATAAGCCATTTGGGAAACACCCTCTAAAGAGAGAGGTTGCCAGTTCCAAGGCAATTCCTGGCATTGTAGGGATTACCTACATTGAACTCCCCCCAATTTGATTCAAAATTGCTCCATGGTTGTCCGACAGTTTTGGCATTGAAGCCTCCCCGGCTGCGCCTGCCCGGCATAGAAGCCCTGCCGAGCCCGCGCCAAGGTCGGGATTCTTCCCAGGAAAAAAATGTCGAGGTTGTCGTCTAAGCCGACAACCTTGAAAAATATTTTCCAGTTGTCTCCCCACAAGACAACTGGAAAAAAATTCGGCGAACCTGCCCGGCATAGCCCGGCCTGCCGGCATACCAAGAAAAAATAAAATCCAGTCCTCCCCAAAAGGAGGACCTGCAGCTTTTTTTTGCCAATGGCTGCGAGGCCCCAGCTGCCCGGCATAGCCCGGCCTGCCCGGCATAGCCCGCGCCAAGGTCGGGATTCTTCCCACAGGGATTCCCTGGAAAAACCTTGCATTGGACAGAGATCTTCAACACAAGTGCCACTACAAGTGCCACTTGTATCCACATTCCTGCCGCGCCACCCCTCTAAAGAGAGAGATACAGGGAATGCAGGGATTCCCTGCAGAAACCCTGCATTGAAATCCCCCCCCCGATTTGATTCAAAATTGCTCCATGGTCGACTCTTACCGCGCAATATTGCAACAAAATTGCACCCGGATTCCTTGCTATACGCGCTTAATTTCAACATGTCGGAGTACATGTCGGATGAACATGTTCTTCCCTGACACGCCAGCCCGCCGAGTCATATGTACTGGTAGCACGGGAAGTTGAATTGAGGGATATTTCCCTTCAATCGCATTCCTGCATGGGCAAGGATGTCCCAAGCGTTTTTTGACCGAAATTATCGAATTCATCGCATCATGCCCAGCTTTTTGGGGCCGAAAAATGCGCAAAAGGCTTGGAAAAGCAAGTTCATGTACTGGTAGCACGGGAAGTTGAATTGAAAGTTATTTCCCCTCACCTCCGACTCTGTAGAGGTCTTGGTTTGCTGAATGAGCTCAAACGGTGAGCTCCTTCAAATTCGCAGGTCGGCCACGGGGGTGGCGTTCGCCTTTGCAGATTCTCACTGTTTGAGAAACTGCTGAAAAGTCTTCTAAGTGTGTCACAAAAAAACACACATGCCCCGTCACAAATTCCACGCCAACGTGGAGGCTTCGATACCTAGCGCGCCAGGCACGCAGCTGATGATGTCACCAACTACGAAGCAGTGTCCGGTTATTTCGGCCACTGGCTCCATCGTGCGCAGGTCTCGCCGTCAAATCAAATCGAGTCACATCCGAAAAAAACCCTGGTGCGGGCCTGGTGCGGGCCTGGTGCGGGCCTGGCGCGGGCTCCAAGACCGAAGCCGCGGAGCCGGCCTCGCTCCAAGACCGAAGCCGCGGAGCCGGCCTCGCTCTCAAGGTCACCCACGGACTGTGACACGTGCGGAAACTTGTGCCGAAGAGGGGTTGGTATGTTTGACATACCAACAAGCGGCGACGCCTGTGAGGGCGCGCTGCGACAGTACAACACCCCTGCGTTATGAATTCGTATAACACCTACTCCTAAGAAAACATGTTTGAAGGACCTGTTACAGGCAACATCCCGGAGGTCCTGGACAACGGAGAGGTGACTGACGGCACGCACGTCACCGCAGGGCAGCTGGCCCTGGCTCTCACGCCGTACGCTCAAGTAACGGACCTGGCGGTAAACACTGCGGCGTCCGGCAACAACGCAGCGGCCATCCAGTCCCTGGACGACAGAGTCACCGCAGAGCTGGCCTCCAAGCTGGACAGCAGCGCGCTGGCGCCGGCGATTGCGCCTCTTGCCACGGCGGCGGCCCTGGCCACCACGGACGGGCAGGTGGCCGCGCACGGAAGCAGCATCGCCGCGCTGCAGGGCTCGCTGACCACGGGCCTCTCCAACAAGGCAGACCAGTCGGCCTTCGACGTGCTGGAGGGCGTGGTGGCGACGAAGAGCACCCCGGACGGCGTGGACCTGAAGCTGTCCAACTACAGCACCACGGCGGCCATGAACGGTTCCATCGCCTCGGCCAACAACGCCACGCTGGCCACGGTGGCCGCCAACTACGGCCTCAAGACGGTGGTTGGTGGACCAGACATAGCGGCGAGGATCACGCCGCTGGAGGTGGACACCAAGGTGGCCAACGCTCTCCTGGGGGCCGTCACCGCCGCGGCGCTGGCCTCCAAGCTTGCGAGCAGAGACCTCCATCTCGGGGCTGCAGGCCTCCAAGGCGGACGCCAGCGCCCTGACCGCGTACGCCCTGCAGTCTACCGTGGACACTTCCTCGGAGGTGGACTCTAAGATAGCAGCGGCCCTCCTAAACGCGGTCACCACGGCGGTCCTGGACGCCGCCCTCCTCAGCAAGGCGGACGCCAGCGCGCTGGCATCCCTGCTCTCCACGGTGGACGGACTTCCACTGGAGGTAGACACCAAAATAGCAAATGCCCTGCTGGGTCTCGCCACCGAGGCCTTCGTCGCAGCGCAGCTTGCTAGCCGGGACGCCGGCATCACGGCGCTCCAAGCCTCCAAGGCCGACGCGACGCTGCTGGCCTCATACGCCACGAACGCCGCGCTCTCCGCCAGCGAGACCGCGCTCCAGAGCGCCCTCGACGCAATCCTGCAGCTTTCCGGCAGCCCGCCACAGCTTTCCGGCAACCAGGTGGGTTGTTGCGCGCCGGCGCCAGGCGGAGCTCACGACTAGGGCTCGTTTCGCGGAAACGGCATCGTTCCGCAACGCCGCTTCGTGAACCTCTCTCTGCTGCGCCAGCCAACAGCGGCAAACGCTGGCATCCACAGCAGACTGCTGCATCCAGCTTGAGCACTGTACCATAACAACAGCAACGGCCTGCCACGGCTCCTGATGGACGCCATAACGACGCTTGGCGCTGCGGCCTACACCTCGGCGCAGGTAGACGCGCTGTTGGGAGACTACCGCACGGCAAGCGCGCAGGACACGCAGACGCAGGCCGCCATCGCGGGCGCGCTGCCGGCCTACCGGACGGGCCCGGACCAGGACGTCTTCACAACCAACCAAATCACCTCGGCGCTGGCGGCGTACCGTTCAGCCGCAGACCAGGACACAGCAACGGCCTCGAGCATCGCAGCCGCGCTGCTCAGCTACTACACCATCGCACAAGTAGACGGCCTCCTTGCCGGCAAGCTCGGAGTCGCGGAGGCGGCCTCGGCGCTGCAAATAGCAGTGCGCTTTCCGGACGACGGAGGGGCCGACGAGGTGGTGGCCGCCATAGGAGAGCAGATCCTGGGCCCCACGGACGTCTCGCTGTCAAACTGGACGGTTCGCCCCAGCGGCTGCAGCGTGGTCCTGGCCACGCACACCGCGGGAGTGAGCGTGGACGGCTACACCCTGACCCTGGCAGCGAACCCGTGGAACATCGTGCGCACCTACAACTTGACGCCCGGCAGAGAGCTGCTCTTCGCCTGCCGCTACCGGCTCGGCACGGCCTCCAACTTCGTGGTGTACGTGTCAGAGGCCGACAACGTCTACGACCCATTGTACGGCAGCTTCGTGGGCGACCAGGGCGCCTGGAGCACGGCCAAGATGTACTTCACCGTGCCGCCCAACGGGGTGGAGCTGCACTTCGGGGCGCACTTCCAGGCGCCGGGCCTGCCCAACCAGACGGCCGGAACGGTGGACGTCTACGGTCTCCAGATCCTGGACGCAACCCTGGAGACCGGCAACGCGGTGGAGGCGGAGGAGGACACGGCGGCCTCGGCGCTGCTGCTGAAGCACGAGTTCCTCGACGGAGGGGCCGACGACGTCACGCTGGCCACCCTGGGCGAGGTGCTGCTGGAGCCCACGCTCACCACGCTAGGAAATTTCCTGGTGTGCTCCAACAGCCAGAGCTCCGTGGCCTCGGCCAGCTTCGCGGTGGGAGGCTTCCAGCTGGAGGGCTACGCCATGACCCTGAGCGCCTTCGCCTGGAACATTGTGCGCACCTACACGCTGACGCCGGGGAGACGCTACTCCTTCGGCTGCCGGTACCGGCTGGGCACGGCCTCCAACTTGGTGATGTACGTCAGCGCGACCGACAACGACTACGTGGGCGTCACCGGCACCTTCCTCGGCACGCCCTCGCAGGGCGTGTGGAGCACGGCGCGCCTGGACTTCTCGGTGCCGCCGGGCGGAATCGCGAAGCTGCACTTCGGAGCCTTTGGCGGCTCCATCCCCGGGCTGGTGCAGCAGTCGGCGGGCACGCTGGAACTGTACAGCATGCAGATCAGGGCCAGCGCCTTCGAGGGAGAGTCTGTCTCGGTAACGGACCTGCTGGCGGACTCGCTGGCCCTCACGGGCTCGGCCACGCTGGACGGGCTCACCGCGCAGGGCAACGTGGGCTGCGACCAGCTGCTGTGCAACGACGTGAACTGCACCGACGTGTTCACCACGGGCGTGGACGCCTCGGGCGCAGTCTCCTGCGCTGCGCTCACGGCCACCGGCACCGTCGCCGGAGCCACGCTGACGTCCACAGGGGCCGTGTCAGGCAGCTCGCTGAGCATCAGCGGCGCAGCCAGCGTGCTGCTGAGCTCCGCCACCGGAATCACGGGCAGCACACTCACCATCAACAACACGGCCAACGCCGGGAACTTCACCACGGTGGGCGACGTGTCCACGGGGACGCTGACGGCCTCGGGCGCAGCAACCGCGGCGAGCTTCGCAGCCACCGGCGCGCTCCCGGGCGCCACGCTGACGATCACCGGGGCGGCCTCCGCGGGCCCGCTGGACTGCGAGAGCCTGGACTGCACCTTCACGGCCACGAGCGGCGGAGTGTCGACGGGCAGCGTGGTGTGCGGCGACGTGACGAGCTCGGGCACGGTCTCCGCGCCGCAACTCTTCGCCTCCAACACGCTCACCGTGACCAACACCTCCGACTTCTCGGACGATCTCTTCCTGACGAAGAACTGGGCGGGCTGGAGCAAGCTGCAAGTGTCCAACAACAGCGCGGCCTCCGACAGCGGCCCGGAGCTGCGGCTGCTGGGCAACCAGAGCGCCAGGGTCTTCCTGGAGCGGGACGGCGGGACGCACCAGTGCGAGCTCATCATGTTCAACGACGAGGCGCTGGTGCAGACCAAGAGCCTCTCCACGCAGCTGTCCCTGACCACGAACCAGAGGAACCCCGGCTGCCTGGTGATCGCGGGCAACCCGGGCAACGTGGTCTGCAACACGAGCTTCACGGACTTGTCGGACAGCCGGGTGAAGACGGAGATCGCCGAGGCCGACGTGGCTGAGCTGCTGCAGCTGTTCGACTCCGTGGAGGCCAAGCAGTACAAGCGCCCGGACATGAACGGGGACCTGAGGCTGGGCTTCGCCTCGGACGACTTCGCGGGAACGAAGTGGAAGAATTTGACGGGGACCACGCGGTGGAGCGACGGCACGGAGATGGTCACCCTCGACTACTCGCACCTCACCAGCGTGCTGTGGGGGGTGTGCAAGGGCTTCCAGGCCCGGCTGGACGCACTTGAAGCCTGGCAGGCCCGGCGGGGGCCGAAGAACAAGTAGGTGTGTGCAGGCCTCCCTGCATCCAGGGAACCTTGCTCAAGCTCCGTTTTGGGGCAACAAGGTGTGAGCAGGCCTCCTCGCATCCGAGGAACCTTGCTCAAGCTCTTTTTTGGGGCAAGGAGGTTTCTTCAGGCTTCCCCGAATCCGGGGAACCCTGAATAGCCCCTTTTTGGGTTATAAATGGAGGCGCTGAGGGACCTGGCTGACGACTTCAACGTGCGTGACCCGCGGAAGCTGTACCGACTTGCGAGGCAGCGCGACCTCGACGTGACGCAGGCCATGGCCTTCGAGGCGCTGAAGGCCGGCGTGGGCCGGCAGGTGCAGGCGCCCCGGCCGCGCGCGCTGGGCAAGTCGGCCGCCGAGGGGCCCAACGACCGGCTGCAGGCCGACCTCATCGACTTCAGCCAGAACACGCGGGGGAAGACGAAGTACGGCCTGGTGGTGATGGACGTCTTCACCCGGGAGGCCGCTGTGGAACCTCTGCAGAACAAGAACGCCGAGACGGTGGGCCGCGCCACCAAGCGCGCCGCGCGGGAGCTGACGGGGGACGACGGGAACTTCGTGGTCACGACGGACCTGGGCAGCGAGTTCGCCACGCTGGACCGGGAGCTGCCCGAAAATGCCGTGCACCGCACGAAGCGGCCCGAGGACCGCAACGCCATCGCCGTGGTGGACCGGGGCATCCAGACGCTGAAGAAGGACCTGGCCACGAGGGTGGCGCGCCAGGGCGGGCAGTGGAGCGACCACTTTCAGCAGACCGCTTCGGCCTACAACGCGCGGCCCCACGAGACGGTGCACGGCGCGCCCGAGGACGTGGAGAAGCAGCCGGCCACGGAGTTCAGGGTCCTCCAAGACAACGCCGACAAGTTCCAGCACAACCAGGACCTCACCGACCGGCGCGTGAAGGCGGTGCAGGACGCGGGCGCCTTCCGAGCGCCGACGAACGCGGCGAGGAGCTTCAACCCTCAGTACGGCGACGTGCAGCAGCTGGGGGCCGTGGACTCCATGACCGTCCGCAGCACGGAGGGCCGGGAGACCCTGCCTGAAGCTGGCGCTGCCGGCGCCGGCAGCGGCAACGCGGCGGGCCGGCTGACGAGACGCAGGCCGGCGGCGGTGAGGCAGCTGGACGACTTCCTGGCGCCTCCGAGGCCCAGGACCCTCGACTAGCCTTCTTGGACATTGCGCGGGCTGGGGGGGAATTCCCGGAGCCTGCTCAAGCCCTTTTTTGGGTTTGGGGTTGCAATCACGATCTCTGCGCGTGTTCGCCTGCTCGTCCGCCTTGCGCTTCTTGCCGCGGGCAAGCGAGGCGTTGTACATCCTCGCTTGCACTTCGGCGAACAGATTAGTGAGGCAAAATATGCCTGTGCTCACCGAGACGCTGAGACGGCAAGGGCCGAAAAATTGTCTGTAATGAGACTCCATGAACTTGCGAAACTTCCACAGTTCCCGCCGGATGACCCGGAGATCCTCAGCATGTAGGTCAGCACTGCTTATGGTGCTGCCCAAGCGCCGAAATAATTTGTACATCTCGATATTGCCCGGCGTTCTCTCTGTGGCCAGCGTGCACCAGAGACCCTGGACGGCGCGAAGAGCACTGCTCGTAGCGGGCTTGGGCGCAGCGGGCTTGGGCGCAGCGGGCTTGGGCGCCTCAGGAGCGGGCTCGGGCACAGCGGGCTCACTTTTCATGGGCGCCTCAGGAGCGGGCTCAGGCGCATCGGCAGGAGCATCCATGCCGAGCTTCCTCATCCGGCTCAGGCGTTGGTTGAGCCGGTGCGCGCAGGCCGTTGCGCTTTTCACCAGCTCGTCTCCGTCCGTGCGCTGCACGGAGGGTTCCGCCCGGAGCCGATCCCTAGCTCCCTTCACCTTCTCAAAGGTGGTGCCTCTCGGCAGTGCGTCAGCCGCGCTCACGGCGGCGAGCAGGCGCTCGTGCGCAGGAGCGGCCTCGCGCTCGCACTCGGAGAGAGTCGCCATCGCAGAGCTTCTCGAGCAAATAGTGACTTGTTGAAAGCCAGCTGTGTTTAAACCCTACAGGCACCAGCCCGCCCGCCGCGAGAACGCGCTGAGGGCATAACCCGTTTGAACGCACCCCGGAAGCTGACTCGCCCCCCGCCCCCCTTCACAGCCCGGAAGCATGTCTGCAGAGGAGCGTGCTCTGCAAAGAAGTGTGCTCTGCAAAGAAGCGTGCTCTGCAAAGAAGCGTGCTCTGCACAGGAGCGTGCAAAGAAGCGTGCTGTGCACAGGAGCGTGCTCTGACCAGGAGCGTGCACAGGAGCGTGCTCTGACCAGGAGCGTGCACAGGAGCGTG